>CM053503.1:19512042-19601288 GCA_028627145.1 Eidolon dupreanum | reverse complement strand
TTCAGACAGAAACAAATTGGATATTTCCCTGTTTTAACATGTCAGATGAAGTAAAAAACACGTTAATGATCATAGCAGCTGGAGAATTTTCAATGGGAATCTTAGGAAATGCATTCATTGGCTTGGTGAACTGCATGGACTGGATCAAGAATAAGAAGATTGCTTCCATTGATTTAATCCTCACAAGTCTGGCCATATCTAGAATTTGTCTATTGTGTATAATACTATTAGATTGTTTTATATTGGTGCTGTATCCAGATGTCTATGCCACCGGTAAACAAATGAAAATCATTGACTTCTTCTGGACACTAACCAACCATTTGAGCGTCTGCTTTGCCACCTGCCTCAGCATTTTTTATTTCCTCAAGATAGCTAATTTCTTCCATCCTCTTTTCCTCTGGATGAAGTGGAGAATTGACAGGGTGATTCCTAGGATCCTGCTGGCGTGCTTGGCCGTCTCTGCCATCATTAGCTTTCCTGTCATTGAGAATTTGAATGATGATTTCAGGCTTTGTGTCAAGGCAAAGTGGAAAGCAAACTTAACTTTGAGATGCAGGGTAAATAAAGCTCAATATGCTTCCATTAAGGTATGTCTCAACCTGTTAACACTCTTCCCCTTTTCTGTGTCCCTCATCTCATTTCTCCTCTTGATTCTCTCCCTGTGGAGACACACCAGGCAGATGCGGATCAATGCTACAGGATGCAGAGACCCCAGCATAGAAGCTCATGTGGGAGCCATGAAAGCTGTCATCTCTTTCCTCCTACTTTTCATTACCTACTATTTGTCCTTTCTCGTAGCCACCTCCAGCTACTTTATGCCAGAGACTGAATTAGCTGTGATGATTGGGGAGTTGATAGCTCTTATCTATCCCTCAAGCCATTCTTTTATCCTAATTCTAGGAAACAATAAATTACGGCAAGCATTTCTAAGGGTGCTATGGAAAGTAACATATACCCTAAAAAGAAGAAATTTCTAACATAAATGGATCTGAAGAAAAATTACCATTTTCTAGGACAAAGCAAGACATGTTTCTTAACTTTCTGCATTTCCTACATTAATGTTCATTTCATGTGCTCAATTACTCTTAAAATGTATTAGTATACTTACAATTTAGGAAATCTCATATAGAGCTGATTTTGCCTCTTTGTCTCTCTCTCTCTCTCTCTCTCTCTCTCTCTCTCTCTCTCTCTCTCTGCTTCTCTCTCTGTGTGTGTGTCCTTTCAAAGTTTTTTAAACATGTTTTAGAACATACAGAAGTTAAGATTCTAATATTAACTGTGAGAAGAGAGATTATTTTTATAGTTAGTTTTAAATCATTTCTCCAGATACAAAATTGCATGACTAATTCAGAACAACTGTAATAGCATCTTGCTGTTATTTGCATCCATATGAAAAGGAGCTGGCTCACCTTCATGGTCCCAGCTAGATTTTTTTTCTTCTCAGATCATACAACTAAGCTCTACCTTTGAAAAAGACTCAATGAGGAAACTGTTCTTAATCAAATTCTATGTAATTCTATGAATGTAGCAGAAATTAATACTGATTATGAACACAATTAAGACACATAAATTGTGATTAAAATAAATATCGTCCCAATGAGTTCAAAAGTTATTTTTGGATCATAGATCAATGAAAGAAAGACACTTGAAAAGTATGAGAGAAAGATAATTTATATAGAAAGTTTCTATAAAATGAGGTTAGCTAAAGAAAGAGCCTTACTAGAACCACTTATTGTTTATTGAACAATATTTCTTAGACAAAAAGCATGTGTAAAGTTTGTTTTTAGCAAATTAAGACTGCACCAGGCATTGATTATCAAGATACTTTGATGAGACCTTCAATCAAAAACTTATGTTTTGAAAGTTAAAATGTTAAAACTGTCAAAGGAGACATTGATTCAATACAGCTCATCTCTATAACCCAGGAAGATATTATTCGGTTTATACATAAGTCATCAATGAAATATCTATTTGGGAAATTCCATCAAAAGCACATCATTTATGTTGTGGCAAAGGTATTTTGAAGTGATTGACTCTATTACTAACCAGCCTAGATTAGCCATGAACTTTCTGTACAGAAAAGAAAATGTTTATAAATATTCTAATCAATAAATTTGGCAAAAATCAAAATTACTTGTACACTAGTTCCATATGTTAGTTTTTCTTCTCTGAATCTGACAGTACAAAAGATACATTTTAATTAAACTGATAATTTTAAAAAGATTCACCAAGTGCCTTATAAGGTAAAGAAGCAATAGGTGTATAGGCTGAAACTTATGTTCTTTTCAATACTGTCTTAAAGAATACTTGTCTCTATCCCCCACCAAAGCTAACTTATGTGGATTTATTGGGAATGGGAACAAAAAAACTATAAGGACTAATGGGAATCTTGAAAGCTCCATTTGATGTCTTCACATCGTGAATTCTAGAAACTTGATCATCTACTTAAATTACAAACATAGCACCTCAACACTCAATTTCTCTGTGGACCATAGCCAAGCAAAGGATACTGAGGTAGCAACAGAAGCCATATTAGAGACCTCTTACTGTGCATAATTCTTTTTACTGGCATACCTAGGATAAAAGGAATGTAGCCAAGTCAAGTGGTTTATCTTCTGAGATTATGTTAATTCTGAGAAATCATGAAATATTTAGGGTTAAAAGAAGTATTTGTACTGTTTTTTTTCACTCCCATGGTTTGGTGTAGAGCTTTTGGTCTTTCTCTAAGAGAATGTAGTGAAGGGATTACAGAGAATACAGGAAGATTTCTTTCTGTTTTAACCTTGTTCAATAAATAGATATCTACTCATACATTGATTGTCTGAGTGTTAGGCACCATCCTGCGTGTTTAAAATACAGATGAAATGTGACAAAGTCCATACTTTCATGCACTATCATGGACAACATCATAGAAGGCAGGTAATGATCAAGGAAACAAACAAATAGTTATGTCATGATTAACGCAACTGAGAGAAACTGGAGATGAAGGATAGCTTTATATACCAGAGTGAAGATAGACCTACCTGAGAAAGTGAGATTTCAGCTGAGACTTGAATCACAAATATAACCCAGCCATCCAATATTCTGGACAAATAACCCCAAAAGATGGCAAGTCAAGTAACGGTACTCTGAGGAGTAAATGTTTGCAGAAGAGCAATAAGGTCTACGACCAAAGCATAGTGGGCAAAGGGCAACTGAAAAGATCATGAAAGGCCTTGTAGGTCATGAGAGGAAATTTAGATTTAAATGTAACGAGAAAACATTGAAGGAATTGAAGCCATGTGTAACATAGTTTGATTTATATGCAGATTTAAGTTCACTTTGTTAATAAGAAGAATGGATATTTTATGTGCTGGGGGTGGGGAGAAGTATAATTAAGGGGGCCATCTGGTAAGTTACTACGGTAAGTAGTCTGTATGAGAAATTGTAGTGGCTTAGATTTGGATACTGGCAATAAAGGTAGGGAATTTTTTAATAGATGAATTCCATATAGTGTGTAGGTAAAGCTGATAGATCTTGTTACTTGATTAGATGAAAGAAAGGAATTGAAGGAAAAGAAGATTCAAAAAACTTTTAGATTTTTTTTTTACTTTAACAATTGGAAGCATACTGCTACCTAAGATTGAAAAGGAAACTGTTAATTGAAGGATGAGAGAATAGAAATCAAAAATTTGAACTTTTACATATTGTGTTTTAGAGGTCTATGAAATAACCTAGTGAAAATATAAAATAGATAATTGAATATATGAATCTGTAATTAAATATGGAGAAAAGAGATATAAATTTGGAAGTTATCAACATATAAATGTTATTACCTAAGAATAAATTATAGATAGAAAAGTGATACCAGGCTTGAGCCCTGAGATATTCAAATCTTTAGAGATAAAATTAAGGAGAAAGGCCCAACAAAAGAAAACAAGAAGGAGTTCCTAGAACGATAAGAATAAAGGAAGGAAAGTCTAGTGAAATGAAAGTAAGAGATGTCATTGTATTACAGGGAGAGACATATCTGCTTTCAGATGCTGCTGAGAAAAACAGTAAAACTGATATAGCAAAATAACCACTGAATTTGGCGATACGGATCTATAGACAGTCTTCAACTTACGATGATTAGTCTAACAATTTTTCAACTTGATGATGGTGTGGAAACAATATGCATTCAGTAGAAACCAAACTTCAAATTTAGAATTTTGATCTTTTCCTGGGCTAGCTACATGCGATGTGATACTCTCTCGCGATGCTGGGAAAAGGCAGCTCCCAGTCAGCCACATGATTACGAGGGTAAACAAGTGATATTCTACAGTGTACTGTGTAGTCAGTGTTTTTTGGGTATCATGTTTTGTGTTTTCATGTCCATTATATCTGCAAAACACCATGTGTATTTCCTGTTTCTGGTGAGAAGAGGAAAGCAAGTACTCGAAATAAAACTCAAGATAATTGCCTGACTGTAGGCTAATGTAAGTGTTCTGAGCACGTTTAAGGTAGACTAAGCTATGATGTTTGGTAAATTAGTTTATTAAATGTATTTTCAACTTACAATATTTTCAATTTTTGATGGGTTCATTTATGAATGTCTTCGACTAATCAGTAGGCTCGTGTTATGCAAAAATGTATTGATTCAGATATGAGACCCTGAGCTTTGTTGTTCAGTACTTTGACTGAAATCATAGCAACCCATTATTTAGAAAATAGTCATTTATCTCTAATATTTAGTGTGTTGAGATTTAATCTTTTTTACTTTTTTTCTCAATACTTTCAGTACATAATGAAAAATTAAGAAAGATCAAAACTGGGGTTTGTAGCCTGCTTGCATGGTAAAGAAGATAAAGCTGCTAATTTCTTCTTGATTCCTCAGGCAAGACATTTTCAAATGTTTCTGCTCTCAGGTTTATATATTTTTACACATTTTGCATTGTGAAATGTTCCCAAGGCCATTTGCAGAATGGTCACATTACTTCAGAAACTGGATGGAAAGTCAATCAAGGTACTGAGAAAGCCAGAAAAACCAGAGACTAATTCTGCTTCTGAAGAAAGGGCCAGTTCTTGATGTGATTCCAAAACTAAACATGGCAGTAAATGTGGAAATAAAGAGCATTAAACATGTTTAATTTCTGTTTTTGCTATCCTTACCTATAAATTCTTCATTAATATGAATACTAAAAGCGAACTACTTATAGCCTTTATAGAAATGTCCATTAGACCCTTCATTTTTTCCACACCTAATTGCATGGTCAACTTTCTTAGGCTGCCAGCATTCACATATGTGACTCCCCATAATCATAACCAAAATTTGACACAGAACAAAGAGCTTCCAGGTCAGGTACAATTTCTAGCCTGAATGTATTGAGCCCATCAACTAAGGAATGCTTGCTCTCTCTCTCTCTCTCGCTCTCGCTCTCGCTCTCGCTCTCTCTCTCTCGATCTCCACTCAAAAGCTTTGGAGGTAGATAAAGTAAGTTGTATTGTAATTAGTCTATATATACTCATTTATTTAAAAAATCTGATAAGTTTTCTCGCTGTATTAGTTTTCTAATACAGGGTTGCTGTAGCAAAGTACTATAAACTGAGTGGCTTAAACAACAGAAATTTATTTTATCATAGTTCTGGAAACTAGAAGTCCAAGATCAAGGGGTTGGTTCAGTATGTGGGCTATGAGGAAGAATCTGTCCCAGGCCTCTCTCCTAGTTTCTGTTGGTTTGGTGGCAATCTTTGGTGCTCCTTACTTCTGCTACATCACCCCAGTCTCTGTCTTCATCTGCATATGGGGTTCTCCTTATGCATATGTCTATGTCCAAATTTCCCCTTTTTACAAAGACATCTGTCATACTGGATTAAGGGCCTACCCTACTCTCATGTGAGCTCTTCTTAATTAATTACATCTACAACAACCCTATTTTCAAAAGGGTCACATTCTGTGATACTGGGATTAGGACTTCAACACACAAATTTCTGGGAGACATAACTCAACTAATAACATTCACTTTCCTTTACACCTTGCCTAGTTCTGTCAGATCTTTCTTCACTTTATTTCTACAAATGCATATATGCAGAAGAAATAAGTTGAGTCAACATGTATGAGCTACATGCTGTACATGAGATATATCTGTATGTCTCTAGACCAAAGAGAAGCCTGTCTGATTGACAGCTGGATGATGAGTCTGTCTCCAGCAGGGCATGCTGAGAGCAAACAGACATAAACAGAAATGGCATAATATGGCACACATACAATGAAAGACTGCCAGAGATCATAGAAGTTTACAAGGTAATTTTTTTGTGTTTGAGCTGAGAAAAGGGTGTGTGTATTGATAATCTGAACTTGGCAAACTCTCTTTGTAGTCTCAAGAATGCTTTTTTTTTTTTTTTGCTTTGGAATATTGGTGGTAGTTAAGTCCTCATAAAATTATTAAAATCTCAGCTACCTATAATGCTGCACAATACAGAACATTTAAAATCCAGTCAGGGCTTTGTACCTCCCAGCCCATCCTTCTGTCACTTGACTGAGAACCATTATCTTAAAAGGAAAACAAGAGCAGGCTTTAATGCCGATGACTTTATTAATCATTTAAAGTTAGAGAAAGGAAAGGCAAAGAGATTTACACCACTAAAAGTTGATGGTCACCAGTTGATCTCTATCAATTCTGAAACAAAGAAAAGGATTTTACACAGAAGTAATAACTTGGCTTGAGCATGATCTATGCCTGGTATTTCTATTATTAAGTAGTTTCACTATAAGAACTCACATTTCATTAAGAGAGAGAGGTGGAGAGGGAGGACTGGGGAGGTGGAGATGGAGGAAAAGGCCAGGAGAGGGGAAATAGAAGGCAAGAGAAGAGGAGAGAGGAGGTAGAAACTGGGGAAATTGTAGGCTAATATAAGAATAAGAAAGTCAAAAAAATAAAATTAACTCAGGCGGAAGTAATGTTTGCTCTTATAAGAATGGAGGAGTCTTCTCTTTGTATGAGGTTGAGGCAAGGACAAACCTGGGCAAAGTTTAAGAGTGATTAAAGTCAAGACTTAAAACAAGAGAAATGAACAGAAAGAAAAAGGTTAAAAAATTAAAGAGAAATTCACTAGATTAGTGAGTAAAAATGCAATTCATATTTAGGGAATCACTGAAAGCCATTTCAATTGGTTTTCATTGTCTTTGGCCACTGCACTGACCACCCTGGCTACCTTTTCCATGCTGACTATCCTGGCCACCCCTTCACGCTGGCCTCTCTGGCCACCAGGGCTACCCTGGCCATGTCTGCCAACTTGGCTACCCTGGCCGCCCTGGAGATCTTGGCCTATTTGGCTACCGCGACCACCTCAGCCACTTTGGCAATCTCTTCCCCCTCTGCTATCGCTTTCCTGGTCTCCCTGGACATCCTGGCAATGGGCCCATGTGGCTGACCATGCATTTTTTTCCATTTTTGTCCTTTTTGCCTCACTGACCTCCATGTACTCCTTGAGGTTTGAATTTTAATTCCTCTGGGAGCTCTTTAAGAAATTCATCATCTTCTTCATCGAGAGAACACAGATTCCGAAAGAAACAAGGAAAAAGAAAGATTAACAATGAACTTAAATAAGGCAAGTATAGAATCTACTGTAGCCTAAATTTAGTTAGGAGTAATATATTATTCGTTTAAATGGTACTGGGTAGTGATCAGGGCCCAGTACCCAGAAGAGAAGAGGCAGAGAAATCCTGGCCTCTTCAGAGTGCATGCCCTTAGCCCCTCTTGCTTGCTTCATCACCATTTACTCTCCCCTCTTTTGATATTTCTGCCACTATTCTATATTGCCTCCTGTCTTGAACTTGCCATGATATATGTGAAATCATCTATAAACCACCAGATATCTCATGATGTCTGAGAGAAACCACCAGGTGGTGTCACTGTGTCCACATGCAGATGTTCATGATATCTTGACATAAATCTATTGAACAGGGGGAAATTATCAGCCACCCTGCCCTTCTCAATAGCAGAGCAATCATGTAACACCTACTCTCCCCTTTCTTCTATCAGCTTCTACAAACTGTTAAGTCTGTAGACAAATGGAAAATATAAATAAATCCCACCTAATATTGTCTCCCTTTGCAAATTTCTGGTACCTATAATTGAGCCTAAGCCCTCACCATCTGTTGCTTTAACTTTCAATTGTTTCTTTATGATCTCATAGTTATCACTTTTACAATTGTTCTCATATGCATTCAAAATATATTTTATGCCCACATACTGTATTGTTCTTTGTGTCAGACACTAAGATTCCAAGCTTTAAAGACATAGTCTGTTCTCTCAAGCTGCTAACTGCTCATTGTTGTTAGATTAACAAAGACATTGCTGTGTCCTCCTATTTAAAAATCTCTTTGTTGCCTATAAACTAAATTACAAATTTAGCCTCCCATTTACAACATCCATCATAATCTGGAACCTTATTTTATCTAGAACTAAATCCAGATTTATCTTCCTCTATTCATTTCAACCTTACCTAATCATTCAGTTTTCCTAGACCATGAAATACTATGTTACATGTACAGATTTAGCCATGCATTTTACACTGCTTCCCTAAGGTCCAGATCACATGGCATCTTCCGTGGGAGGCGTTCCTTTTTCTCCCTTGTTCTGGGCTTTCATAATACCTTCTCCTGCCACTTTTCTGATAGTGATCATCATTATGTCCAAGCTGAATCTTCCATTAGATCCCGAAGTTTTTTAAGGACAGGAATGATGTTTCATTTACCTTTGCATCTTTGGTACCAAGAATAGGACCATGCCATGGTTATTGTTAAGTATTAAATTTTATTGAATTAGTAATATTGGGGTCATTATCTTATCCCAGTCAAGAGACAAGAAGGACTGGCTGAGAGGTGCAAACAGAGGATGTAGATAACCAAAGTATTTTTTTCTCCCCAGGAATTCTCACAGGCATGCCAAGACAGCCAAAGCCAGGTAACTTAGGCAAGAAAAAAACCAGAAGGAAAGCAGCGATCACATTCTCCAAACCCGAGAGAATTCTTAAATCTAAAGCAAATCATTTATTTTTTCTTTTTCATTTTTTTTGTCTTTTGTGCTCTTTCTGCAATATGGAACTAATAAGATTAAACTATATAAAATAGTTGAGAAAGGAACATTTAAAGGTTAAGCATAATTTTTTCAATTAAAGTAAAAATTGTAGAAATTTTGGATTAGACCAATGACCTAGAGATTTCTAGAATCCATTTAGAAAACTTTTAAATAAGGTAATTGAGTTCAAAATAACTCACCTAATTAATAGTCTGAACTCTCTTTTGTCTTGAGGGACTTCTGCAAAGAAGAACAAGAAAAGAATAAAGTATCATGACATTATAACCTGAATGGAAGGATTATTGATAAGTCAGGAACTGAGGAAAATCATTAAGCACACAAAGGTTTTCTTTAAACAACAAAATTTTTGGTTGACTCATTTACTCCATTCTGCTACTTCTTTATTGACATAACATAATTCATTAGCTCTCTCTCTCTCTCATGTACTATGGTCTTTTTTTTTTTAAGTCCTCCCTCCTACAAACACTCATACCCATGTTATTAAAACTGACTTTAAATTTTTATTTGGAGCGAGTACAGTTAATAATGCCTTTGAATTTCACTAAGTCTTGAGACATCTTATTATTTAAACAGATATCAAGGCTTTGATAATAAAAAAATAAAACATTAGTGCTATAAATAAATAAGGTGCAATGGTAAACTTGCTGACTGAATAATAGTAGTACTTTAGTTAAATTATAAGAGTATCTTCATGATTACATAGTAGCTTTATGATTCAAATTAGTTAAATGTCAATGGAGATAGTGATCTTACAAATGTAAGGGATTTGTGTTTTTCAATCATTAGCCTTTGGTTGTAGATAAATTCAGAAAAAAGCATTTACAAATGAGTAGAGTGCCATGTTCTACTGATGTTTAGACACTATTAGATCTCTGACACGGAATATTCAGATGTGAAAAGAAAGAAAATGGCCCATATCTAACAACATGATCAAGAACCACTATAACTGAGGGGTTTGTTATTCCTTTTTGCATTTCTCTAGACTCAATTTTGAGAATTTTCAAAGACAAACACTAAGCAAAGAAAAAAGTATGATGGATTCTGATAAGAATGGAAAAGAACACATCCTGAAAAAGAACTTACCTGGCCCTTCAAAAAAAGTCTTCAGAATTAGTATCTAGGACTTAAAAAGAAAAAAAAAAGTAAGAAAACGAAGATGAATTTAAAATATGACTTGATAAGACCCCAGCTATACATTTGTAGAAAGACAAGTAGATTTAGATACAAGAAGTTAGAAAATGCTTAAGAGAACTAACAACAACAACAACAACAACAACAACAACAAATATTTGGATATAATGAACTAACATTTTCCAAAGTATAACCCTAGATCTAATCATTGATTTTGAAGCAGAAATGAATGAAAATTAAAATATTTTTGCCTCAATGACAGATTGTTCTGGTAGTATTTTGGGTAATCCTGCGTTTAATAAACTTTTAAGCTATATTTTTACATGAAAGTTACTCACATTTTTATAAATAAATGCTCTATGAAAGACTCAGAAACATACCACTGCGCTTTATTAAAATGTAAAACTGCCTTTGAGAAGTTGATGAATTAGAGACAATCCAAGAAGGAAAAATCCATTTGGGAACAAGTAGAGATGTGAAGCAAAAAAAATTTATGTGTTACATAGAGATATTAACTTGAAAATATTCAACATACTTAAGACAACTTCAAGTTATGTTAGTGAAGTATAAGCTAAAAGAGAGGTCGCAGAATGAGGCAGAAAGGCCCTGGTTTTTGAAATCTGTCAGGGCTGAGTCTATAAAACAGCTTTATCATTTGCTAATTATGTAAGCTCTGAGAAGCTTTTGAATGGGGGGGGGCACAAATATTCAGTTTATAGACCATCAAAAAAACCTCTTGATTTCTCAGACAGAGGACTGCCCTGTCTCAGGACTTCTCTATGCCTCTTGTTGATGTAGGAAGGAGTGAATCACCCTAAGTGGGGACCCAAGTCCTGTATTGAGAGAGAAAGCGTGAGTTGAGGGTCCTTGACTGTGCACAGGAAAGAATTCAAGTGTATGCCAGAGTTAGAGACAAAAGGAAAGTTTGTTAGCGAAGGAAAAACATTCCACAGACGGAGCATGGTCTCCTTTCAGAGACAGACAGTGAGAGAGACTGAGAGGGACCCAGGGCATTTAGTGTATATGTCATTCTTAGTTTCTGTGAATTATAGTTTAAAGAACTGGTTTACCTGTTTTCCTTTGATGGTATGGGTATGCAGTGTGAAAGGTGTGTTAGCAATCTCAGCCTTTGTTCTATAGGTTCCCCATAGTCTAGCTATAGAGAATGAATTGTTGGGTTTATTTTGTGTAGGGTATTACTTAAAAACTGTTCTCCTGTGATTGATTTGTCAGCAATCCGAATTCCTTTGTTCTGGCAGCACATTGCAGGCTCCGAATATATCTTGTTTTAACATTTAGTTCTCTTGCCTCTTCCCTACATCACTGTTATATAAGATACAGAGAACTCTTTATCTTAGAATAAAATATTAGGTTAGGTGGATTTTATCCTTCTGAGAGGCTGTAGACATAAATTCAAAATAGTCGAAACTGGTCATAAACTTTCATCCTATTTTTCATTTACATAAGAGGAAGATAAAGAAATAGACTTCACAAAACATTCTCAAGACTGGTGAGTTCTCTTTGGCCTTGCCTTCCACCCTGGCTCCTTCCTCAAAGTCTAGCAAAACTCCTGGCAAATGAGTCTCCTCAAGCCCAAATCCTATTGTCAGAAAGATAACTGACTTACAACCTTAGTGCTTTTGAGGATGTCAGATAAGAATTTTTGTCTGGATTTATTTATCCTTTACTCACCTATACCTCTTTTCCTTCGGTCTCTGAGAAAACGTACTTCCTCCTTTCTGTGGCTAAGTACTCGAGCATACTTTCTTTCATTTCTTCTGGTAGCTTGCTTCCAAATTATTTTCTTTTTTGCTCTTCCATCTTTGGCTTTTATTTTCTTCTGACTCTTTCCTCTAAAAAGTTTGTTTGATGTCTCTCCACACATCCTTATTTTATTAATCTTGACCCTTCTTTAGGATATTTCTTATTTTTCTTTTCTTTCACTACCAAACATATTTTTTAAAATTTACTATTGTTTCTTTTATTATGCTCTTTTCAATCACGCAATGTATCAAATGACAGACAGATAATTATATATATTGTACTTGCTGTATATCAGGCGTTGTTCTAGGTGCCTCACAGGTATTAATTCATTTACTACTTAAATAAAATAAGTTTTTAAAATATTTTAACTCATTTGGTATTTTTATATATAATTTTATCTTTATATATATGAACCTGTTTCACATTTACATTTACAACTCATTGAAGTTTGGCTCCCACCCCACCAGTCTTCCAGCACTTCTCTCTCAAGGTTTCCAATATCTTAATAGCCAAACATGTATTTTCTCTCTTGATCCCTTTGATGTTATTGACAGCCATATACTTTCTGATTGTCTTTCCTTCCATGATTTCTATAACAGTTCTATCGATAGGTTTTTCTCCTACTCATTATTCTCTTCATACCTCATCCAATGGCTCTTCTTCCTCCATTCAATCATTAACTCATTCAGCAAATATTTAATTAGGCTTCCATCACTGTGATAGATACTTGATAACAATCATAAATAAAAGAGATACTGCCATTGCCTTTAAAGAAGTGATGGTCTAATGCAGGATATAGAATAATATACTTACAAATAAAAATATCATTACAAATGTTAAAAAGTGTGATAGTCTCCCAACTTTCATCTTATTCTTCATCTTATCCTTTCAGTCTTATTATATATGCACCTGACTATTAATCCTGAGGCAATCCCATCTTACCCATGGCTTTAGCAAGTGCTTATATGATAGTGATACTATATCTAAATCTAAGGTCTGAATTGTCTCCTGAACTTTAAGTCTGTATGTCTTTTATCAATGGCCCTGCCTCAGTATCCACTGAGAGCCTTAAACACATGTTCAACATCAACCCCATTGCACTTTTTGTTCTACATGCAAAGTTGTTCATATTCTCTTTCTTTCATATTTCTGATTTCTATTAATGAGAATACCTGATACTCATATATTATTATATATTTCTTCTCTCTTAAAGTCTTTTTTCTTTTTATTTTGATGTCTGTGAACATATATTTCTCAATCTTTTTTATATACTTAAAAAATTGTCTGCTTCATTAAATCTTCATTTTTAAATAAATTTATTACCTAAGATACTGCTAATTGCTTACTCATTGTCCATTTTTACCAGTTAGCTTGCATAGCCCCAATAGTGATTAGCGTGGCAATGTGTCCAGCTAAAAAATATTTATTTTCAGACTCGCTTGCTGTAGAGTGTGACCATATGACATAATTCCAGAAAATCTGAAGTTATTTGAATTTTCTTTGAGTGGTACTTTTAGAAAAGTCTTCTTCTGGAATACTGCTTGCCTTTCTCTTCTTACTGCCTGAAATGCAGACACAACACCTTTAAGTTTAACAGCCAAACCAGAACAGGATTTTCCAGGCAGTGTCAGATACAAACTCATTTTGTGGCTCACTGAAAACTATTTTTAATAAATGGCGCTGGAAACCAGACTGATATTGGTTGGAGAGTGGTTACAAAGTGGATTCTACAAATGAAGGAAATATTCAAAAGTTAATGGGTTAATACATATCTAGTTTGAAGATCAGGTAGAATCAGGTTTTCTTCTTAAATAAGGGAAGATTTGACTAGAAATGAAGGGCAGTTGTCAAAAAAAAAAGGGTAAAACTAGATATGAGTCAGGGAAAATCAAATAGCTAAGCATAATGCTTAAACCCTGGTTTCTTATGATGACTTTCTTGGAGGGGAGGACCCACAATAATTTGAGCTAGTTTTTATTATATTGTTATTATGCTCCTAGAAGTAGTTTTATGGTGCCACACTGTGGTCATTGTAAGCATAGCTCCTATATTATCTCCATATATCATTACATTTCTAGATAATAATTGCAACCATTTTCATGGTCCTTTTATTTTTTCTTAACATAGCTTCCTATTTTAAATTTCTTTTTGAGTAGTATATAACATTAAAATAAAATATAAGACCAAATAAGCAATGCAACATACCAAAAGGAATTGGGATCAAGTAGTAAGAATCAAAAAGTGGGTTACAAAACCTAAATATATAATATTAAAATTTAGTTGAAAACATCTGAGGTTAACTTGTATAAAGTAGGTTAACTTTTAAATTATGTTACACTGTTTCACTGTTAAAATGGTATGAACTTTTAAAAGAATTAATTCATAGGGATAGTTTTGAATAACATAATAGTTATTAACAATCTTATTTTATTTTATTTTATTTTTTAGATGAAGCAAACTTTGGTTGATCTCACAGATTGCAAGGACCTTGTCAGCTTACAATCTCTTATTTTTTATATTTTTACACCTACAGCACCTGGTCTTCTTAGGTGGTCTCCCATCCAAGTACAAATCAGGTCCGATTCTGCTTAATTTCCGAGATCAGACAGGATCGGGCTTGTTCAGGGTGGCATGGCCATAGACAGCAATCTTATTCTAATCACTAATTTTTTGTATTCATGCTGATAGTAGATATATTATAATAATTGCAAATCTAGATATGGAAGAGTTACCCAATCAAGTATACTTCATTCTTGCTCATTTCATTTGCCTGTCTTTAATCTCTTTTTGTTTGATTTTAACAACTTAATAATTGTCTTAGTATTTCAGATACATGGAGATGCATATTACTTGTTTGTATCATATAGTCTAGTAGCAAGATGTTGACTTTAGTACTTATTTATATACTACCTTAGTAAATGTATTCAGGTCTTACTCTCCCATAAAGAGTGTCTGTTCCTTGAGGACAACATTTCTTTTGTATCCTCTATATAAAAACATCCTAATTTAAACAGATGATTGGATAAAGCAGTTATAGTTCACATATACAATGGAATATTACTCAGCTATTTTAAAAAATGAAATCCTACCATTTGCAACGACATGGATGGACCTAGAGAGTATTATGCTGAGTGAAATAAGTCAGAGAAAGATAAATACCATATGATTTCACTTATGTGCAGAATGTAAGGAACAAAAAGACAAAACTAATCAAAAACGGACTCACAAATATAGAAGATAATCTGGTGATGGCCAGAGGGGAAGGAGATTGGGGGAGGGGCTGGAAGAAAGGGGTTAAAGAAGTACAAATTAATAGTTGATAGATGGTTATGGGGATAGGGAGCACGGCATAGGGAATGCATTTAGCATTAATGTAATGGCTAGGTGGAGAGCCAGAGGAGAGAAAGAGCAATTAGGGGGATCATCTTATAAACTATATAAGTGTCTAACCAGTGTACTGTACACTTGAAACTAATAAAATAAAATAAAAAATAAATGGCTTTTTCATTTATTATCTCTGTGACCTTGAGCAATAACTGAAAGAGTCGAATTACACACTCTCTAAAAATATGTTTATCTCTCATGCTGGGTGTCTAAACAGTTTCTAAGGATAGAAACTTTTATTTTATCAATTTTCTTTAAAAAATTATTTTTAAAAGGCTATTTTATAAGCAGTAGGGAAATGTTAAATTGAAAGAATACACCTGAAAAAGAAAACTTTCCTTTGATTCTAAGGAATATGATATAGGGGTTAAGTGTCTGTGCCCTGAAGTCAGATGTGTGTGTGTGTTTTTTAATTTTAATTCTTTTTTATGGTGATATTGGTTAACGAATACCAGTAAGTTTCAGCTGTACATTTTAACAGTAAGGCATATATATATTTACATTGTGTGTTCACTTCCCATAGTTAAATTTCTTTCTGTCACCACAGTTTTGACCTCCTTTACCTCATCTACACCCCCCCATGTGGTTTTTAAATCTATCTTCATCACTTATGAGTTGTGTAATTTGGCAAACTAATTAACTTCTCTAAGCCTCATTCTCTTTATCTACAAAAGAAAAATATATTAACATAACATTTTGTAATAATATTAACTCATAACATTTTGTGAGAATTAAGGGAGATTACACAAGTAAAGAGCTTTTCCTGGCATATTGTAAATGTCCCATACATATCAGTGATGAGGAAGGTGATGATAATGATGTGGATGTTCCCTCAAATGCACGAATTCTTCCTTTTGGGCGTTTCAGGAGGGATGAAAGAGAGCTTTTACTTTTCATCTACTGAGGACATGTAATAGTATACAAGGAATGTGTGGGATAGGTGGGAGAGGGAGGAGCTGAGTTAGTAAGAAAGCCCGGGAGAAAGTAGAAACAAGAGACAGGAGTCAAGGCAGTGGACACAATGTGTTGGGTGGCAAAGGTCATTGGCAGAGAAGAACCAGAGTTCATTCCAAGAAAAGGTAACATTGCAGCCAATTGTCTTTTTATTTCTAGTTTTTATACAAGTTAAGGGCAGAAATTGAAAACAAATGGAATAGTCAATGTAGAAGGGAGAGTTGAGAGCAGTATAGTATTTGGTGTGAGATGGACAGCTTGTGGTAGGGCATGGGGGCACACTGCAGGGGTCAGCAGTGACCAGCTGAACATGACGGAATCTTCACAATAGCACAAAAGTAGTCTTATCAGGGAACAGAGCAACAGTTGTTATAAACATGGATCAATTCCACATTATGGTTCCACTACTGTCTTTTGTTAAATCCTAAACTCTTAAGATGTAGCCCTTGAGGTGAATTTCTACAGGTATCCTAAAGCTTAATCCAAATATCTATTTCAATCTTTTCATATTTTTTGCTGTTTTGATTGGTAACATTTATTGAGCATCAAGTGTGACACGCACTGTGCTAAGTACTTTATAAGCTTATCTCATTCAATCCCTTTAAAAATCTCGAATGTATTATTATTATTCCTTGCAAATGAGACCAGTGAGACCTCTCCAAGGTCACACAGCTAAGGATCAGTGAGATGCATACTCAGGTATGTCTGATTTCAAAAACTCCAGCATCTTGGCTCTCATTTGGGTTATGATGAGTATTTGAATTACTTAACAATGGATGTAAAACAAGTTGGAAAAGGAGAAAAGGAAGAGATGGGGGAACCCTGGCATTAATTAAGCAGCTGTTACCAAGGTGCTCCTGTTTCATTTAATCATTGAAAAAAACATGGAAGCTGGGTGAAATTTTCCCAATTTAATGGGTGAGGAAACTGAAGCTCAGAGATGTCTCAAGGTATGTGGTAATCCACTATAGTAAAAGAAAACCAAGGTACCTGTGGCATGTTGAACTTCCCTCCCTCCCTGCTGAAATCACTATGGTTTTCCTGAGAGATAATTCAGACTATCCACCTCACTGTTCTGAAAAAAAAAAAAAAATACAAAGTAACTGGACTGTGGTTCTTTCCCTGAACCACACAATTTGAATTCAAAGGCTATTAATTTTAGTCTGTCCTTCATTTAAAAATGGTGTGTATTCATCACAGCTCTCTAGGAATTGGTGTGTATACAGAAATGATCAGTAAAATGTTACCTATTTTTGGACACTGAATTGAGTTCCATGAGTGTCCCAAAACAGGAGAACAGGGAGATAAAGTTATAGCATCTTTATATTACCATTATTATTTTACTGTCACAGATTATTCGTGATTTGTTGATAGCCTCATTTTCAATGCTTCCTCATTATGAAAGTTTTCCAACTCAGGATTTAGAAAAGTCTTCTCATTCAGATTTCCCTGGATTGTTGTGATTGGCAGGAGAGAGATATGCTGGGAAAGGTTAAAGTACAAAAATTAATAACAAGAGCAAGAAAACCACTAACAGCTACTCAAGGCTGTCTGATATTCCTAACTGAGAGAGGAATGTCTAAAGAGCATGATATCATTCAAACTTTACTGAGGTGATAATCTGTGTTAGGCTTCTGTCCCTACATAAATGGGTTAATTAGTCTAGTTCATCTTGTGTTTTTGTCACTTTATGCTTAGATCACACAGAGCTTCTGAGAGTTTCTTCAGAGCCAACCACTACATTCCTCCAACAAGAAAATAGAAAGTAAAGGGACTGTTATTATTTTTGCTGAATAGCAAAATGTGTTGCCTAAAAGATTAGAATTTTGAGAGCAAAGAGAATTCTATTTATTGAGGTCAATATGCATTTAAATTAGGTATGTTGGGCTTCCCAATATGTCTTCCCAGTTTTTGTTGCTGTCATTTTTTAAAACAGCTACTTAATCTAAATGTCTAAAGTTTTATTCCTAGGAAGTCATATTTCCTCTTTGAATGAAGAAACAGCACCAAAGATATGACAAAATAATGCAATAGCATCTTGTGGTCGATTTTCTTGCCTTACATGGTTATACTCCTTCATGCTGACTTAGATATATTTATTCATCTTTATGACATATAAATACATAAATTCCTCACTTCTTATTCTAGAATGAACAACCTTCATTATGGTACAATTCTTAGATTACTTTTCTATCATTAAGTCTTTATAGTGCCATTAGAAGGCTTAATTTCAAAAGTTATGTGCAATGTTCATTTTGGATAGAACACAGCTTACTTTGATAGCCTGTTTCAGCCTTTTGTTTTGTTTCTTCGTATTTTCCGCTGTGAGAGCTGAATCAACTTATCTGACCTAGTAACAGTGACCCTTTACATATGGTGAAGGAGAGAGAAAACCTGGTGTTGGAGCGAAGTACTGGCTAGTCAACAGAATAATTTAAAAAACTAGGGGCAGCAAGGAAATTAAACATTTTTTAAATCTGTAAAAAATATGTAAAAATATGGAAAATTTCATCAGCTATAGAATTATAATCTATGCATTACATTATATGTAAGTTTGCCTCAATAAAGAAATAACTTAATTAAAAGCATAAGGGAAGAATAGTTCTCCAGCTTAAATGACCTTGGGAGCAAGAAATAATCTTCTATCTAGGGGACGGGATTCATAGGCACAAAGAATATCACTAAAGGAGGGAACAGTGACAGACACCATAATATAGAGCTTGAAAGGTTTGGAGCTTCTGCTGGGGACAAAGATCCACATCTTCAGAGCAGAAGACTAGAATGAAGTCTTAGACTTCCCTATTACATATTAGGGTGCCCTACTTTAAAAAACACTGGGAAAAAATTCATACTCTGTTTGATATTATGTTGCTAAGAACATGAAGTTCAAAAAGAAATGGAAATTCAGAGGTTTCTCATAAGCTACTGGGTAGAAGAATTCCTTAGGTAAACTATAGACAATGTTTATAAAATTTTAGAGGAGACAGAGAGTTTCATATTTCACCCTCTGAGAGAGAATTTACAGATACAGCAATATATCACAATTAACTTCTTGAAGGAGTTATTCCTTCTAGTTGATTTTTAGCTCACAATTTGTGGGCTATGGACATCTGGTAAATATTGACTTATAGTCTAAGTTGAAAACAATTTTTCCTTTTTTTTTTTTTTGTTCTTTTTCCATTTTTCTACCTCTGTGGCTAGCAATAGTAATGAGGGAATGTTTCTTTTGCTCATTAAATGTCATTGCTCAAAGCAAATTTTCTAAACTTAAGTACAGAAATATTTTTGTAATATTCTCTTATTTGCAATTATTCTTTTTGTTCTTTGGGAATTGGAACATATAAGATGCTGTGGGTGGAAAGCAAAGGGATATATTCAATGTTGGAAATTCAAGGATCTATAATTGCTCAAGTGAAAGATGGCTCAAGCTCTGTTACAAAGAAAGGAAAATAGAGTCTAACTAGGTATTGAATAGTTTGGGTAAAATAAGTAGATGATGAAAATAATATCTTGGAATTTCGTTTTTGGGGATTTAAATTTATAAGGCATGGGAAATTTTCTTTTAAAAATTAATAGGAAGCATTTTTCCTTTGATTGTGTTTTTCACTGTAAACTTCAGGTTCATTTTGTAACTATAGGATGGTAGATTTGCAGTGGAGACTTATGGAGAGAGAGCTTGTTTCCCTTTTCTATATACTTTTGTTCTTCCTCATATGTTTCCAGCCCTTTCTCTCACTCTTTATTCCCTCTGTTCACCTGCTTTTCTGTTCTCTCTCAGGAGAGGAGAACTTACTAATCTGCTTATTCAGAATCAAGGATAGCAGGATATTAACTGGGCTATATTTTAGCAATAGGTTTGCTTTTTCAGAATCATGAGAGTACACTCCAATGACATCTACTTCCTGGAGTAAATCTCAGCTGGGCTTACTCCCTTGAGGCAGACTGACCATTCTCTTCTCTTATCATTTGGCTAGGTCAATAAGCAGACAAGGGTGCCCTCTTGTGCTTAGTTTTTTTTGAAAGAACTAGAGAGAATCAAAGGCCTCACTTTGACTTCTGTACTTCCAATTCAGTTTAATACCAAATAGTCCTGCCTTACCCAGTGCTTACCCAGACAATTTCAAATATTACAAAGAGATCTTTCTATATACACATTTAACTTATTAAAATATTGTGTATACATTGATCATCACTTATGCAAAGCACAACCAAGTTGAAAAGAGTCACTGTATATTAGCAAAACTAATGAAATAACATGCAATTGAGTCAAAAGATTTTTTGAAATAGAAAGAAAAAGAAAGAGAAAAAGAAATGCATGGTTCATGTCACCAGACATGTGAGTAGTGATGGATTTGTCAATATTTTGAATGAAAGACTGAAGAATTAACTAAAGGCACAAAAAACATTGGCTAACAAAGGATTATAGGACCTGATATAAAGTTGTAAAAACAAAACCAGGTTCCAGGTACTTTAACTTGGGGAAATTATAAGATTATCATGAGTACTTATTGCAATACAGGATTTTTTGCCTGGTGTTTTGACTTTGATTCTTAACTTTGTGTTAGATGCTTTCCCCCTTTGTCCACTGTTCTTTTTATATAAACTCCTTAGTCAGGAACTCTGAGGCAAAAATCTGAGTGGCAGGGTCCTGGGTGACTGCTTTAATGACATATAAAGCTACTAAATCTCAATATCTTCTAAGAATACTCCCTTAACAGTCTGTCCCTTCTCAGTCCATTATACTAGCTTCAACTCCCATTACTCCATAATATTACTCTGGAAAAATCATTCATCCTCTTCACAGGCCCTGAATATTCTGCCTGATACTTGGGATGGTTAGTGACTGCCTGGACGATATATCTGACTACAAATATACTTGAACCCACAAGTATAGTTGCCTGTTAAGGAGTAAGATGTAAAGATGGTCAACAAAGTTCACTGAAACAAGCAAAAGGAACATCTCAGTTGTCTCTTTACTTTGATTAGAGCTTGGTTGTCTTTAGTTTGCCTCACTTATATCAGAAGCAGAGACATGCTCTTCTTTCATCTCTTTCCACAAAGACAGGATAGGTGAACAGTGGGTATTTCCTATTGATTTATTTTATGTACCTTGAAGTCAGAGATCTTTATCTGTTTTGCTCATGAACATACCCCAAATGCCTAGAAATGTGCCTAGGGCATGGTGGGCTATCAGGATATGGTGGAGAAGCTGGAAGCTATTTTTTATTGATTTAACTGCAAGTAAAACATAGGTTAATGATACAGATAATGAAAAAACATTTATAGTCAGCAATCTTTGATCAATACATAGAAAGTTTTTACTTTTGATGTGTCCATTTGGGCTGCTATCACATGATACCATGGACTGGGTAACTTATAGACAACAGAAATTTATTTCTCACAGTTCTGGAGGTTGGAAGTCCAAGATTAAGGTGACAGCATGGTTGTTGAGGGCTGTCTTCAGGGCTACAGATTGCCAGCCAACCTCTCCCTGTGCCCTCACATGATGGAAGAGTCAAGGGATCTCTGTGGGTCTCTTTTACAAGAACACTAATCCCATCATGAAGACTCCACCCTTGTGACCTAAGCACCTCCCAAAGATCCTACCTCTTATTACTGTCATTTTTGGCATCAGGATCTCAGCAGAAGAATTTGAGGGGAGCACAAACATTCAGACGAAAGTTATTTGCTAACATATTACTTGCAACCAATCCATGAAGCCACTGATGCATATTAGCTCTCTTTTAGTCATCACCCCTAGAACATGTCAACAACAGAGAACCTGCCCTTTTCTTCACAATAGAGCACCTGTCTTCAAAGACCTGAACTACTCTACTTGCCAGAGTCTTTGTTTCCTCAGTTGAATAGTATAAGATGAAAATGATAAAGTTCTATTTTCAGTTATTTTAATAGAAGCCATGGATATTCTGCCATAACATTTTATAACAGTTTAAGAAGCAATTATTTTCCAGACATGCTTTCAGGGAGATAAAATTTCAGTCATTGTAATTGATCTTGATTATTTTAAGACTTTTGAGCAGTGCGTTGCCAAATGATTTCTTGCTTCAAAGCCCTTAGTACAATTGTAATGATTTTGTTTTAGTGTAATCATTTCTTTCACATCTGTCTCCTGGTAGGTAAGCTCAATGGGAGATGGGAGTAGCTTTCTTGTTCAACACTATTTTCCTGACGTGTTTTGTATTGTCTAGAACCTAAGAAGCACCAGGATGAGCTACCACTGAAAACGAGTAGGCAATACTTTTATATACGGGTGCATGTGTGTATGTATGCATATTTGCACTGCCAGAGAGTTCTAAATTCAAAAAGACCTTTAAAAGTGACCTTATATACAACAATACAGTATAGTAAAAGATGCTGGATGTGAGTTCAAATTAGAGCAGTGATAATAAAAACATAACGATTACTGTTTATTGTGTGCATATGTTGTGATTGGAACAAATCACAAAAGTTCTTTAAATCTAATCTTCATGGATATGCTTCCATGGTGTAGTGGTTAGCATGTCTGCTTTATACACAGAAAGTCCTGGGTTCATGCCCCAGTGGAGCCACAGTCCATGGTCTATGGCCATGCCACTCTGAACAAGCTCGATGTCTGATCTTGGAAACTAAGCAGGGTCGGGCCTGGTTAGTACTTGGATGAGAGACTACCTAAGAAGACGAGGTGCTATAGGCATTAATAATAAATAAAAATAAATTAATTAATCTTTGTTACAATATTTTGAGAGAAGTACTATAATTAATAGTGTATGGACGGGAAACTAAGAAATAGAACAATTAAATAATTTTCAAAGGTGATACAACTAGTTGGTAATTGAGGTGAAATGTGAACCCAGACTGTGTGACTATAAATTTTGTGCTTTTTACAGATGCTACCTAGGGCACTGAGTTGTTCTTCACTACATACTAATAGTGTGAATTTAAGTTAATCTTTGGACATGGTGTTCTCTACTTAAAATTGTAATAATTATCTCAGATTGTAGAGAAAATTTGGTAATATAATTTATGAATGTTTTAGAAAATGCAAGATGCTATCAACTTGTATAGGCCTATGATAATTATTTTTATTCAATTCAGTGTTTTTCTGATCTATGTATTGATCAGAAATTGCTGAATATAAATATTATTTCATTAATGGTATTGTTAATATATATTTTACTAACAATCAAGCCAATAAGAAATAGCTAGAAATAAAACAATTAATAAGTGAGTATTAATAATGAATAAGTGGATATTAGTAACAAATTTGGCAAACTTCACAACAACTCCTTGAAAATGAATTAAAAAATAAGGAATAATTCTTGAACCATACTGAAAAAAAAGAAATTATTAGAAAACTGGAAATGTTTATATAGGTCTAAAGATAGAAATCTGATGGGATTAAATGGAGAAAGGAAATGTGGCTTAAAGATAGACACCAGATAAAATGGCTGATATGGACAAGATTTGTTCTTAAGACTCTTCTGACTCATAATTAATGAAAATAAAGAGGAATAGGGAGCCAAAGACAATATTATGGTGACTGCTTAGAGATGGAATATAAAGCAGTCAGATGAGTTAGCCCTACTTTCACACTTCTTGCATTCTCTCTCTCTCTCTCTCTCTCACACACACACACACACACACACACACACACACACAGTCAAGTAGTAAACACTTCAACATCTGCTATCTGCTTCCAGACTGAGAATTTAGCATGGATAACTGGGTCACAGAGGCAATACAGTGTTCCAGGTGGCTGGCAACACCCAAAAGGAATGGAGAAAATGCTGATAGGAATGACTAAGATTCTGTACTAGTAAATTCCAACCATCTCCACTCCAACACCGGAGTCAAGCAACAGTAAATTTAAAAAGTGTCCACAGTCAGGGAAAGAGGAATTCTCAAATGTAAATGTAAGCTTGCAATCAAGACTAATAATACACACAGGGGAAAAAACAATTTCATTAAAGAGAGATACCAAATAAAACAGCAATAAGAGCAAAACAAATGAACAAATAAAAGGTACAGATATTGAAAAGAAAGCACAGAAAGAGCCAATAACTATAGGTGAGAAGCTAATTGTGTCACTTTTGAAAATTATTTAATTTCTCCATCTCCTAGTTTCTTATCTGCACAATGTTATTAATTATAGTACTGCCCACAAAATACTGTAGTGAAAATTAGATTTAGAGAACTTAGAACTTACAAAACAAGTCAAATGATAAACTATTTAAGTTAATAAACAAGTTTATAAGATAAAAAATTACTAAAGAATTTAAAATAGTGCCTGGCACATAGTAAGTACCATATAAGGCTTTGCTATTAATACAGCAATAAGTAATAGAAAATGCTAGTTAAAAAAAAAATTTACAAACCCTCAATGTAAGTGCTTTAAAAGAAAAATATAAACATAATGTGGTATAAATAAATGAAATTATAAACCATGTTTAAGAATGAGAAGAATAAATATTGTAAAGATATTGTCTCTCTAAATTCTTCAGCGAAATCCCAAGCCAAAATCATAACAGAATTGTTCTGTGAAATTTACAAATTGATCCTAAATTTTACCAAAGAGATTAAGTGATTATGGAGCACATCAAGGACAACTATCCCAATTCAGATAACTGAGAAGTCTAGATATAACTTGAAAAACTATTTTCAGTGCATGCCTGAGCTAGCAAAAATCAAAGAAAATGCTTAGACATTTAACAAAATAAGGTAAAAGCAAAAATCCAGGAAGGGAAGTAAAGCTCGAAATTGGGGCCTGACCAAAGGGAATCTACCTGACCAGGATAATTTTGAGCTTCCATTTTATAGCCCATGAGTAAAAAGGACAGACACAAAACCAAATACTCACTCATATTCACTAGTGAAAAATCATTAGTGAAGTTGGAGACTAATGGAAACCACCTCCCCACCCATACAGAGACACACGCGTTCGCGCGCGCGCACACACACACTCAGCATGTATGCATGGGTACAAATGAGGAAATAGGTAACCACAAGTAAAAACTAGTAGAAACAAAAAAGCAATAATCTGTTACTACTTAAATAGACTATACTTTTGTATATTTGTTTCTTAGTTATTACTGTTGTTTTCTGCTTGCTTGGAAAGAAGGAAATGTGTTAGAAGGGGGAAGCAAAAGCAAAGACACCCACAATGAATGGGGAAATACGAATTAATCATGTATGTATATATTGGGAATTCAAGGCTCTTAGTAATACAATTAAGACATGGCCCTTGCTTTCAAAGAGATCATATTCTAGCTAAAGAAATAATGACATACAGGTTAAAATGAGTTATGTAAGTCAGTGATATGAGCCCCAAAAGAGATAGCATGAGAAGCTGTGGCCTGAAAGGCTCAGAAGTAGGTGGAACTTGAATTTACTCAGAAGAAATGGGATTTTGCATAACATCAGAGAAGCGGAGGGATAGATAGTTCAGGAAGTAGGAGAAATACTCAGTGACTAGAGACAGGCTCTTGAATTTATTATGCAATACCTCCACAAAAAACAATGACAAGAAAATGCTTCTAAAGGAAGAAGATTGATGGCACCCAGGAAATAAACTGTAAGAGAGCAGGATCACATGTAAATGCAGTGCCAAAAGGCAAATTAATTGATCAATTGACTACCTTCTATAAAATAAGTAAATAATGAAAAAAATAACCATCAGCTCATTGTAGATACAAGCACCTATTATCCAATTGTTTGAGTGAGAAGTATGCTCAACGGGAAGTCAGGAATTCTCTTCCTGGATTCACTACTAGCCAGCCTTGAAATTCAGATTATTTGGGATTCAGTTTTCAATTTGAAAACTGCGGGGAGGGAGGTCAATGGAGGAGGGTGGATTAATTAATAATCTCATTTATGCTCTCCGCACTACATTCAACTTTACAAACCAATGATGAGAAGAAAGCACTCACATTGACAATTGAAATGTACTAAAGTAACAGTAAACCCACTTTTAATCTCAAACTGCATTTCATTACCCAAGAAGTCCACAGGGTGGCATTACAGTGAACTAAAAGTAAAGTTTGAATTGCATTCTAAGAAACAGGCTTCTTCAATGACTAATGTTTACAGATTTCCCTTCCCCTGGTTTTATGATGTCACTGAGGCCAGAGAAGCTGAGAGAACAAAGGCTGTACACACAGCAGGATGACAAGGAGGACTCCCACAGGAGAACCAACTACAATCTAGACCCTTTGCAATCCTCAGTCATACAAAGGAGCCTTTACCATCCTCATCTTCATTTTACAGAAGAAACTAGGAAGAGAGAAAGCAAGAAAACTATCTAAGGTAACAGACATGGTAAGTGATGGAGCCAGAATTCAAAACGTAGTATCTCTGGTCAAAGTCCATGGTCTTTTCACCACACTGACTGAGAGCGCTGAGAAAACTTACTCGATTATCACAAAGCGAACTTTATTCCTAACCATCGATACAGAAATGAGACTTTGCTATTTTCTTTATAACTGAAGTGATGCTTAAAAGATTTGATTCATTTTCAGCACAGGACAATATAAATTATTTTTCCAGACACTATTAAAGTAGTGGTTCGATCGGTATAGCAATTTCAATTTTAAGATTTATTTCTAGGTCACTCACATTTCTTTCCTGCCACTAAATGAAGCAGGGTCATTTCTTCATTGGTTAGAACCTTAATCAAGGTACTTTGAGTTACAAATAACAGAATTTCATTCAAACTAGGTTAAAGAAAAAAAAAAAGGATGGTCTCTCAATTAAATAAAAGTTCATTTTAAAGAAACCAAAGACAAGAAGTTCTTTTAGGTGATACAGAAAATTACAATCAAGAGCCAGAAAAGCATGAGGAATTATGACAATTGCTCATACTTATTCTCTCTTTTTCTCCACATTCTTAGTCCAGGATTTTCTTGGCATGTCCAGGCTATTTCCTCTTCTGATAACTGGCTTTCTTTTCTTTCCTAGACCCCACACCTCCTGAATTCACACATTCTCAGCTCTAGGACTAGCAGAGACAGGCTCACATCTTTGAATCCAGATTCCTAACCTCTGAGACAAAGAATCCAATATGGTCTGGCTACAGCTGTAGAGGAAGAAGAACAAACAAGGGTGATTATCAAGAATGATGTTCTGAGCCAGGCAGACACCCAGAAAATGTATGTTATTGCTGGCTAATATCTTTCTGGGAAATAAGACAAGAAATTAGAAAGAGCATCAGGATGAAATTCTAAACCATTTGATATGTCCACATTTTCTCCTATCAATGGTGATAACTATCATAACTTGGGACAAAGATTTTGATAATTTTTCATAATAAAATTAGGCCCAAATTAGAAAATTCTGAATTTATACTTATTCATACATCAGCCTGCCTATTTTAAAATGAATTATAAAATTAAAAACATGCCTTAATGACAGATCAAGAAATACACTAAAATTCTCAAAAGAGTAATTTAAATTTGACCTAGAGAAAGACTCTTGACTAAATTTGGAGTCACTGAAGAAGGTTGTCATTTATAGAAAATGGCCCTTAAATAATAAAGCAGATCTATCAAGGATATATAACATCTTGATTAGATCACCAGATCGGTGAATTTTTTTGAGACATTCTTAAGTTGTTTTACAACCAATAATATTTTATGTAGCAAAAAAGAAATGTAAAGATTTCCAATATATTACAAATGTAAGCTAGTATCAAAAGCTAAATTACATGCTTCTACTCTACATCAATGATTTTCAAACTGTAGTGCACTACATTGCCTGGAGGTTCTGTTAAAACACAAATTGCTGCCTGCCCTACCCCCTCCTCCCTCCCCTCAAGTTTCTGATTCTATAGATCTGGCTGGGTCTGATAATTTGTAATTTGCATTTCTAACAAAATTGCAGGTAACACTGATGCTGCTTGTCCCAGATGGCACTTTGAGACCTGCTCTAAACTCTTTCCTCTCTCTGTCTCTGTCTCTCTCTGTCTCTCCCCACTCCCCTCTCATTTCCATGTTCTCTTGAAGAAGTTCAACTGTGTGCTGTGTCAAGTGTCCGTGTTGCTCAAACAGCATGGTTTGTGGGGCTCAGGTGATTATGAAAAGCAAAGGAAGGATTTTCCTTGGCGATGCACTCATATTATAACTAACAGAGAGACTGGAGAGCTTGTGTGGAATTTGGAACTTAATATAAGTCTGTATTTTAGCATCTCAACTGGTGAGCATCTTTACTACTTTCTTGACAGTTTGTGCATGATTTTCTCACCAAATTCACACTTGTCTGTGCCAAAGCCCTGAGCAATGCAGAGTATGACTTTAAATGTGTGCAAACATTCAAATCCTTAGAGCTTGCCAAGCCATCTTTTCTTTTTAACCTTTATGGAAGTATAATTGACAAATAAAATTGTAAGATATTTAAAGTGTACATTGTGATAATTTAATATAGGTATACATTATGAAAGAATCTTCCCATCTAGTTAGTTAACATATCAATTGACTCATGTTAATTTATTCATTTATTCATTTTTTTACTGATTGATAAGAACATTTAAGTTCTACTCTCAGCAAATTTCAATTATACAGTGCAGTGTTATCACTATAGTCACTATGTTATGCATTAGATCCTCGGGCTTTATTTATCTTACTGCTGAAAATCTGTACCCTTTCACCAACCTCTTTCCATTTTGCCCAGCCCCCGGCAACCACTCTTCTACTTTCTGTTTTCTCCCATTCTGTAGGTTGTCTTTTCATTTTGTGGATAGTTTCCTTTGCTGTATAGAAGCTTTATAGTCTGATTTTTTTTTTACTTTGTTTTTGGTGTCAACCCCAAGAAATCATTTCCAGGACTGATGTTAAGGAGCTTTGAGAACTCTGATAACTGCTACAAGCTCAGGACAAAGGAACCATTTCTATTTTTCTGGGTTCATAGAGTTATATTGAACACAACCAAATGCACTAAAAACTATAAACAAACAAACAGCAAAAAGTTTCACTGAACTACTTTTCAGAGTCTTGGTTTATCCAAATTGGAGATGGGGATTACGGTGGTAGGGAGAACACACACACACACACACACACACACACACACACACACACACATTCACAAATGACATTCCACATCCTATCAAAGATGATTGAAAGCTCAGAAGCTAGAAACAAAGCTAGAACTAGGAAAAATGAAAGGTTAAGAAATATATGTTTGAGTTGTCACATGTTTATGAAGAATGATGGTTTAATGGAATCATTACAGATTTTGTGGTCGGATCTTCCATAGTTTAAAGCTTATGTGTACCATTTACTAAGTATGGTATCTTGTATGTTGGTTTTCATAATTCCTTTTAAAAGTGATGTGGAGAACACCACCACATTTATATGATATAGATATGTCTATATGATACAGATAACATATTAAAACGTCTAGCACATAGTAGGCATTCAAAAGTACTAGCCACCATATTTTAGAGTCCTATAATGTGCAAAGCACTCCACCAGGTGCATTGTCTTGTTTAATCATCTCAAGAGCCCCTTGAATTTTTATCATTATTCCCATTTTGCAAACAAGAAAACAGAATCCCAAGATAACTTAGGCAAAAATTCAAAGTAAAACCCTTAATGGTTTGAGGCTAAACACTTGCTTTTCTACAAAGATGATTTTTCATTTCCCCTTTATCTTTCCCATCTGAAGTTCTTTGGCTACAGTTATAAACCAGAGTTCTCACTGCAGAATGACTTGCAAATTTAGGCGATTTCCATGCCCTTCACTTTGCTCTAAGTAATCTTCACTACTTTTACATCTTAATCTATAAAGACCTTGTTGGCAGATCTAATTAGACAAAAATAACAAATGGGGAAAACTTGTTTTTTATAATCTAGTCTCCATTTTTATCTATATTGCTGCAATAACCCTTTAGTCTTTTTGCTATTCTATTCTGTTGGGGAGGTTGGGGAATCTGATACTGAACTTCTACAATGTAATTGCTCATTCCCTCATCCCCTCTGGCTATTCAAAACAAAAGAGTCTGTTTTATAGCTTATCTAGTCTACATTGTATTGTCAATGATACAAATGATAAAAATGCCTTTGGAGAACATTATACCCTCCCCTACTAGCTCTTTATGAGGAGAAAGATACCTGTCGGCACTCCCAGTCAAATGTTATCTATTTGTCAAAGTGTCACTCAAATGTCATTTCCTTCATGATTATTTGCCTTATTTGATTTTTCTTAGCCTCCAAATCCCCACAACACTTTAAGTCACTTTATTTTGTTGTTTTTATACTTGACTTTCTATATTAAATACTACTTGTTTTCTCTTATTTCCTACTAAGTTGTGACTTTCTTAAGAGTTAACATTTACTTGCTCATCATTCTTTTGGTGCCTGCTTTTAGTCAGACACTCTGCTAGTGCTGCAGAGACTGTTTGGTGAAGAAGACCAAGAACCAGATTTTCAGAGGCTCACAATCTAGTGATCTTGGAAGATGCCTGGAGAAACTAGGGAAGGCTTCACAGAGAAAGTAAAGTTTGAACACAATCTGGAAGGAATAGTGAAAGCTGTCAGATATGCAGAAGAGGGAAGAGTATTCTAGATAGATAAAACAGGTTTAAAAATGCATAAAGACATTACAGCACATGAATGAAAAAAGGATTTCCAGAGGAGGCAAAATATTTACGTAGAACGTCAGATCTGAGCCCAAAATGCCCCCACTAATCAATCAGTTTATCCAACCATCCTGGACATCACTAATCCATTGAGGTTCTCCTTGATGCTGAACTCAGACAAGCTCTTACCTCAGAGTCCTCAAGAAGGCAGTTCAGGCAGCCATTGCCAATCAACTGAAGTTTGCACAAATCTGAAATCTATTTGCCAAAGGTATTCTAACTGAAATGTATAAATTTCTATTTGGTAGAATTTTGGTCTAGTGAGATTATACAGTAGGAAGAGCTTTTAGTGTAAATAACTCAAGTTAGTTTTCATTGGTGACAGATGGCCTTCTTTCTGTATGTCAAGTAAAGGTAAAGAGATGCTAGTATTGTTGAAGGTGGACAAGGGGCTGGGAGAGAGAAAGATCAAGGAGCAAGGAAAGGGCATGCTGAGTCAAGCTCAGGGAATTTTAAAAATGTGAAACAACCTTCATGGACTTTTGAGTGCCTACATTTTGGTAGCTGTTTTGAAATTTTGTTTCATTATTCATTTGATTCTGCTTAGATACATTGTGTACTGCTCCAAAAATAGTGTCCCCAAATAATAACAGTAACTTAACATCTTTACTGTCACAACGTTCACATACAATATTACTTAAAGCTCTTTACTGCCTCTAGCAAACAGGCAGGACTTCGTAATTCCCCCAACTCTATCCCTGACAATATAAATGGTGTTGTATGTGGCAGAGACACCCTGTCATTATTAACTCAGTTTCATGAGGCACATCTTTTACTCTTTTTACAAGCTGCTCTTCAGAGGAATACTAAGAAATGGGTAAGCATTGCTATGGCCCTTTACAGTGTCAACTGATGGTCACTGCACCAATTCAATATCAACAGGAATCCCCAGTTTGGGGTGTGGTGAAGAAGGAAACTTCATTCAACGCAAACAGCTCAACTGTGATACAGCATGGCTGTGAGAACAGTATGGCAACAGTGCAATAGTTTTACAGCTCAATATGAAGCATCACAGCATGGCTGTGAGGCAGCCTTGGGGTCAGGTCCTTTTCTGGCTAGACAGTTCTACTCTGCTCCACCCACTTTGGTCTGATCTGGTCCATTCTACTCTGCCCTGCATTGGTCTGCTCTGCTCTGCTCCTGCTAGACACCTTCAATGTTTCATCTCTGGTTTTTTAGCTCCAGCCAGGGAAACACAGTTTTCCATCTTCAGTGGAAAGGAAAAGTGCATTCTCCCAGCCAGAGGGGAGCTGACTTATGTACACACACAGAAGTTCCCACTCCTAGTCCCTAACTGGTCCATCCTCATGCAGATGAGGACTCCAAATCCTTGCAGGTCGATTGCTCCAAAGAGCACTGTCCTGATTAGTCAGAACAGAGCCTCTCTGATTGGTCAGTGAAGATGCTGATGGGGCTATAGCTGTCCAGCTCCCATTTGATGGGGGAAGCCTCAATCCTATTGGTTAAAATATTATTCTAGGAACTCCTTTATTAGGGCTAGCTCAGATGGCAAGAATACAGTGCATACAGGAAGTTCAGTGTGGCCTTCTCCCTGAAGTGTGGTTTACTTGAGGGGCCCCTGTTTAGAACCGGCTACCATGCTCCGCTTTTAAATTGAGCCCAGTTAGCCACTAAGTGCCCTTTCTTGTAGGTGTGTTCTTTCACAGCGTCCACAACAGGCAGGAAAAAAAGGTTGCAATTAAGTTTCTTATTTTTTGAAAAGCTGACAATAACAGACTCTTTCTTACAACTGATTCTCTTTTGCTTTTCGGTCATGAGTACTGTAATTGAGCAACAAGAATTAATATTATTTTTTTACGTACCTTGGAATTTTATTAAATCTCTATAATATGTTAGATGCTACACAGCTTACAAATCTCCCATATATTAAATGGATAAGCAGAGCAATATGTCAAATATACAAGGGCAATATTTATTATATATAATGTGTTGTATATTTTAATTTGGGTGCTTGGAGGTATTAAGATAGTCACTTTATGCTCTTCTCTTCATCACTCTCATTTTGCTCCCTTCAGCACCCTGTCAAGCAACCATAATAATTATAATCAATTATAAAGATGCCATATTGTCTACTTTGAGGCCTACTTCTTGGTGTGCCAGTAAGAACTGCTCCAACTTCTCTTCAGTGCCTCTGTGGTTTTATCATAGCAATTGATAGATTTATAAATTTTAAAAGTAAATTTGATTTGTAATGAAATAAAAATGTATTTGACTATATGGTGTATTTGACTATATACACACATATACATATACAGACACACACACACAATGTATATACATAAACATTATAAATATATATAAAAAGCCAGAAAGAATAAAGAGCATACTTTTAAAATTGTTTTAACTTTTTATTACTAATTTCAAACACAGAAAAGTTACAAATATAAGAATAGAACAAAAGTAATTCATATACCTTTTACCCAGCTCTACTTACTAACATTTTACCCCACTTGCTTTACTGTTCTCTTTTTTTGCCTGAACCATTTGAGAGTAAGTTACATAAATCGTGGTCTTTTACCCTCAAACTTTTCAGTGTGTATTTCCTAAGGATCGTGATGCTCTCTTACATAACCACAGTTATCAACTTCAGTATACTTAATATTGATATAATAACATTTATGTAATCTACTGTTTGAATTCCAATTTTGTGATTTAAGCCAACAATGTCTTTTATAGCACTTTTTTTTCTCTAGTACACAGATCCAATCTAGTATGGCATTTGGTTGTCATATCTTTTTAGCCTCCTTTAATTTCTAATATTTCCACAGCTCTTCTTTACCTTTTATATACATTGGTGCATAAAAAAAAATTAAAAAAAAAAGGAAAAAAAAAGAATTCCCTCTCTTTTTAATACAACTTTCCTTATTTTGGGTTTGTTTGATATTTTCTCATTATTATATTCAAATAATGCATTTGTAGCTGGAATACTATATACATGATGTTGTGTCCTTCACAGGATAGATTGTCAGGAGACATGGTATTCCCCTGCCTCTCATTGGTGGTATTAATTCTATTCACTTAGTCAAGGAATTGTTCGCTCTCCATTGTATCCTTAGTATTTTTTCTATAGAGCTGAGGTTCCCATGACCATCTCTTCAAGTTTGATTCATTTGCTAGTATAGCTTACAGAACAGAGGAAAACAGTTTACTTACCAGATTACCAGTTTATCGCAAAGGATACTAAGAGATACAAATGAACAGGAAAATGAAGGGACACGTAGGGCAGGGCCCAGAAGAATCATAAGCACAGGAAAATCTGTCCCCTTGGAGCTTGGGGTGTACCACCCTCCTGGCATTTTTGTCCACCAAACCAAAAGCTCTCTAAACCCCATTCCTTTGGGTGTTTATGGAGATTTCATTACATAGGCATGATTGATGAAATCATTAGCCGTTGCTGATTGAACTCAGTCTCCAGCCCTTATTCCTTCCCTGTAAGTCACGGGATGGAGCTAAAAGTTTCAACCCTCTGATCGCTTGATTGGTCCCCCTGTCAAGTAGTCCCCCTACCTTAAAGGCTTTCCAAAAGTCGCCTGATTTACATAAACTCCAGTGTGGTTAAAGGGACTTGTTATGAATAGCAAAAGACACCTTTATTCAAGTCACTTAGGAAGTTGCAAATGTTTTAGAATCTCTGTGCCAGGAATGGGGAGGAAAACTAAATATATGTTTATTATTATAAATCACAATATCACAGCAGTATTTTCCCTAAGAGCTGAATATGTAAGCTGAGCACAGGGGATATTTCCTACCTGTTCTTTTCAGGAACTGAGTCGTTTGGATAAATGTCTTTCTCCCAGAAGAATCCTAAATCTACCCATAGACAAAGCAAGTTCAGAATCTGTATTAGACTCAGATTAATTTGAAATCTCAGATAAGAAAGCAGCTGTGTGGGATGTTAAAAGATAAACTGAGGCATATTTAAAATTTTAAGAGTTTATTTGAACAAAGTTGATGTGAATCAGGCAGAGCCAAAACAGAAGTGGTTAGGAGCGCTCCACTGATGTGAGCTAAGAGAAGGACTTTCATAGAGAAGGCGTGGAGGCAAAGCAAGGACATCGATCTACTGCTCTCTCGCAGAGTTTGGGCCAAACCACTGAAAAGAACCCATCTTTCTGAACTCCACCTGCCTGCTGTTGAAGAAAACAGCTTTTTCTTTTTTCTTTTTCACCAGCTTTACTACTTTGGAGAAGTTGGAAAAGGGATTGAATTCAGTCAGGTTAAGCTTTGTGCACGGAAAGATGCTTATCTTTGCTCCTGCCCATACCTGTGCTAAGCAGGCCTGTTGCACTCTTCCCCAGGATCTGAGGGCAGGTTCCTCGTAACAAAGTCTCTAACCTTGCTATGAGTACAGTATAGCCCCCTTTATCTGAGGGGATATGTTCCAAGCCCCCCAGTGGATGCCTGAAACCATGAAGAGTACCAAACCCTACAGATTATGTTTTTTCCTATATATAAATACCTATGATAAATTTTAATTTATAAGTTAGGTACGGTAAGAGATTAACAACAATAACTAATAATAAAATTGAACAATTATAACAATATACTATAATAAAAGTTATGTGAATGTGGTATCTCTTTCTCTGATAACTGAGATGGCCACTAAATGACCAACGAGGAGGTAGCATATACAGAGTGAATATGCTGGACCTAAAGGGATGATTCACATCACAGGTGGGACAGAGCAGGACAGTGCGAGATTTCATCATGCTACTTGGAATGACATGCAACTTAAAACTTACGAGTTGTTTATTTCTGGAATTTTCCACTTAACATTTTTTTGGACCACAGTTGACTGCGGGTAATTGAAACTGTGAAAAGCAAAACTGCAGGTAAGGAAAGACTACTGTATAGTCAGCTTTCCCTAACTTTCTGGCAACATTTAGGAGATTTACCTACCATATTCTTTGATCAAAGCCCCTGAAACCAGCTCTTGAGTACCGTCAACCACAGTCACTGGAATGTTTTACCTGAGAGCACCAGTAGCCTCTTCAGGCTGACTTCCTCGGACTTTCCATAGATCATGTTTTGTTTTTTTGTTTTGTTTTTTGTTTTTTGTTTGTTTGTTTTCGTCAGCTACCTGCTATTTCAGTATTAGCCTCGTCCAAGATAGAACTGTTTTTTCTCTTGGGATAGAAATTGTATCTTTTAAAAACACCCTCAGTGTCTGGTAATCATTTCTTTGATAAGCTAAATGGCCTTTTCCTAGCTCTATCATCTATTTAAAAATGTTAAACCATGCCTGAAATGTCGTGATTAGGTTTGGAGATTAATTTCCATCCAGGATTCTGACAACACTGCTCCTCCATCTTCAAGAAGTAGTTTAATTTTTAATAATTCATTCTGAAATGAGAGCCTTGTATCCATACCTCACTAAAAAATATTTCTGAAACAATCATTGAGCAGGGTTGCATTTATCCTAATTTCCTTCATCTCTTTCTAGACAATCTTACACGTATAATTGTGCAGTAATTTTTGAACTCTGTCTCATCATGCTCTATTAGACACAAATCAATAGGAACCTCTAAGAGTGCACACCCAACTCTACATAACTAGGTTGATCAATCATTTGATTTGTCTGGGACTGAGACATTTCCCAGGATGTAGGACTTTCAGTGCTAAAATCTCAAAATAATTTGGCTTCAGTGTTAAGAGTTGTAATCTACTCATAGTTCTTGATATGGACCACACAAGGGTTTGTGGTGCATATAAAAGTTGAGCTTACAAACTCAGTGTGGGGGGGAGGGGAAGAAAGCCACATAATGTATCAGGGTCTTGGCAGGAAAAAAAGATGTCACAACAAAAGGTAATTAATTGAGGAGGATTTAATAAAGAAGTTACTTAAAAGTTATAGATAAGATTAAGAAACATCACCTGGGAATAGTGCAGCTCCCTCGCCCCTACTACTCAAGGCTAACATGAATAGGGAAACTTCTAAAACTTTTAGATTTGAGAGGGCGAGGAGAAGGAATGGTTACCAGAACCCAGTCCACAGTGACTAACTCTAATGGAGGGCACCTGACAGGATCTGCTGCCTTCGGTAAAAGGACCCAGTCAACCCATAGGAAGAAATCCTTGGAAATAAGCATCCCAATTCATTCTCCTCTCTTCCTCTGATCTCTTGCCAATGTCGCCCAGTGGCTGGACACAACTAGAATCAGGAGGGCAAAGAAGTCTGTAGAAATTGTCCAGAATAATCAACCTCCGGGGGCACAGAGCAGAAAAGAAAAAAGATGGAGAATGAATCTAAGGGACAAACAAAAATATTTATTTTACATTATTCTCTTTAACTTAAAAGTTACCTTATTCGAAGAACCTAGTCCACCAAAGTTGTAAGAAATTCAGTTATTAATGGGGCTCTGCCTCCCCCCTCCCCTCGCCATGTCCATCCCACGTAAGACCCTTACTCCACAGAGCAAACTTTGGTCTACACTGTATTCATACTTGCTGTTGAGATGGGCATTGTCCAGACTTGCAAGAACGTCCAAGTCTGGTGGCCCCATGGCTTCGTGCCAGAGCATTCATGGGAGTCTTCACCAGAGTTGAGAATGCTGAGGACCGTAACATTACCTGAATGTGCCCACCATGCAGACATTCCCCACATTACAAAGTCTTTCCAGGGGGCATTAGAAGGAACAGGCTACAGTGCTAGTTACACATAGTAAGCTTTATTCTTCTTTTCCCAAAATTGAGAATCTTCTTGCTTTGACTTCTGCTTTTGTATGTCTCCTTAAAAAGACACTAGCTCTTCTCCCCCTCCACTCAAAATGCCCCAGCATATGATTTTTAGTGGGTATGGATTTTCACAATATAAAGCAAGGTTTTCTTGAGTCAGCTCCTGCTCCTGTAGACAATTAACTGCCAAAATCTTGGATTTCTTTTTGAAATAATAAAAAAGAAAATCACAGAAACAAACCTAATAGAATTCTCTCTGATTCTTCTATTGCAATGTAAATAACATGCAACTTAATTTGTATACATAATTAGAAATTTAAATGGTATTGGAATACTATAGCAGGAAGGGAAATGGAGATTAATCCTAATCTGTAAAACAGGAACAAAAAATAAGTATATAAAAAATAGAAAATCTGTGTAAAAAGACAGAAAGACAGCCATAGCCCAGTCACTTATACTGTACATTACCCTTTCCCTCTTCATTTTGCTTACATGTGTCTGAGCCTCTGAGTTTGATAGATATGGGAAGTAGGAGGAGGAAGATAACCATACAGTGATAACGCTTCATCTACAATTTTCAAACAAACTTTCCTTTCTAAATGAATGCTGGATTACTTTCCAGAGTTGGTAACCTTACATAATTTACATGAACAAGAGTCAAAGGAAGCATCAAGGCAGAGTTGAATAGATGGTCTTGGCTTGAACCTTAAAAGACATGAGTTTGAATCTTTGTTCTTTGATCTACTAGCTTTTTGATGTTAGGCAAGTCACTAAACCACACTTGGGTTTTGGTTTCCTCAATCTATAAAATTAGGATAATGACATCAATCTTACAGAGCTGGTGTAAGGATTAACGATGATAAATATGAGGCCCTTGTTTAGTATCTAGACCACGATAGATACCAAATAGATGATGCCTCCTTTAGTATTCAAGTAATTGTGCCACTGTCCCTACTACAGAAAACAACACATGAAAGATAAAAGAATCTGATGGATTTAAAAGTGAACTGGACTAGAGTTAAAAAAAAATGATAAGAATGAAAAATAGAAAGGGTCAATCGAAGAGAATAAAAAGTCTTTACCGAAGACATATTTTTGTCTCCTCTTTCTAGTTTTTGTTTGAGAGGGGCATGGGAGGGATCCTCTAATTGCTAAACTTACTCTCAATATGAGTTTGGCCCCTATCTGGAAGAAAAGGCATCTGTAATCCCAGGTTAGCATTATCTTAACAGACTTCTATTTCAAACAACACTGTGGCCTATTTCTGTAGGTATGTACAGCTTGCTTAAGAGTTTCAGCCATAATAGAGGTCAGGAAGGTGCCAACTAATCTTGAGGAATGAGAATACTTTGAGATCAGAAACTAGGGCTAAGGTGTGCCCAGTTATACCTGTTGAGTGGCCATAGTGAATCTTATTTCCTAAACTACAAAGAAGAATTGAGTGATGGAGTAAAGTGTGTGTCACCCTCCAGAACAGACTCCTGCTCCTGTCAAATCTGGATATTAAAGATATCAATTAAGCACATTCCATGGCCTTTTCACAGTAAGTCAAGAATACATCTTGCCCACAAAGATTGTCTTTATAACATTCTCAAATAGGAACACATCAATGTCATTTTGTCTCATCATTGAATTTCTCATCATTTCACAGTTAGATGACATTAAACTGAGATCCTTTTTGGTACAATTTGTGTTTTTGTTTGTTTGTTTTGTTTTGGTTTACTCTTGTTAGAGATAATGAAATAGCTGGCTAACATGCATTAGTGAAATTCAAATAAAATGGCAATCTTCTACTTTCTTAGGACCCAATATGCCTTCTCGATCCCGTTAAATGTCAGTTTCCATATTTTAACTTTAGGACAATATTGCATTTCATTATAGTTATAGTTTATGAACCTTGAAGCTGAATAGAAGCTCATGAAACTGAGATACAGAAGAATAGGAGTGGCCATGGCCAAACAGTGAAATATATATCTTCACTATAACGTGTGTATATTATGTACTGTTGAGTTGGCTCCAACTCCTGGTGACCCTATGAATGAGTGATGTCCACAATTTCCTGTCCTCAACAGCCTTGCTCATCTCCTGTAGACTCAAGCTTATGGCTTCTTTAGTAGAGCCAATCCATCTCATATTTGTTCTTCCTCTTTTCCTTTACTGTAACACTTCTTTATATTATCCATCATCCTAAAGACACGCTTTTAGCTTAGTGGGATTTCATAAGAAATAATTATAATTATGATAATAATAATAATAATGATGATGATAATAATAATAATATAGCACATACATATACAAAAACATTACCCCCAAACACCACCAAAATAAAGCAACATCTTCAGAAAACAAACAAAACCACTCTACTTGATTTTTACAATCTCGTTTTTAAAAATCAGCCTACCTGAATTTAAGTTTCTTTTCTGTTGATATTTCACAACTCTTAAGTTTTTCATTTTCTATGTAAACTCTTACTGGGGGGACTCCTGGTGTAATATTACTCTAAAACTTTTTTTTTTTAATTCTAAAATTGCTCTGTCGAAATCATTCTTTTATTTATTACCCCTTTTTATCTTAAATGGCATAAAAAGCCAAAGAAAAGAAAAAAAAAACTTGCTTGAGAGTCAAGATGTTGGAAATCATTGTAAGTTGTCTAAATAGGAATACAAATAAAAGAAAGATTATTTTATGAAAACTGTTTTTGAAAATATATTTAATGCCTCAAAAACAGTATTAGGTGAATGCCTTTCTGAAAATTTGCAACAAGTTTATTTATAATTACATATTGTAAAATACCACCTAGCAAAGGCACAAGTATCCTGTTGTAATACTTGTTCTTGCTCAAACTCTGCTGCCCAACATTCTATACTTATTAAAAGACCTAGACCAATATTTCCCTTTACCAATATACACAGGACTCTGGTAAAGGGAGAATAAAAGAAGGACTAAACATAGTTTGTTCACAGTGCAGTAAGATTTCTAGAGATCTAAAAACTTGGACGAAGTGGATATTATTCTCCTCATTTATATTTAGTTCATGATATAAAAATAACTACACACTCAGATCCACACTAGCAGATATTGCTTTTTTATGGTAATTTTGTGTATATAAATATATTTTTTCTTTAACATTGTAACCTTATCACATGGAATTCGAAACTCTGATGGCATTTGACTAATCTTTCTCTCTTGCAATTTTGTTAGGAGCCAGCTCTTTCTTACCCTCCCCCAATTTCTTATTCTCAATTTCTACTCCAACTTTCCTATGTTGGGGTGGGAGGATATCAAAATCAAATTAACATGTGTCTCAAAAAAACAAATATGAAATAAATCATTAAAGTAAGCAGTTAGGGGTGCTAATAGTGATTAAATGGAGGTCTGACTCAGAAGAAAAGTTCAAATTAAAAAGGAGAAGAGAAGGAATTTTGAATACCAAATACTGAAGAACAGATCTATTGGATGCTTTTTTTATTTTCTCTTTTTGGTTGAGGATCTATTTTCCAGAATTATCATATCTAATAAAAAACATGACATTAAAACTTCCAGACAAGAATTTAGATCAGCTATCCCATGAGATTTAATTTCTAAATAAGTGAGGACATAAAGGGAAGTAATAAAGAAGATGAAAATGCATACGGAAAGCAAATTTTTTTAAAAAAGTAATCTGTGCAGAAAGAGAAGAAAGTTTTTTTCAGGAAGAAGATATTTTATTCATTGTTTCAGAGAGTTAGTTCCAAACTGCTATAAAATAAAATTTCACACAGCTGTTTGGTTTCCTCTCCAAGAGTCCTAATTGGAAAGATATGAACATATTCTGGTGGCCAGAGAATCTTGCTCAGTTGGCTCTTATTTCTGAGGTGAGTTCAGAGTGTTTACAGATTTCTCTGCATGTTTCTTACATTTTACCAGATTTCAATTATGTACTTAATTAGGGAGGAGAATTCAAACGCTGCCGGATGCAGTGCCAGAGCATGAGAATTTTTTCAACTAGAATTGTATCGTAGAAAGAGCACTGAATTGAGTATGAGACTCAGGTTTGGGTTCTATTTTTGCCACTAAATAGACAAATTAGTTTGAGAAAGTTGGTTAATCTCCCTGATTCTCTTCTGTAAAATGAGTAGATGGAAGTGGATACTTTCTAAGATTTCTTTCCAGTTCTTATTTATGTATTAGACAATCTTTTCAAGTCCTTCAACCAAAAGTAAGCCAATTTGCCAGTCTTTAGAGAAACTTTTAGAAGCTGGAACTTCTATACAAAATCAACATATCCTGAAATAATCAGGTTTTTTTTAAACCTGTTTTTTAAACTTCTCAGTAATTACTTCTCTCCCTCAATAATCTCAGGTCTGGAGGTGCATCATTTTTCAAACCCTAAATCTAGCTTCCCATAGAAGAAGGTTAAATCACAGTCAATTGGCAACCCAAGTCTTAGTTCTCTTAAAGAAAACAAAGAAAATCCATAATATATTCCTCCACTTTTGTACTCCCAAATGATCATTTCCTTTCTGTGTTGGTTTTAGCATCAATCAGGTTTAGATGAATAATAGTTCATTGTTTTCCAGTTTCAGATATGCTAATATATCAATGCTTCTGTATTTTAAACTCTAGTCCATGAATGCTTTAGACCCTCCTAAATCTCTTGAGTCAACTAATTGAATTTTCTTCCTTAAGGTGATGCGTTGAATAGTCTTTTTGTCAACTCAGCATCATTCTGAGCCTCTTCAAAGGCAGGAACTACATTTCTAGAATGTCTTTATGTGTATAGTTCCAGGTTGGAGTCTGTCAATGAGAGGCGCTTGCTCAAGATTTAGAAGGCAGAAGAGGAGGAGACCATTGTTTTCAAGTCAGAAAGATGCATGGGCAGATGAAAATTCAAAGCTGCTTTCAGATAAATTTCTTGAGGAACTCCTGCATCTCTGCTGCTGACTGAGACAGCTGTGGTGGACGGACTCACACTGAAACTAATGAAGTCTAAACTTCAGGGCTCCTTTCTTGCATGGACCCTTTCTAGAACTCTGGGACTATTGTCCTCATAATTTTATTTATTTTTTCTTAAAGAGAGCACTCTAAGTTGCATAAGTTTTAAGGCTCACAACACTTAGCTCTAGCCCTGAATGGTTAAGAGCCTCCCAGAGATCTTGTGACTCCAGTGACTTCAGGAGAGCTGCTGAGAACTACCAGCTTTGGGGCTGGAGTTGGAGGTCTTCTGTGGGGCCTTTCTGACTCTCTCTCCCCCTGCCCTTCCAACAGTTGTGGACACTCTAACTCCCTTCATACTAGGAACAGAGTGGCTTTTGTTTTCATGACCAAACCAGTCATTGCTTAAAAATGACTGCTGTCAACAATTGGGTTATTTTTTTGTTCCACTTAATCTCAAATTTAATGTGACATTTCTCTACACCAGAAATAATAGGAAAGCAATTATTTAACATCACATTAATAAAACCTTAGAGTAAGCTCCAGCTTGATCAATATTGACTATTCATAATGTAACATTTGGCACGTAGTGCTTAGTAAATATGTGCTAATGAGTTAGTGTGTAATTAATGAGTGAGTGATGGAATGGATGACTTTGTGAGCATTTGTATCCAAGTTACTCTTTAGTTATGATTATTAAAACAATATAGATCATCTTTGTTATAACAAATTTTTCCAAGATTTACTTAGCACAGTATCAAGAACTCCCAGCTGCTCACTGCTTTTTTTGGATGAAAATGAGTAGATTTGGGAGCCATTCCAGCACAAATTCTAGGAAATTCCAGGATGCATCTGTAATTATTTTAGGGTCTTCCAGAGGTTTGAGGCCACACCTGTTAGTTATGAATTATTTTCCTAGGGTGAATATATATACATATTTAAAAGGGCCTGATTATTGGATCAGAGTTTGAAGAGTTCAAGCTCTCTCATTTTTCTTCTTGCAATTCAGTTCTGCTTAGTAAATAGCAATGATAATCATTTTGCTGGATAAGAAAGTCAATAGCCAGTCTTCACCAGAATAAATCATGATTATAATTTAATTTTAATGAAGACTACAACCTTAAAAAAAAAAGGAAATAATTTAATCTTCCTTAGAATTAGGCTAGTAGTTTTTAAAGTATCCATATATATCTTGCACTACTGTATGCTCTATATTGAAGTCAAACATTTAGGAGTTTGTAATTTAAAAAATATTGATGAATTCCACGGAAAAGTAAAAAATTCCACATCTTGCTATTTGTTCTAAGAATTAATTTTCCTTAATTTATATTTTTCATGGATGGAGTAAAAAGTAATAATGCAAGTTAATTTCATAATTATTGACAATGAATATGTTGGTAAATAATTAAGTTTGAGAATCTTTGGTCTTTTTTGTTTTCATTTAGTAAATATTTACTGTGTTCCACCTCTATGCTAGGTACCGCGCTAAACAGTGGAAATATAATGAATTACACTTGATCGCTGCCTTCCTGAAGTGGGGCAGACAGACACATAACTGTAATTCCAGAAAAAACAACAACAACAGGTAAATGGTTTAGAGGAATAGGGAAGGAAAAAGGGAGCTATTGTGGAACTAGACACTGGAGTTCCATACGATAATTTCATATATTTTCCATCACACCTTTGAGACATCCTCATAAAGGAGGAAACCAACTCTGGGACATTGGATATTTAGCCAAGTTAACTCTGTTAATGAAGAGCAGCTTTAGGAGTTTATACCGACGTCTGTCTGGACTCTAGAGGCAAAGAACACCTAAAAGTCCTGTATTCCAGATAGTTTTGGGGTACAAGTCACAGTTCCTCTGCCATATGTTTAGCACGACCCAGTTCGTTCTCTAAAGGCCATGTGGGCTCTTCCGACTGAGAATATCATTTATTGAATGATGTTTCTCTGTACGTGTCATCCCCAAGGCTAAGAGGGTTCAGTTGCTTAAGCTTCCACCAGCTGGCAGAAGCAATTGGAGCAGAAGGTAGGATGTGGATTTATTCATTTTTTTTTCAAGTACAATATTAAATACATATTAACAGCTCATTATTTGTTCTGTTAAATGGGTACAAGCTCTTGATATTTAGATTCTCAGAGGACTTCAATTTCTTCACCTACGGGTTATAGATGAAATTATCTGTAAATCATCTTTCAGGAGTAAGTTGCCAAATAATCGTAAGAGTTTATCTTAGTTCTTAATTGCTATATCAGAAGTGTATAATATAATATGTAAGCTTGATAAATGTTGAATAAATAAATGTATCTAAAAACAAGTGTTTGGGAGAGAGAAGAGCCGCATAATTTGGCTGCTCTAGTTTCCCTCTCCTAAAGGTCATTTTCAGGTGTCCCCCCCACCCCACACCCTCCCAACAAAGGGACCAGCAGGGCGTGCTCCTCAGACAGCTCCAGATTACAATGCAAACCTTGGATTTACCTTTGCTTTCCTTTACTGCCCATCTCAGTCCCCGCGCTCGGGTCCCGGGAGGTTGGGTGGGTTGGAAAGGACATCGGGCGCCTTTAAATGCTAATGAAGTCGGTGCCCAACTCCGAAGCCAACTTTCCCCACCCTCTTCCCTCGCCCGCCCTTCCCTCCCCGGCCCGTGCGCCGCCTAGAAAAACTTGTGCGGGGCCATTTTTGGGGCAGTAAGATCGAGCGAGGAGCCCAAGAGCGAGCGCGCAGCCCGAGAGCTCGAGCCGCCTCCGCCGCGAGACCCCACCCCGGCCGCCGCCGCCTGCGCCGCGCGATCCTCACCGGCCTCCCCGAGAGCGAGCCCGGCCGCCGCGACCACCAGCCGCGCTAACCGCCGACCAACCGCCACCGAGGTGCCCGAGTGAGAGCAGAGGAGGCGGCATGAGCGAGGCGGGCGAGGCCAGCACCACCACCACCACCACCCTCCCGCAGGCTCCGGCGGAGGCGGCCCCCGCGGCCCCCCGGGACCCCGCGCCCAAGAGCCCGGTGGGCGGCGGCGCGCCCCAGGCCGCGGCCCCGGCGCCCGCCGCCCTGGTCGCAGGAAACCCCGGTGGGGACGCGGCCCCCGCAGCCACGGGCCCCACGGCCCCCGCCTCTTCAGCCCCCGCCGGCAGTGAAGACGCGGAGAAAAAAGTTCTCGGTGAGTCAGGCCCGCGAGGGTCGGGGCTGCTCCGCGCGGGGCTGGCGGCGGCGGGCCTCGGTGCACGTGTGGGCGTCTCCCGCTGCATTTCCTCCTGGGCGGGGAGCTGCGCGTACGGGGTGCCCGGGGACCTCGGGTCCCCAGAGCCGCGGCCGCAGTGCGCCGGTCCTGCAGGAGCTCCCAGGTGAGCGCGTGGCGCTCTGCGCTCCTCGCCGCCCGCTGCGCGTTCCTCCTGGTCCTGGGCCAGCAGTTTGGGTCTTAACTTTGGTCGCCTAGCCAGACACTGTTGCACCTTCCCGAAGTGGTAAATGCCTCGGTCCAAAGAGTAAAGGGGCGGCAGCCTGGGAGAGGGGACCCAGGGGAGGGATGGATGTGGATGTAGGGGAGGAACAGACACGCGGGACGGCGACTTTGGAGTCCTTGCTCAGGATCTGGGTGCGGGGAGGATTTCCTGTGGGGAAGAGTCAGGCTCTAGATGCAGACGGGGAGGAAAAAGTGGAAAGACATCTTGCTGGGGAGGCTCAGGTGTCTGTCCCTGATGTCCTTCCCACATGGGCACGGGAAAGGCGCCATGCGTCTGTCGGCCACATGCCGGGAAAGAGGTGTTGCAATTCTCTTGGGTCTTGGTCCCACGTCCTCCTCCCTCCCTGTGTCCACTGCTGCGAAGAACCATTCACAGTTTACTAGTCGCTACGCCTTTTCTTCTTCCTGGACTGTGGGGAACGGTTGTGGTGCGGCAGCTGAAAAAACTTTTTAGGAAGTGTGGGTATGACGTTTGTTTAGAACATCGTGATCTTGGGACATTTAACTTAGGAAAGGAAATAGTCTGATGAAAAGTTCAGGTTTGGGAGCAGAACCTTAGAAAGGGTTTCTGTGGTCATTGTTTTGGCACGTACAGCCTTCTCAAGTAACGCCCTGTGTGAGGCCTTAAAGAGGCTTACAAAGCAGGTGGGTGGGTAGTGAATAAATAAGCTTTCTCAAGGGCGTGTGCAGATATCACTCACTCTCTTAAACAGGAAAGTTAGGAGATGATGTAGGATGCTTTAGAGAAATTTTCAGCATTTTGAGTGCAGTGTGTTTGATCCCTCTGATCCTTGCCTGCCAAATTTCCTAGGAAGAATATTGAGGGAATAATGTGAAGAAGGCACAGTATAGTTCCTTGTTCCCCACCTTGAGGCACCTGTTTTCTTTTTCTGGGGCTTTTACTCATTGACTGCCCATGCTAAATGTAACCTGTGTCAGTTAAGAAACAAAATAGCCCTCATTTTGCTGGACTAAAAGTTGCTTAAGTCTAGCCAATACTGAACTGTGATATTGTTTCCAACAAGTGTTTTCTTGGAACACTTCATGCAAAATGTGTCAGAGAGACAACCTTGGATTATCCAAAGTGGTAAGATATTACCTCCCCCTCCCTTTAAATTCTATTTGTAATAAGGGAATTTTGCAGTTATTCACTTGATCCTTGTACCCCTTCTGGATCTAAACTGACCTTCTGGATTTTTAAAGCAGATATCTTTAAAGATGAAGGAAACAGGTAAAGTTAACTTTCTCAGCCACCAGTAGCTGTTAAGTCTCTACTACATCCTCATCCAGGTGATGATTCTGGAGTTCTTTCATCTTTCCACTGTAACTTCAACTCTCAAAATGAAGGGCAGCTTTCTATATGACCTTTCAACACTGTTTGTCTCTGTTCTCTGTGTCCTGCCATCTCGTTTCTCTTTTCTTTTCTTTCTTTTCTTTCTTTTTCTTTTTTCTTTTTTTCCCCCCAAGTAAACACATGAGTACCTAAAATGTGCCAGGCACATTGGTGACTGAAATGAAATTTGGGTTTTGGAATCTCCCATTCTAGTTTTTGCAGTTTTTAACTTCAGTGTACATACAGCCATAGGCCAGGAAAAGTAGTTTACCTGAGTGAAACACTTCCCTTCTAATGAACATTATGGAAGCCATTATGGTCTTCCTCTATCCCCCCTTTGCCCTTTATGTAGGTGAAGTGAGTTTATGGGTTAAAGCAAGAATGCATGAATGTGTTTGGCTATATGAAGTTGTTGAAAATAGTTGTGGAATTAGGAGAAAATTTAAAACTACATGGGGTGGGGTGGGGGAAGAAAAATAACCTTCAGTCTGGATTGAAGTTAGGCTTGAAAATCAATTTTTATCTTTCCCTCTTTGTATTAGTGTTGCCTTTCTAATCAAGGTTATATCTTTGACAGTGGTAGACATTAACTTTTATGAAAATGAATCAAAAACAGTTCCTAGCTTTTTATTTTCCCAGGTCATTAATTGGGGGGCACATAAAAAGAGACAAAAAATATATCATTTGAGGTAATGTGTGACTTAAAAGCATATGATTTATCAAAAGCAGGCCACTTCTGTGTACACTTGAATCTAAAACAATTTTTTTCTTCTTTGCCCAGCTGCTCTAATTAGAATGGCCTAAATCTGAAGATGCCAATGGTTTAAGCTCTTCATTGGAGACATCTTCCGTACTTGGAATCGGAGTTAGAGATTGCTCTGTCAGTGGTGGGCTGAATGATTTTGGACACATGAAGAGTAGTTTTTTTTTTCTTTTTACAAAGAGAGCTAAAATATTCCTCAAGCATACCTAGCAAAACTAAGAACTAACTATACCCACAACAAAGCAAATCCTAATTACTGTTTTTTTAGTGCTGAGTTTAAAAACTGTATCCTTATTGTTCATCCTTGGAAATTATAAACTTTGTATCTCATGGAGATTTCAGCATGGATTAACGTTAATTTTTACTTTCATTCTCTACTAAGTTCTTTTTTAAGGTACTCTATTATCAGATTTCCTGTTTCATTGAATCTTGATAATTGCTTTATGCATTTCCTGACTTTAGACATAGGCATTTCTTGGAGGTACTGAATTGGGCATTCAAAATTGATTCAAATGATTCAAAGGAGCCCTCAAATTTTACTTGATGACTGTAACAAATATGAATCTACAAAGGACAAGTTAATATGACCTTACTATTTGTTTAGATGACTTCTCTTAAATTCTGTTAAAATTTGGTGTTGTACGGAAGTGATCCTACTCGTGACAGAAAGTGGATACAATAATCATGTTTAAGAGGGGATTTTATAGAAAATGCTGAATTTCATTTCCACCAACTGCAGAGAGTAGAGTAAACAGTGAAACAGAAGCCCAAATTCATCACTGTGTTTTGAAAAGGCCTGTTACATCATGTCTCAGGGTGGTGAGTACAGCACTGGATTGAGACAGCATCAGTTCTATTATTACTCTTGACTCCTCTGATAGGCCCCCAACTGGCAACTAGACAAGATACTTTATGTTATGTATTTGTAGATTAGCTATTAACAAGAAACTACTATTTCACTTAATAAAGTTTGCCAGTGTTTCGAAGTATGAAAATGATGTGTTAAGGTCCCTTGTACTTACCTTGTTTATCTACATTCTCTTTCATTTACTCTTCTTTTGCACTTAGAACATGTTTTTTCTGTGTTAAACTGTAATCTCAAAGAACATTTTTTTTGTTTTTCCTTAAATGGTATTTCTCAGTTTTAATTACTGCAGAATTGTATAGATTTATGACCAGTCCTTATCTTATGACTATACTAAAAGTTTTAACAGGGAAGAAAGTTTTATTCTTTTGAAAGCATTTCCCTATAATAGCTTCACTTGCTCCATATTCTTTTTCTCATATATTTTGAAATTAAGCTTTTAATGGTTTCCTCAGGTATGTTTGGGCTTTATCTAATGCTATTAAGACCTTAGTGATATGAGCTTTATCTCTTTGTAGGTCAGCTACTAATTTATCTGCTTAATCCTATTTTAGCCACCAAAGTCCTTGGCACTGTCAAATGGTTCAACGTCAGAAATGGATATGGATTTATAAATCGGTATGTGTGTTTGTATCTCTACATATTTTAAAAACATAGTTATGTTGTGGTACCAGAAGTTAAAAATTCTTCACCATACTTTATTAATGGCTTGTATAAGTTTTTAAGATTTATAAGTGCTGTAAATAATCTCATTTGTACGATACTGGTCATTAAATATTAGTTAGAATACATTGCCAGAACATTGATAAATAACTTATTTTATAAAATTTAGTTATTAAAAGAAAAAAATGGGTGGGGGGTTAAATAAGAAATGGGAAGGGCCTTAGGATAATTGACTTCATATCCATAATTTCACAGATGGAGAAATGGAGTCTTAGACTGGTTAAGCAACTTTCCTAAGGTCACACAACTAGTGAGTAATTGAGCTGGATCTGTAACCCAGGTCTGGTCCAAGTCCTCTGTAGAAACTGTAGTGTTTTCTTTAAACCATGGTAACTTCTAATCATATAAGAATGAGAATGTGAGTGCAAGCTCTTGAAAATATGTTTTTATGTGATATTTTAATTTTCTTTGTACCCCTCTCACCTCAACCATCCCCTCCACACACACTTCAAAAAACCTTCCAGTTTCTTCCTTGTCTTTTTTTTGGGGGGGGGGAGGGTGGAGGAGGAGTTAGAGTGGGTGGTGGTTGGGGGACTGTTTTAGGTTTCAGTGTAAGGAGAGCCTAGTTCACAGCTGTGCTCTGTCCTTTTAACTGTCTTGCTTTGCTTTTGCTGGGAGGGAAATCTGGGGCTCTGATTACATACCACATGATGTAGAAAGAGATGAGAGGAAAGGGATGTTTCTGTGTGTTGGATCTGTACCCTAGGATCTAAGCACTGTGGTAATGTAGAAGAGTAAGGTGGGTATCTTGGGGGTTTAAAAGTTTTTCATGGGGATTGATTCCTGGCATCTGAATTGAGTTCAGAGAATAAACAAAAATTTATGTTGTGTTTTGAAGTCTTGAGATCTAAACTCATAAAACATCTATTCTTTTTAAGTTTTTCCACCTACCTAGTACCTTTTAATTGTGAGCTTTTTTCTTCTAACAGAAATGACACCAAAGAAGATGTATTTGTACATCAGGTAAGGGGGTAATAAATGTTACATTTTATATGTTTGAAGAGGGTGGTGTTGGTACTGTGCTGTTTTCCCATTCCTGAGTGTTATTCTATACATCATTATTCTACTCTAAACTCTTTCTGTGATTTTATTTTGGTACGAGAGCTCAATCCCACACTTTAAGGTTGGCAGATGAGCTCTTCTGTCTCATCACAATAACTATTTGAATGAAATGAAGTAATATTTAATTAGACTGCTTTTTAATTTTTAAAGCCGTTTTTTTAATGTTTTCATTTTTTTTTATTATCCCAATCCCCAGGCTCTTCTCCATACAGCAGTTACAGAAATCTTTTTAAAAAGCAAATCAGATCATGTCTCTTCCATGACACAGTCTTTTCTTTTAAAACCTTCCTTGCCTTCCTTTTGTGTTTGGAAGAGAATCTAAATTCTCACTAGGTATTACACAGCCCTGTGTAACTTTCACTATGACTCCCCAGCTTCATCTTTTACTGTCCTCCCCATTGGTCTAGCCTCACTGTCCTTCCTTCTCAGGAATGTACTTCATTCCCACATGTTCTTGTGCTTGAAATACTCTTCCCCTAGGTCTTAGTTTATGCCACATCTAAGGCCTTTTTTATACATAACTTGAACTCCCATATCACTCTAAAGCCTTGGGGTCTTTAGCAAAAAACCTTTCGTTTCCATGATGGCATCCTGTTCTCTTGATTGTGTGGTTCCCCTGTAATGTTTGGCTGGAACTCTCCTGGTTTTGTATAGGTGGGTATTTGTTAAAGCTCCTCTATCAGAGCAGCTCTAATTTGAAGTAAGCAGCACAGTGAAGTAAGTGGATAGTTAGGGTGTATGTATCCAAGACATGCGAAAACTCACAATTCCTGGGATAGTCCTCACTCTTGTCAAAGGTAGGCATGGTTAGCATATGGTCAGGCCAAAAGCCCCACACTCCCTTAAATTCGAAGCCAGTGTAGAAGATGAGTAAAATATGGAAAACGTGGGCTTCTTTGCTGCAGGTATTTTAGTCTTTACATTATTAGCCTAGGATGTTATTTATTCTATCATCATGAATCCTGGTCTTGCTTTACAAAATAGGTTGAAAGAAAAAATACCTACCCTTACTGTCCTTTTTCTATATTTAGTTTTCAATGAATTGAATCCAATATGTTCGTAGTTCTAAGTGTATAACAAGAGAGAAGCACAGAGCCAGGTACTAATACCAGCACATTTACCTGCAGGGCTCTGGCAAGCATCTGGTTGTCAGTGTTTTGTTTTCTTCTGTTTAGGATTGTGTGTGTATTGAGGTGGAGTGTGGTGACTGGAGATAGCGATATCTAAGAATAAGCTTTCTAGTTGAGGTTTCTGTCATTTATATTTCTGCTTGACTTGGATTTATTTGAGTTATACCTAGATAATTTCAGTAGATTTTTTGTTTACATGCAATGACTTTTAAAGTCATAACAAACTGAGAGGAAGTGTTGGTTATAATACCAAGAGGTTAATAGATCTTTTGGGGGTAAGAACTCTGCGTTTGGTGACTATTGAACTGAAAGACCTCACAAGTTTCTGCACTAGTGGCCAGCTTCATTAGCCTGAGAAGTGTATGACCTGATTTCAGCCCCCGTGAGGCTGTGTGGTGAGTCACCTCACTGTGCTGAGGCCTGCCCAGTTTAACAGGAAAAAGGGAGCGAGCGGGCAGGGAGGGGCTGGCTTTGGAATGGCTGAATGTTCAAACTGCATGCACGTATATCCTGTCCTGAACTGCCTTTTTCCTCTGTGGGTGAAGTCTCTGCCCTATTGGCTCATTCTTTTATTTTTTTTCCCTCCCTCCTACTTGGAGTAAGGGAAGGGCTGGATTACACATGCCTAATCGCTTTATAAAATAAGGTTGACCTAGTTCCATAGAAACTCAGAGCCCCTTTAACTATTTAGAGATACCAGAAAGAAATGGAAATTCATTGCAAGGATTATTCTGCTTCCTTCTACTGGTTGAAAAAGAAAGATCTGTTCATAAGCACATATTTAGGTGCAGATGTTGAATGCAGAATAACATCTTCATTGACCTTTTAATGTATTATCAGGGACACGTGCATAATGTGGTGGGAAAAATACTAAATAAATATGTAGATACAGTACAGGGATATGAATTCCCCCACTTACGCCCCTACTCTCCCCAAGCTGCATCTTCATGACCTCAGATAAATTACTTATTAGCCTCATGTTTTCCCACCCATACAAATGGGTGATGGGGCAAAGGCCAGATTTTCAGTAATATTGTGATTCCTGTGGTAATTTTGTATATCCTCTTAGAAATGCCTTGGCATTTTCTAATTCCTTTTTCCTATTCATCATCATCCCTCCCCTTCATACATTTTTTTAATTCTTTTCGAGGTTAGTAGTTTCTCTTTTCTATAGAGCTTTATACCTAAAGTGTGTACTTGTGTGTGTGTAAGACTCATGAAGGCATCTAACTCCTCCCCCTCAACTGATGGCACTAGATTAATAGTTTGAGGGAACCAATATATCCAACGTCATGAATAGGTGATCAGGCTATAACAGGAGTGTGTGGTATTTACACCTTCTGTTTAATACATCTACCAAGATGAATTCTGAAGGATAACATGAATCAAGAGATTAATGTGGAATGGTTTTTATAGTGTTTTTGTTTGTTTGTTTTGTTGTTTTAGAGATTCAGGTTGGTAGGAGAATGATAGTTTTATTAAAAAGTGATAATAGGTCAACAATTTCTTCGTTATACCCAGTAAACTTGAAAACGATGAAATCTGTCATCAATGTTGACGTATATGTCATTTAGAATTTTCTCTTCTCTTGACAGACTGCCATCAAGAAGAATAACCCACGGAAATATCTGCGCAGTGTAGGAGATGGAGAAACTGTAGAGTTTGATGTGGTGGAAGGAGAGAAGGTGAGAGGAAGTTGTGGCTGGGTATCGGAGTGCGCTGGCACTTGGTTTCCTTGGATTGTAAATGGTCTCTCAGCCCCTTATGAGTTCACATCGCTTTGGGTTTTTTGTGTAATAGGAAGAAGTGACTTTTAAGTAGAAATATTTTTGATTACTGGATGTTATTATAAATATTGTTTGATATATTATAAAATGATATTTTAAATTTTCATTTAATGATGAACCCTATTTCTGGAAGGAAAAGCCAATTTCTCAAGATTTAAAGTGATATTTTATTTTGGTACAAATATACGTACAAGTGTGGATTAAAATTTAACTTTTTAATAAGAAAGTTTTCAAGCTGTGATTTGTAAGCACTTCTGCATAAATAATACACAGTAAAGAATGCTTTAATCTCAATAAAAGATGATTCAAGTGGAATATAATCGTTGCGTTTTCTCTTTGGCTCGGATTTTGGAAAGCCGAAGACTTCTTGATAGACTACATAACAACTTTGTTCAGATGAAGCTAATGGATCATCTTGAAGTGTCTCTACAGAATTTTCTTTATGCTGTACAGTTTGAATTCCAATATTAGTAATGTCCTTTATGCTTTGTCTTTAATCAACAATCCATTATAGAGATCAGTAAAACAATATTGAATAAGAATAAAAACACTTTAAAACTGTATGTAGTACAGCTGCTATGGCAGCTAATGCTTGTGCTCTTCCCACATGTGTGCATATACACCATTTTCAGAGTCCATCCTTTTAGCGGCTCCCAAACTGGTTTAAAAAGAACACTTTATTTAATACAGAAATTTAAATGATGTCTTTACCAATGCGATCCCCAGGGTATCTTGCAAATGCTGGCCTGTAATCATCTCTGTTATTCCATCTAACTCTTGAAATTTTGTTTTGCCAGGTTAATTTTAACCTGTTTGTTTTCAGAATTTGAGGTTTTACACATTGATGGTAGGGTGTAAAATGTACTCTTGAATTCCTTTGTCTGAATTTTTTATATTTTTGAAGCATTATTTTATCCATTGTCCACATGAGGATAACACTAAGTTTGTTTGAGAATAATAGAAAGGTCTGCATGTGTAGAAATTATATTAACTAAATCAAGGATGCTCTTTTCCCATTGCTGCCAAGATGGGAGCAGTTTCACTCTCAATAAGTCATTGCTGGACAGCCATGTGAGCCCATGAATAGGGATTCTCTTGGTATCTCTTAGAGTAACATAGTTTTTGGCATTTTCTAGGAAGTTCACACGATCTTAGTTATTTTCCATTGAGGAATATCCTTCTTGGTCTAGCATTACTTCTTTGACAGTTACATTATATTTGTTAGTTTATGTTCTTTAAAGAGGGTACATGCTGCCGTTGAACTTAGCGTAACCAAACAAATAGGCAAAGTTTAGATTGCGTGAGCAAACAGGCTGTATACATACCAATTCAGGACATTAAATACCTTGCTCACCTTATTAAAAGTTGGGTTTGTTTTAGAGGTTGTAATAGGAATTGATAGTACATTTTGCCAATCTTTAACACTCTGGCCGTCTAAGGCTGTTTTTGGTGGGTTAGTTTAGCATTTTTTAAATTTTGAGGCTATCTTTATTTTCTGTCTCAGGGTGCAGAAGCAGCCAATGTGACTGGCCCAGATGGAGTTCCTGTAGAAGGGAGCCGTTATGCTGCTGATCGGCGCCGTTACAGACGTGGCTACTATGGCAGACGCCGTGGACCTCCCCGTAATGTATGTTGGTCCCTCTGCCTAACCAGTAATTTGAAAAACATGTTCACATCTAAAATTAAGTATGCATACGTGGAACAGATAAATGCTGTCTTTTCTTTTTCTTCCTTCCTTCTTCCCTTCCTTCCTTCCTTCCTCCCTTCCTTCCTTCCTTCCTTCCTTCCTGTTGGGAAATTTTTAGTGGCCAGAATTTATCCGCAGCCACTGGTCTCATTGGAAACTTGCCATTCAAAAGTTCTATTAGTTTGTATGTCTTTGGCTGCAAATTTTAGAAATTTAATTATCTTGTAATAAGAAGCCTTCATCAAGGGTCTCAAAAAGCCATTCTCTCTTTATTGGGCTTTTTTATCTGGTTAGAACCTAGTGGCATTTATTGGGAAAGGGGAATGACATTTCTGTGATTGGCTTAAACCTGTTCATCCCTTGGCACTGGCAGAGTTGACCGCTAAGAAAATCAGCGTTTGGCTGGCAGGGAAGAATGGGGAGTAGCCTAGGAATAGGCTAATAAACAGTGCTGGCTACAGAAATATTAAATTTCTCTTAAGTAGCTGTTTTATTTAGCATAGCATTTTTCCATTATTTTAAGGTAAAGAAGTAATAAGTAATACTCTGGATTTTTAGTTCTTCAAATTGATGATACCAATTCAGGTGAAGGGGTTTACAACCAAGCCTGGCTATATTTTTCTCAGGAGGCTCAATTTAAAGTACTCTCAGAGCACCCAAAGAGAGTCCCATTCATTTGTGGTCATGAGGATCCTATAGATTCTGTTTCTTTTTTGATGTTTCTAGAATTAATGCCTTGGATTGGCAATATAGAATGAAACTCAAAATGCTTTGTGAGCACAGGATTGTGGCTATGTAAGTCATCCATGGATAACATGAAAAATCTCACCAGAATAAAATATCTGCAGACAGAATGATTTATCTCTACGCATTGACAGATTTATATCTTTCTGCTTACCAGAATGCTTTTCCTCTTCATTCTATCATCTATATCACCCTGCTCAAGCTGATTTTTATCACATTCTTTACATCTTTCTCTGTTTCTGTGTTTTTCTTACCTATGTTTTGCTTATTCTGTTTGATTTTTAATAATAAGCTGTGCAGGGGTGGGGGTAGATGTGAGCTACAGCATTTCCTGAGTCATGTTAACTCAAGTTCAACAGAGTCACAGAGCTCCTGTTGTGATTATTTTGATTCCTAGGTTAATTCAGAAGTAAAAGTGGTAGGAAACCTTTAATGAAAAATTTTCCTTTACTTTTCTTCTCAACTGGGAATTCTGAAGTCATGCAGGTGAAAGATGTTTAGAAATAAAATAGTCAAAATTCTGAGAGTGTACCTGAATAAACGTTTTCTGTTGTAATGTCTTTAAATCCTTACGGCTCAAGAGCATGTTTGGCAGTGGTGCTGCCATTACTCTTATTTTATTAAAACTCCTAATGAAAGCTTTAGCTGTATAAAACTCAAAAAGACACAGAAAATCCTGAAAAGAAAAACAAATCATGAAGTCTGTGTCTTTATGTAATTGGGGATACAGGTTTTACAAACTGTAGAATGGCTTGATTTTTCTGAAATTAGACTAGCTGAGGCTGTATATTTGAAGCTTTTCCAAATACCCTCACCCCCAAAAGAAAAGGGTTATTGTTAATTTTTAATTTATTCATTTAAAAAACTATAGTTACTTTCCTTAAGACTACCTTTGGCATTGCATATTCTCCTTTAAAGTAAGATTCGAAATAAAAAATTCTTTGAGGAATATCTGGCTGTTTTTTTATTTTTTAATATAAAATATTAGTATACAGTATGGTAGTTTAAATACAGGAAAAAGTATAAAATGAGCCAATAATTCCCTTTGTTAGTAGGCATTATCTTTAGAAACTGCCCATAGCTTTTACTTATTACTATCTATTAAAGTACAATTAAGACTGTTCCTAAACTTAGAAAGAAAATCATGCGATGTCTGTGGTTCTCAAACTATTTGGTTTTTGACCCCATTTAGATGCTTAAATATTATTGAGGCTCTCAAGAGTCTTTGTTTATGTCTGTTTCTATCTATTAATATTATATTAGAAATTAAAGCAGAAATTTAAAAGATATTCATTTGATATAAAATAAACTCATTATATGTGAAAAACATTTTTTATGAAAACTATATATTTTTTAATTGAGTAAGAAGCATGGTTGTGTTTTACAATTTTACAAATCTCCAATGTCTGGTTAATAGAAGGCAGCTGGATTCTCATTTCTCCTTTGGCATTCAGGCTGCCGAGAGACCGAGAGACCGAGAGACCAAGAGACTGAGAGACCGTGTCATTGTAGCTCTAGGAGACCCCGCCACACACTCCTGAGAGGATGAAATAGGAACAGACAGATAGCATCTTCATAGCACTATGAGAATGGTTTGACCTTAGTAACCGCCTGAAGGGTTTGGGAGACGCCATCTGCACTTTGAGAATAGCTGCAGGAAGTAAACCATTTATTTAGAACAAACTTGATAATACTAGAAAATATATTTTTTTCTTGACTGCCTTAACTTTGCCCCAGTATAGGCAAATGTTGGGGAACACACATTTGATGGTGCTAAATATTATAAATGATGTAGATGATCTTTGGGTAGTTGGTCAACTAATACTCATCAGTTCTAATTAGATGACTATTAAATTCATTATAGATTGATTGCTTTTGCTTTTCTGCTTCCTGGTATTTTATCTGCACAGATCTACTTTAATCTTAATGTAGTTTATCCCAGGTAATCACATGATGATCTGGGTTAAATGCATTTTGTCTGTATAATAGAAGGGATTATTTCTTTTGGGGGGATATTTTTCTTTTGGTGATATTCATCCTAAATGGTATTCTTTGGTTCTTTCCTTGCTGAAACTTTTTCTGAATCTCTGTTTCTTTGCTTCGCTAGTACGCTGGGGAGGAGGAGGAGGAAGGGAGCGGCAGCAGTGAAGGATTTGAACCCCCTGCCAATGATGGGCAGTTCTCTGGGGCCCGGAGTCAGCTGCGCCGCCCCCAGTATCGCCCTCAGTACCGGCGGCGGTTCCCGCCTTACCACGTGGGACAGACCTTTGACCGTCGCTCACGGGTCTTTTCCCATCCCAACAGAATGCAGGTAAAATTGCACCTGGGACTTCTCTTCAGCAGTCCTCACCCCTCCGTCCTTCCTCTGCCTCCTCTTCTTCCTCCTCCTCCAACACCAGCTGCCGGAAGTAAAACCTTGCTTCCTGATGCTACAAAAGCTGAGGCAAGGTTTTGTCTGCATTCTCAGAGCAGTCATTCTAGTAACATTTCTAAAAACACAACCACACGAGCCATGCCTGTGATTGGAGACCCTGGTGATAGGGCACAGTTTCTAGATTATAGAAAAATAAAAGAAGTAGAGAAACAGTTGGTATGTATAAGAGCTTAAACTCTGAAATCAGGCAGGTCAGGATTTGAATCTTGTCTCTGCTACTTTTTATCTGTGAACTTTTGAGAAAACCACACTTTTGAGAGATTAACTTGTCCATCCATTAACTGGGGATGATAATGTACCTCTACCATGGGGTTATGATGATTAAATCAAAAGTAAAGACTAACATAATGCCTCTCTCAGGATAGCTAAAATTTAATGTCTTTAATTTAGATGGAATAGTGTTGATTATTAAGAAAAGCTACCATAGAGTGGAGATTGTTGATTATTGATCTCCTTTTTTACTGCAGAATATTAATACAGGTATTGTGAACTTGACCTGTAATTAATAAGCCTAATACCAATTTTGCAGTCCCCAGAAACTTGGAAAACTTAGGATAAGATACCATTTTTGTTATCACTAGCTACAAAATTTTCCTCTTAGTGTCCTTGGTTTTTGTTTTCTGTCCACTAAGTGTTTCGACTGAACGTTATGTTCAGGCTGTTCTTTGCTACCCTTCGCCTGTCCCATCATGCATGACTGTGTTCTTTCTACATTGCTTCTTGTTTTTTCCCTTCCACTCTATAACAGCTGTCCCTGACAAATGTGCTAAAAATAACGAGTAGACTTACGTATATGGAGAGATTGGGTACATGAGGCATAGTAGGTTCCTTTAGGGCAGTGCTCTGGGATTCTAGGAAATGAGGACAGGAAGAGTAAGTGAGATTGTAATACACATTTATTTTTAGTATGTTAGTGCCTTCCTGAAATAATCATTCTTAGTATTTAGCATATACACATGTATCTTATTTTTTGAGAACATGATGATTCTTTTCCATATTATTTGAAATAAAGTATATTTCACCTTAGGAATTGAAGGTGATGCTTCAATGTCATGTAGAAAATCCTTTGCAGAAGCTGATTAAAAACTCATTTTGAAAAAAATGTGCTTTTTCTGACAACTACTTTTAGTTATTTTGACTTGGGCTGAATTTTTTACTTATTCCATATCTGAAGTAAAAGCTATTTTAGATTCCTTCAACAGTTTTTCCTTAGAATCTTTCTATTACGTATCATGTTTGTATGTTCAGTGAGTAAGAGGTCTGCTTAAGCTAACCAACAGCGTCAAGTGAAAATTCCAAAAAGTTTCTTTCATACAACTAGGTGACCTCAAGGTTGTCATTGTAATGGCTTAAAAGTATAGAGAGATCTCTAGGATGGTAAAAATTACTGAGGTCAAATAGAAAACTCTTTACCAACATTTTCTACTATATATAAAACTATGAAATTTCTTGGACACAATGGGAAAAAGAAGATAATATGTAGGCCAATAGTATTTCCCTTATGTACCAAGGACATAATATAGCCTGATCAGTGACCAAATTACTTCCATTTTTTAAAAAGTAATAATTCTATGTATTCGAAAATTTAGTAGAATTGGTTACTGAGCTAATATCAACTATTTGTAGTCTTTGAGAAAAGAATTATTTGATAGAGTAAACAGAGCAATGTTGTTTAGCGTCTGCCAAGTGGCAGATGTTTGAGATCAATTCTTATTCAGTGTTTCCTACACCTTTATGAAGTTGGCAAGGGTTTCCATATTATTGTTGTTATGGTTGAAGAGATTTGAGTATTTAAAAAAATTAGCATCTTATTATCTAAGGTTACGTGGGCGAGAAGTGTGAGAGAGAGCTTGATTTAAACTCAATACATCCACCTATGCTTTTCCCATTCTCTTATTCTAGTGAAATCATTCTTTATTCATGTTAATAGCTGTTTCTATCTGTCCTTTTTTTGTGAATCAGAGTTCTTAAGGAAGAAGCAGCTTTGCTTGTTCAGAGAGCTAAAGGAAGGGTCATGTGGTTGGAATGGTATGAGTGAGGAGGGAAGGGATAGGAGGTGAGATTAGGGTGATACCTTAGGGTAGACCAAGCATGCCTGGTGGACTATGGTAAGGACTATTGATATAATCTAAATGTGATAAAAAGCCAGTAAAGGAATCTAAAGAGGAAAGAAACATACTTAAGAGATCATTGGCTGTAGAGGCTGGACCTCAGGAGGCAACAAGTAGGGTGACCGGTAATTTCCCTGTAGAGAGATGATCATGTATGGATTAGAGTGCCGGCAGTGGAGGCATGATGAGTGTTTAGCTTTAGGGAATGTATTAAACATAAAAATGACAGCATTTGATGCTGGAGTGGATGTGTGATGTGAGGAGTAAAGAAGACCTCTGTGGTGTTTGATTTAAATGACTGTAGGAAGATTGAAGAAAGGCCAGGTTTGGGGGAAAGGTGGAAATTATTTCAGGTCTTTTTCCGCATTCAGTTTTACCTCCAAGTAGAGATATCAAGTAGGCAGAAAAATAAAACAAAGCAGAGTCAAGAGATAGATAGAAAGTGGCTTGAGTTAGGAAGGTGTCATTTTAGATAAGGTGGTTGACAAAAGTCTTTGTTGCTATATATGAGAAAAGACCTAAGTGAAGCAAGGGAGCAGGCCATTCAGATGCTGGGAAGGGCGTGCATGGCCCAGGGAATACAAGTGCAGAGGCTGAAGGGGAGAAATGAAACTGGAGATATAACTCTGGAGTCATAAAAAACATAACTAAGCATGACATAGGATGAGACTAACTATAAAATAAGTGTAGGTGGAACATCGACCCTAGGACTGAGTTCTGGGACACATCAGTTAAAGATTAGAAAGATGAGGAATCCAGCAAAGGCCAATGAGAAGGAGCAGATAGGGAGAATGTATTTCAAGAGGGAAATGCTGTGTTAAATGCTGTTGATGAGGAGTTTAGGTTGAGACTTGACTATTGGCTTTGATAACTTGGAGATTAGTGGTATGATGAGGACATAAATCCAGTTAGAATGAATTCAAGAGAGACCCAAGGGGGAGGAAGAAAAGGTATTCTATTCCACTTTGAGGAGGTTTCTGTGGTGGTAGTGATGGATTTCCTTTAGTAATATATGTCTGTAAAGGAGCTCACAGAAATGGAGTAGTATCTGTAGAAAGATACGGGGTCAGGGAAGGTTTTGATTTGATTCGATTTTGTTTTTACATTGAGTAAGTTCTCTCCTGGTTTCCCTTACCCCTTCCCTTACCAGCAACCTGCTCATAATGCCATTAGATAGACAAATCAAATGCCGTACACATATATACATATACACATATTTCTATATGTGTAACTTACTGTGTATGTATATTTTAATTCCTGTCTACTGAAATGGCCAGAAATCAGTGACACCTTGATATAGCATTGAGCTTTCTAAATACCATTATCCAATAAAAAGAAGCTCCTTTGGAGAAATGGCTGGTTTCAGAGCTGGCCCAGAGAAAGTACAATATGAGCCTGGAACATCTTGTGCCAGAAAGCAAGGAAGTACTCAGAGAATGTTGGAGACATGTCAAAAGGACATGAGCCAGCTTGAAAGGGTTCCCACTGGCCAGTAATGATAGTAACAGATTATAACTCATTGAATAAAATAGAAAACCATGAATCTATACAGATATAAATCAATAAATGAACATATTGAGAATTTGATAAGGGCTGAAATATTTACAGACTTTTAATAAAAAGTATTTTCAACAGACTTTTAAAAATATTTCTTCACAAAATCCTTATTAATTACAAAGGGGAGAAGAGTAAACATAGCAGGAGGCCTTGGCAGACTGCCACCTTAACTATTCCTCAATGTGCGAATGTTGTCAGTAATGGTACAAATTGAAACCATACTCCGTGCAACAGGGTGCAGTGAGAAGAATGCAATGTGACTTTAGTGGCTTCCCTGCCAAAGATGCATAAACTTAATCAAGGGAAACACCAAAGAACCCACACTGAGGGTGTTTTACAAAATATCTGGCCTTTCATCTTTAAAAGTATCAAGGTAGCGAAAACCAAGTAAAGGCCGAAGAACTGTACCAGACATGGAGACAGCTAAATTCAATGCATGGTTCTAAGTGGATCTTTTTGCTTTATGTAAAGAATATACTGGTGAAGCTTGAATGGGCTCTGAGGATTAGATTCTATACTTCCAACTTTTCTGTAAGTTTGCTATTATTTCAAAATAAAATAATTGAAAATGATGGGCTCTATTTCAGCATGTTTGTATGCCCAGATGGAAATGATGGAGTAGAGAAGGAAGAAGATAACACAGTAAAAGAGAAAAGGAGGGATAAAGATTTAAAGTGCTCTAGTAGGCAAGAGAAGAGGGATTGGCTTTGAATGTGAGCTTGGACCACTTTTCCAGTGTAATGAGAAGAAAATTAATACAAGTGTAGGCAGGTTGGTTGACTTGATAGTGAAAGAATGTAGAAATTATTTAATGATTGCTTTTCTTGGTGAAATATGGAGAAGGAATGTTGAGATATGGCTGTGTTATAAAGAGTTTCAGAGATTTTTTTTTTTCTTTTTAGTTCTTTCTTCTCCTGGAAGTTCAACAATAAAATTATTTCATTCCCTCAGTTTAAAATAAGTTTATCAAGAAAGTGTATTTTATTTTTTCGAATGTTATACTTAATTATACAGATACAAAGAAGAAATTGTGAAAGGAAGAAATCAGAGGTGAAGGCACAGTTTAGAGGTGTAAGAGAGCCTATGTACTGAAGGGATACCCAGTTTGTAGAATTAGTGGGTCTGAGTTTGAAAATTATGAAAAGATTTTTATCGCTCAAATGTCATATATCATCCCATTTCCTTTTACACAAGAAATTTTCTTTCAAGGGATGAATGGAATACTTCAAAATGTTAAATTAATACTGTAAAATAAAATCAGGTGCTCTGGATAAGGCAGAAGACTTCTAGTGGGAGTGAGTTTTTCTTTCCTGTCATTCACAAAGATCTAATCAGTGAATAGCTCACTGTTATAGTTGAGAATTCTCAGCTTTGTAAAGAAGCATTTTTTTTACTTTTCAAAAAGCATTCTGAATGCAGCTGTGTGCTTTGTGTCTCTCATATCCTGTAGCATGATCCTCATTTTCAGCTCTGTTGCCCTTCTAGGCTGGTGAGATTGGAGAGATGAAAGATGGAGTCCCAGAGGGAGCACAACTTCAGGGACCTGTTCATCGAAATCCAACTTACCGTCCCAGGTACCGTAGGTATGTAACATTTTCCACTAACTCATGACCAGCTGAAGGACTTGCGAGTGACAGTATAATGGATGAGGATATTATTGGTCTCTTCTGGATTTATTATGTAACAGAAGAGTTGGCTGCTTTGACTATATGTCCAAGTTTTGGGGGGAACTCTACAGTATATGTTTTCAGATGGCCGTGTGACATTTTCCCCCTACTTAAACAATTAGAATTTTTAGTTATCCCTGTACCAAAGCATTATTCATATTTGATAACTTTCACATGATATAAATTGATAGTTATTTTTTATTATATTTAATGAAATTAACAATTGATGGATAATTCAATGGTAGTGATACAAATGTAGGAAGAATTGAGTGCTGGTGAGGATTTGGGATACTGAATATTCTGTTAACTGAGCTAGTCTAGTACAAGGGTTAAATCATGCTACAGATGAAATTGTCTGTGTTTAAATTCCTGCCCTGCAATTAGTAACTGTATGTTCTTTAGCAAGTTTCTGGACTCTCTAAGATTTGGTCACTGTAGTCACCAGACCTATAAAATGGACATTAAGGAATATTGTACACTTGTCAACAGGGTTAAATGTAAAATGCATCTAAAATGATTAGTATGGTGCCTGATACAGTAAACCCTCGATAAATGTCAGGTATTATTAACTACCCACGATGTTATTGTTGGTGAAGGAGTGGGCCATTTTATTTGTGCTTTTTCCCTGTGAAGACTGTGAGTAGGGCTAGACTCCCTTAAACCCTTTTTCAGCTTTCTGCGTTGTAAACCTTCCTGTTCGTTCACCCCAGCCCTGAGGTGTGCAGAATGGGAGCTTTATTCCTGAGCAGTGCTGATGCCGCCTTCAAGTTTGGCAACGTGGGTTCATTGAAAAAGGAATAAGTGTATTGTTTGGGGAAAGGATCTGTACCATTCTATGTCCTTTTTCCTCACAAGATTCATTCCAGTTTTAGACATAATTACTCTAGTGATTAATTCATAAGGACTTTCAAATAAAAGAGTCTTCATAGAAATGTCTTAATGAAAACAGAGAGGAGACAGGACTATATCTGAATACCAGCTCTGTCAATTCCTAGCTGCGATCTTGGGAAGACCTTTTTTATGTATGAAAGCAGCAATCTCGTATAGTCCAACCAAATACTTACCCTCTGTAAACCTCTTGTTTTTCATACTCTCACAGAATTAGCATTAACATTAATAAGTACTTAACATGAAAACACACCAGCATACATTCTGGCACATAGTCTAAGTATTGTTAGTTTTCTTCCCATGTTTAATCCCTTTAGTCTCCCTTAAACTGTGTTCATGGAGGGCATATGCCAGACCACCCACTTTTTTTATTTTCCTGTCCTCAATGCCTGTCCTGGCACCTGGTAGGAACATAGTATGTGTTCAGTATATGTTTGTTCACTACAAACAGGTATTCAGACAAAGGAGGGAAATGATGGAAAGATAGGGTTTTTCTTCCAAAACTTAGTTCCATGTGCTGCATTAGCCTGTGCATAATTCTAGCAATAAGTACTGATCACTTTTTAATCTTTAAAAATGAATAAAACCCACGTTCTTGAGGATTCCTGTCCTGTTGTACTTGTTCTCTTTTTGTTTCGTGTTTCCTGCTCTAGGGGACCTCCTCGCTCACGACCTGCCCCAGCCGTGGGAGAGGCTGAAGATAAAGAGAATCAACAAGCGGCCAATGGTCCGAACCAGCCATCTGCTCGCCGTGGATACCGGCGCCCGTACAACTATCGGCGTCGTCCCCGTCCTCCTAATGCTCCTTCACAAGATGGCAAAGAGGTGAATCCAACCAGCTGAGGGCGTATTGCCAAATTATCCCTAATCGTGTCAAACTTTAATATTCTTTTTTATTCTAAGAGTGGTTTTATAATCTGACACTGAAATATATATAATATGTATTAAAAATATATGTAAAATATAAGTGTTATAGTAACGTTTATATAAAATAATACGTTCATATTAACACTTTGCTTAAGATCTGTGTGTGTGTGTGTGTATGTATATACATATACATACATATATATATATATATAAATATATATATATATATATAGAGAGAGAGAGAGAGAGAGAGAATGTGTATACCCTGTACATAATACAAACCAAATATTTGAATTTAAATTAACATTCTCTGAAAGAATTACCCATGCTAGTGGGAATTCAGAGCTAAAATGTTTAGGGCTGTCCAAACAAAAGACAGAATTTACAGAGAAGAACCTGCCTCTAAGAGTGTGTAGAAAGTAATTGTATATCATAGACTTCTTTTATGGAGAGTTAGCAGTGTTGCCATTTGGAAGCTCGTATTGACTTATACTGAAGTGTAGTTAAAATTTTGCACAGTGATTTGCCTTCAACTTTTAGAAGATTCCAAAAGTTAGAAGATTCCAACTCTTGAGAACTTTTAGTCTTCAACTCTCCGCTCTCACCTGAATTGATTGATTTCCGGTTTGTGGTGGTTTTGTGTTTTAGACCAAGGCAGGTGAAGCGCCATCTGAGAACCCTGCTCCAGCCACCGAGCAGAGCAGTGCTGAGTAACACCAGGCTCCCCAGGCACCTTCACCATCGGTAGGTAAGAGCTTGAGCAGCCCAGGCTTGAGTTGATATTTTCTTTTAAATAGCATAATTTCTCATCAGTAGTACACGGCAGTCTAAACTCATTCTGTGATTCACCGGGGTCATCCCCTCATCTAAAGACAGTGGTTTTGGTGGTTAAATATTTCCGTGATTGACATTTTTCTGCTAGGTTTTGGGGCCACAAACATTCAGACAGAGTTAGAGAGTCAAATTCTTTTTTCTAGAAACGGTTTTAACTATTACAATATTAATATGGTATACCACTTGAGAAAACTTTTGAAGGTTTTACTTTTATGACACCTAGTGGCCAGTTTGATAATTTTAACATGCTTGACAAGGTCTCATTTTAATAACAGGGAACTAATCTGAAGAATAAACTAGAGTGGTTGTTTCCTTCCTTTTTCCTTTTGCTAACCAACACTATTTATTTGGAGGCAATGCAGTACAATGTCTGTGAGCTAAGAAGTTTATGTATCCAGTCCAGGATCTACTCATTTTCTAGGCGATCCTGAGCAGTTTGTTTATCCTCTGCCTCATAATGTCTACTGCTGGTAAAATGGGGACACTAACTAGACATGGCCACTAAAGTTGTTGCAAAGATTTAGTGAGATGACACATATGAAGTGCTTAAACAGAGTGTGATAGTGGATAACCTTTTTATAAAGATTAGCTTGTTATCTTATTGTGACTCCACTGTGTGTACTGACTGTTTCCATTGGATTAATGTGTAGTTTGCAAATCTATAGAAGATACATGTGTTGATTTTGTTTAGAGCTTCTGAAATATTGTTTTTTGAATTATATAAAAAATATCATTTTTGCTGTTTTATTTTTTAACTCTTGATCATTTTGTCACTATAGATTTGATTTTAATTTTTTTCAGGTGACCTAAAGAATTAATGACCATTCAAAAAATCAAAAGCAGACGAGGACCTTACCAACACCAAAGAAACATCCAAGCAATGAAGTGGAAAACTAATAACTCAAGATGTGGATATTGGAATGTTTACTATTCTTCATGAAACAAATATAAAAGGAGAATGAATGTCAGCCAATTTTTCCAGCAATTTTTCTGGGAATGCCTGCACAGAAGACAAGAGAGCAACCTCCCCAGTTTCAGCCACCACTAGGTTTATATTTTTTTCCTGGTTTTTACTGTTTTGGTAATATGAATTGAAAGAAGAAATATTAATACCACATGGGGTGTACCCCTACCAAAGAAATCTGAAATATATAGTAAATGCTTTTTTTTCCTTTTCTGTTCATTTTGGATGCTGGTGCTAAACTTCCAAGTGTCATGATTTAAAAAGAAATTTTATGCCCTTATTTATTTCTAGGATGAGGGGAGTATAACATTTTTGCTTTCTTATGTGACTCTCTTTGAAAATGTGCAGTATGAAGTTCCTCAAAAATAAAATTTTTACCCTTGAAAGGAAAAGAGATATCACTGGAGTACGTTTTTCTATTGTAGCACAGGTTTCGTCTTTTTCCCCCACTTCATTCACTTAACAGTAAACCGAAAGCCAAATGTTAACATACATTAGTGCTGTTTAATTAAAGTGTAGGCCTCTGAGTTTGAGATAGTGGAAAATGAGATTCCTTTTGGAATGTGCGCTGGAAGTGAACAAGATCTTGTCTGAGTTCGGCGGTAGGCACACTTGGTTTGGTCTTCTGTGTTTTTTGAGTAATCTTTGTTGAGGTCAACAGCTTCCCTTAGATTAATGAAGGAGTTAGTAGTTTGAACATCCTTGAACTTCCAGCCCGAGGTTGTATTGTGTGTGTGTGTGTGTGTGTGTGTGTATGTGTGTATGTGTGTGTTTCAGAAAGAGGAAGGGATCTCTTAGTAATTGTACTACAAATTTCTTTCCCCAGAGACTTACTAGATGATGCCTCCAGGTTGAGAAACTATAGAATATGTCAGTGCTCTGTAGATACTTCTCAGATACATTGTACCTTTCAAAGGATTTATCACTTAAGTCAAGTACATATTGACCCTAGGTTTGTGCCAAGTACCATTCTAGTAGTCAGGAGTGAAAAAATGAACAAAAGACTCTAGTCCCAATGAGCTTATATTTTAGTGAGTGAATATAGAAAATAAGCAAATATGTAAACAAATGTAAAATTTAATGCTACATGGCAATGAATGTTAGAAGAGAAAGTAAAACATGGTAAAGGGATAGAGATTGGCATAATTGCAGGAGGTATGTTTATTTTAACGGGGTTGGGGGAGCATCTCCTTCTAAAAGATAAGAGAATATATAAATGTCCTGAAGTGGAAGAGCAGTTACCTCTTGAATATCTGGAGAGAAGCATTCCATGCAAGGGGAGCAGATGCAGACTCTAAGGAGGGAGCACACTTGGCCTGTTTAAGAAATGGCAAGCGGAGAAAGTGGATTCTTCAAGAAACTGGTATTGCCTTGCAAGTTTAAAAAGAAATCAAAATTGGTAATGTATACAGGCAAAAATACTCAAAGGTATAAAAAAGCTTTTCATAAAAAAAAGTTCAGTTGGCACGTTTTAAAAAAAAATGTTTCAGATATTTTCGTGAGTCTGTGTACATGCAAATGTGTGTGTGTGTGTGTGTGTGTGTAAAATTGGCAAGTTATGCAAATTTAGGGAGAGGGAAGGGGTTTTGTGGTTCCCCTAATGACTAACATTAGATATATCTGTTTTTAAAATTATATGGGTAATGTTACTGTACTATCTAGCCAGTCCTATCTTTTCTGACTTTCCCTTTTGTTCTTTCTCATTTTAAAGCAATATTTTTAATGGAGTATTTCAGACATTTATCAGATGTCTTTAAAAATGTACCATATACTTTTTGGCACTGACTTTTTTCCCCACCAAATATTTTTACTGTTCTATTATCAGTATGTGCAGAGTCTTATCATTTGTACCGGCCATATAACAATTATATAACTTCCCATAATTTTGTTAAGTCTTCAATTGGATATTTAGGTTTTTTTTTTTTAATTGCATTTATAAATGCTTTATCTCACCATTCTAACACCCTTTCCTCTAATACCATTCGTTTCAGGGGTACAGCTATTCTATTTCCAGAGAAAAATTTTAACAATGCAAAATTTGGGAAAATAATCTTAACTTTGGTAGTGGCTATAAATACAACCCTAAAACACACTGGCTGAAAGTACAGAAGAAGATAAGTTGGATGTGGTGTGAGGATGGTCCTGAAATAAGTTCTTTCATAGCAGAAGATCAAAGATTTGAATTGTTTTACCAAGAGATGGGCTACCTGGGTGGGAGCACAGCCAGAGATTGACTAGGAGGCTGGCATACTGTGGTCATACATTAGCTGTGATTGGTATTAATGTGAAGCTCATGAGTTCTGCGTATTTAATAGAACAGTACCTGTTGTGAATGTAGGCCTACACAACTAAAAATATTTGAGTGCCTCCTACTTGCCAAGAGTGATGCTGGATGCTTTCATATCACAAAAAGTCGAATCACAACAGTACTGTAGAGGGTCTTGCATTTATTGCAAAGAGGCAATTTTTGAAAGTCCTTTTGTTCTTAGTGAGGCATAAAACTATACAAAGAAAGGCTGATAGTTTGTGATTTTGAAGTGATAAAGTTCCTTAACTCTTAGAGCTGACACATATTGAAGCTGCTGGGGGCTAATGGTTGAAAAGATGAAAAAATTTATTTACTTTAAAGGAGTGATTTTTGTATATTATGGCGTAAGTTATCTTAACGAAAAATCTAGAGAGGAAATAGGTGCTGATTTAAATCTGAAAATCAGGTGAACTTGTTAGTGGCAAGAGTAAGACTTTGTTACCTCATCATCTTCTCAGGGTTTCATCTGATAAACTAATTTCAGAATCACCCAGATTTTCTGATAAACTAATTTCAGAATCACCCAGATTTTCTGAATAGGGATGGAAAGCTATACAGTACAATAAAAAATACATGTTCTTCACAACATCTGTCCTCTGTGCCTCATAAACCTGTTACAGGGATTAAACAAGATGATGGATCTGAAAGTATGTTGAGACTACAGTCTAAGACCATCACTTATTTTCTGATCTGTTTCCCATATTTGAAAGACATGTGCCGGGCGCTTTGCTAGAGTCTAGATACAGTGAAATTGTGATCTTTGCCCTCAGGGAAAATATAGTTTCATAGAAGAAACAAACTTTTTTTTTTTAAACAAATGAGAACCACTCTGGGTGCCAAGAAGACAGAAAGGACAGTATGTAGATGATTTGAAGTGAAGGTCGGAATAATACTTCTTGGAGGTGAGCTGAATCCTAAAGAAATAGGAGCAATTATTAAGTTATTGGGGAGAAGGTAAGTTAAGCATGGGAAACAGCACAAAATGCTTGTGGGATAGGAGGGCTTAATACTTGTTTGACTCTTGTTACTGTTTCAGGGAATATGAATAGTATGACTGGAAGATACAGAAAGATGAAAAGAAATAAGGTATTTACGGAGATGTGCAATCATTAAGTGATTTCATTCTGCAATAATTTAAAAATTTTAAATGGGAGGTATTACATGACAGAACTTGCTGGGGAGATCATTCTTGCAGCAATATGAAAGACTAGAGGGAGGGAGAGACTGAATAATGGAGTCCAGTCAGGAGAGAAAAGAGGGCATCAGTTCAGACAATGGAAAAGAGGAAAGAGGGATGATAGAAATTTAGAAGACAGAAAAGAATGATAAGAATCAATATAACATTTCTGAGCTTTCTGATTTGCAGTTAAGTGGACGTAGTACTCAACTTGAAGCTTATAACCCCTTAGAGAGACAGGTAACTGGAAAATCATATTCAGAAAATGTTTATCAATTAGTAAATAATTCTCTTTAGAGAATTATTTTAATGGCATGTATTCAAATCCTACTTTTACTGTTATTAATGTGGTAGGTAGAAATTTTTTTTTTTTTAACTTCTAGTCAAACATATTTCAATAGTATGGCCAGAAAGGTATACATCAGAGATTTGACTCAGAATTACTTTTAATGTTTTTCCTGAAGGGGACTGAAATAAACAAGATAAAAAATTTTAAATTGTAATCCACCATAGATTGCACAAGTATACATCAGTAAGAATCTAGGTTATTATTAATACCATCATAATAAAATGACAATTCTGTGGTGCTTTTGATTTTTGCAAAGTACTTTCAAGTATATTATTTGAATTACTCAACAACTTCTCCAGGGTAAATATTTTTAATCTCCATTTTCTGAGTAAATAAATTGGGGGTTAGAGATGTTAAGTCCTATTTTTTACTTAGTATGAGGAAAAGTTTCTCTGATAATCAGAGTTGTTATGAATGAAACGAGCTGCCTGGTAGCAGGTCTTCGGCACCGATAAAGTTGAAACAGAGCTGAGTGACTGCACGGCAGAGATGGCCTGCTGTGGGAAATGGCTCCAGGAGGCAAGAATTTGAACCAGATGAGTTTTTGTGTTCAAGAATCAGAGAAGCAAGGGATGTGAAACCTGACGAGGACCTGGGGTTAATTTGCTCTAACCTCTTCATTTTACCAGTGAGAGAACTGAGGCCCAAAATGGTAAACCTGTGCAAGTCGATGTAAGCTATGGAAATAACAGTGACTGATTTTATGTCTTGAGGAAAGGAGAAAAAGAGGAAGAAGAATGAGTGGAGTGTATGGCTGGCGTGATGTCCTGAAACTACATTTCCTCCAGGAGGAGTATGAATATTCTTTACCAGAAAAGTAGTTGGCAAGTGAGATATTTCTTTTATGGTCGACAGCATTTCTGACCTTGGTACCATTTACAAGAAACAGGTAATACAAAGGGGATAAGAGGTATGGACCTTATACTAACAGCTCTTCCAAGCAACATGTGGTTGGCATAATAATGCCCTCCCACCAAGAAGTCATACCCTGATTGTTGGAACCCATGATTATGTTACCTCATATGGTAGAAGGGACTTCACAGATATGACTAAGGTTATGGAGCTTTAGGTGGGAAATTATCGTGTGGGCCCAATCTAATTTATCATGTGAGTTCATACTTAGAAGTGGAGAAACTTTCCCAGCAGTGGTCAGAGAGAGAGATGTAACAATGGAAGAGGGGTCAAGAAACACACACACAATGTGAGAAGGACTAGACTGGCCGTTATGGACCTTGAAGATGGAGAAAGGTGTTTGTGAGCCAAGAAGAGTGGAGGCTTCTGGAAGCTGGAAAAAACAAGGGAATAGATTTTCTCCAAAAGCCTCTGGAAACACAGCCCTGCTGACACCTTAACTTTGGCCGAGAGAGAGACCCATGTTGGACTTCTGGCCTACAGAATTGTAAGATGATAATTTCATATTGTCTAAGCTATCAGGTTTGTGGAATTTATTACATCATCAGCAGAAAACCATTACACAATGTAAAAAGAAACGCCTACATAGAAAGTTAAATACCCATAATCAACATTCCCTGGAACACACCAAGCTGGGGTGAACCTGAGGATGCCCTAAGAGTGATAGCCTGTGTTCTCTTGTCTCTGCTGTTAGTTAGTTGCAGGACCTCTGGTTATCTTAAAAAATGCTTCCCTCAACTGTTCCTGGAAATCGGTCCTCAAGGCAGTGGACTACCTCATAAACTTCCACCTACCCAAACCCCAACTCCTGCATAGAGTCTTCCATTTTCCTGCCCTGACTTAGGTTCCCTCTGCTGATGTCTCCTGTTCTCCCAGTTGCCCAAGATGCCGCATTTAGGCACCGGGCGTTGCTGCTGACTCTATGTGCAGTTTCCATCAAGATAGCTCTATTTCCCTGTGCCATGTGAGCCTTGCAGGTAGGCCTCAGCAGCACCCTGCAGAACCCCTGCTGTTCCTTTTTGTGTTCAATTCCTTTGAAACAGTTCCAAAGCAATGCTACCTAAAGGCTAATAGAGTTTTTGTTTGTTCTTTCGTTTTGTGAAAAACTCTACCAGTTGTACTTACAGTCTCCTTTCCCTAGGACTCAGTTATAAATCATGAGGCCTTGGCCAAAGGACCTTAAGAGACATGCAGAAGGCTGAACACCAAGCTACTCTTGTTATTGAGCAAAGCCTTCATGCTGTCACTCTTTTTTTTCCCACTTATAGTGAATTATTTCCCAGGGATTTTTCCATGCCCCATGCGAATGGATTTCAGGACTGTCCACCCCACCAAATGGATCACTGTCATAGGAATTTAAAGGAGGGTAGAATCTAGTAAGAGTTTGCATGGAGGCAACCATGGAATGAAGAGATCCCCAGTGTATATTTCAGTGTGACTGCCTACTGCTTAGTACTTAACATGAGCAGATCAAAGGATGAACACTCAATAAATGCTTGTTGAATTAATACTGAGGCAGAAATAACCATCTGATAGGGATGACGAGACTGAAGAATTGCTGAAAATGAGTCAAAGGGCCAGAAATTTAAGACAGGTAATAACTGAAATTATAAGAGAAGGAATACTTGGAGAGAAAAGAGAAATAACAGACTTCTAACCACTTTATCCTTGCGTATAATGTGTAGGACCTCCTGTTTATATCTTCTGTTTAACTAACACTATCTAGTATGAACTCAGGTGTTTCTGTGTCTGAGGATTAAAATTGGAGAGTAAATTTTCACTTCTTCCTCTTTGGAATATGTATATTTAAGCCTTTATGTCCTGAGGTTATAACTTCTATCATTATAATGGCTTCTTGACAATAATGAAATTTTTGAACAGAATTCTCATATCAGAATGGCTATCTAGCAGTGTGCTAAGTGTTGCAGAAATTAGAATGTTAAGTAAGCTACAGTCTGCCCTCAAGAAGATTAGGTGCTTGGGGAAATAGAGTAAGGGATTACATAATATGGAACTCAGGTTAGTTCATTTAGCTTTTATTAATCAATTATGTCATAAAGGATGGGAATAACAATTGACTAATGAGACTTTATCCTTTTAAAGAAATTGAGTTAAAATTCATATAACAGAAAATGAACCATTAACCATTTTAAAACGTACAATTCAGTGACATTTAGTACAGTTCATCTAATTTTAAAAGAGTTCTGAAAGAAATAAAAATTTCAGTAGAGAAGACTAGAAAACTGAGGTACCTCAGTATCCAAATACTCCACATGGCAACACACCCACGCTCGTCCTGTTCTAATGGATGCACCTTTCTGCTTGGTACACTGTCAGTGCTGCACAAACTGGTCACCCGTTCAAGTTATCGATGACCTATATTTCTTTCACTGAACTTGTTTTAGGTGTTACTATCTGCTTTGGAATTCCTTCGGCTGTGTGTTTTTTCTTTAGTGTTGCCTGTGATTATAAATTCCATGTGGGCAGGTACCTATCTATGGTATTTCAAAGCATATGTGAATGACTGGTTACCTAGTTCTGGGATTTTTATTTCCACTTATTCCTTATCGATTCCCTCATGTAATAGCAGCGGTCAATACAATTTGGAGCACTCAGCAAAAAGCTTGGGGTTGCCCTTTTCCCTGGAGGGGAATGGAATCATCAGGCTAAAACGTCCAATCCTGACCATTTTGAGCACCATGAAGGCGGCTGCTATGGGGTCGAACCTGAGGTGGCGCTGTTGCACTTTATCATAGCTTTCCATTTTCACCTGGACTGACCTCTCTCTCATACCTGACCGACCATCCACCAATCAATCACCAGAGAAGGAAATGAGTAAGTGGATCAGCAACAAGTCCAGCTTTTACAGTTTCAGCAGAGGTTTCTGGCTGGCTAAAACTGACTGATGAGACTTCATCCTGTTAAAAAAACTGGCTGATGAGACTTCGTCCTTCATCAGTGTGTGGTGAGCCCCGGAAACCTCAGCACCCACAGACTTCCTTTCCTGGGGAGCCCGTCCAAACTCCATCCTCGGCTGGCAGCCACGCCCCACAGTGGGAAGGAGGGACTGGAAAGCATTTCCTTGAGGCTGGCACACCTTGCCCTACCCAAACCGATCATTCCCCCCTCCCCCCCGTTTCTTTCTGGCTTGGCCAGTTTCATCTGAAACCAGAGTGCCGGGAGCAGGGACACGGTAGAGAATAGGGGCTTGGGGGTACCCAAGGCTGGGTGGGTGAGGGGAGGAAGCAGCAATACAACTAGGGGTAGACTTTGACATTTAGGAAGAAAAAGAGGGAGGAGGCTGAGAATGGGATGGTTGCAAATGCTGTTTGTATTTCATGTGAACAAACAATAATTACTGGGTGAATGAATCTGTGGGTTTTGGCTTCTATGTTTTTATCACAAGAGATGGAATTTGCCTCAGCAATTTTGGCAAAGAGCAGCAGCAGCAGCAGCCAGAAAGCCTAGTGATGGGGGGCCTCTGTGTATTCCTGGGAAAGGGCAGTAGGGGGAAATAAGGGGGAAATAAGCAGGGTACAGGAATTAAAAACTTGTCCCAGGACTATATAGTCATTCAAATGTGTGGCCTTAGGCTCACTGCCCTCAGCTTGAGCTTTCTCATCTGTAGAGTAGGATTGTTGTGATATTTAAGTGAGGTAATAGCCGTAACCATGCTTAAAAACTGTGCAGTGTGATATGCTGTTCCTTGTTGACCAAATTTCTTTTTTCTCTTAATTTATCTTCTTTTTTTCTGTCTTTTTCCTTTCCCACTACCAATCCCTCAACCTCAGCACCATTATGTCTCCTTTTTCACACTTTATTTCTTTGATTGTGGCCTCCTGTTACGAATCCTTTTCCTATCTGAATTTCTTATACATTTCAGACCAAGCTTTCTCCTATTGCTTAGTGAGAGCCATCGGTCGTTGTGGAAATGAAAGAGCTGTAGTGTGTAGCACACTCACACTGAAATGCAACTGGAAACAGGGCTTTGCATCGTCACCCTTGCTTACCTCAGTATACCAGATTCTCCACTCATAGTCAGCGAGGGACCATCCAGGTCTCTCGATGACTTGCCGCAGGGCCTTCATCACTCCATGACTGTGCTAAGGCTGCCATAGCAAAGTACCACAGACTGAGTGTCTCAAACAACAGAAATTTATTCTCTCACAGTTTGGGAGGCTAGAAGTCTGAGATCAAGGTATTGACAGTGTTGGCTCTTTCTGAGGGCTGTGAGGGAAAGATCTGTCCCAGGCCTCTTTCTTGGGTTTGTAGATGGCTGTCTTTATGTCATATGGTATCCTTTCTGCATATGTGTCTGTCTTCAAATTTCCCCACTTTTTAAAGATACCGGTCATCTTAAATTGGGGCCCACCCTAATAACCTTGTCACATTGCTTTCGTTAACTCCTTATTTCCAAATTAAGTCACTTTCTGAGGTACTTCCAACATATGAACTTTGGGGCAGCATATTTCAACTCATAACAATGATTAGTTCTCTAGTTACGCATGCACTCAAAGTTAATTGAGCATCATGTTGATTTCCGTTGTCTTCTGCACTAATTTTGTTGTCCTACCTTTCTCATCCCCTCACAACCAGCTCCTGCAAGACTGGGAGTTCTGTGATTCTGCAGCCCTGCTTTATTTTAACCTGAGTATTTTCCTATTGTTGTGATAACCAATTATCTCTAACTTGGTGGCTTCAAAGAACACAGATTTTTATCTTTCAGTTTTAGAAGTCAGAAATCTGAAGTGGATAGGCAGGTCTGTGTTCCTTCTGGAAGCTCTAGGGGAGAATTCATTTACTTGCCTTTTCCAGCTTCTAGAGACTGCTTGCCTTCCGTGGTTCATGACTCCCTTCCTGCTTTCTTCTTCCACATTTTAGGATGACACTGGACCCGCTGAATAATCCAGAATAACCTTACTATTTTAAAGTCAGCCATGTAGCTTGCTGGAGAAAGCTTCGAAATTATTAGCTTTTGTCTCTTAATCAGTTGTTGAATGATTTAACCAGAAGTACTGTATTATTGGGTTAATGCAAGGTGTTAAGCTGAGCAACTCCAGGAGATACCATTTGTGTTTCATTTATCTTATGCTATCAAGTGAATGATGAAAAACATTTGCCAAAGATGGTCATTTGTAGTTTAGAGAAGATGATCCTAAACACTATTTTTTTTCCCTGATAATAACTAGCTATCAGGACTAATTGTATGTTAAAGCCACCCTAGATTGTGTCATTAGAATCAACTTCTCCAAAGTCCCTCTTAAGTCAGATAGGACAGAATGGGTCTCAACCAGGGAGAGTCCTGTTGACCCTTTGCCTCAGTGTTCTATGACACCGCATTCAGCCTGGACCCAAATTTAGTGCTGCCTCTGGCCAGTTAGAGGCTACGGCAGCAGGAAAGAACTTGTTTATCTGGGTAGTTGAAGCAATGATATTGGCATGTGGTTCAAAATAGGAGGAGAGGGGCTAAGAGAATGCTGAAAATCTATCTTGACTACCTCATTTTCCATCAGATTTATAAGCAGATCTGCAAATGCAGTCAGTATGGTCTGAAGCTGCTCTGCCTTCTACCTCTGTGGTCTTTCCCTATAGGTCTTAGTGTCTGACCTCTTTAGTGTCCCCTGGGGCTGATGTCTTAGTATCAGTCAAATGTGTTCTGATGGAGGAAGAAGAAAGAAGCAGAGTAGTTGCTAGAATATTGGTAAAGGCCTGCAATGCCAGTCATGAAAATACAACTGGAGCGTGAAGTCGCTAGTCTTCAGAAGCCTTGGACACATACGGAGTAGGTTTCTAGAGCCTAGTTCAGACACCAAAGCCTGGCAGGCAGAAGAAACTATGAAAGAATATGCACATTACACATTACAAGAACTAAGATCTTTCTTTTTATCCTCAGCCCTGCAAAACTTAACTGAATAAAAGAGATTGAATATGTAGTCAGCCTCACAAATGGTGGAAAACTGGAGTGAAGGAGCACCAGATGGAGATTCAAGACACACAATACTAGTCTTAACTTGAGTGCTAATTAGCTGTTGGAAGATACCTAAATTCTGTGATTTAGTTTCCTCATCAGTAAGTTATGGAAGTTAGATTTTTTGGTTGCTTTCAAAGGGCTTCCTGGTTGTATGCATTTAGAATTCTATGACATTCGTGGAGCATGGGTTGCAGTTCATAGCGTGCTTGTCAGGGAGAATAAGAATTGGAAGGCAGAACTGCTGTTTTTATTGCTTCTTTAGCAGGGAGGTATGACTACAGTGGTACAGAAGATATGGTTACTTCATTTACAGAGTAGGAAGAGAACAGCTTTTGATACTGAGAGGTGAACTTGCTGTCTTTGCATCTCTTCTTGAAGCCCAAGCAACTCGCATAATGCCAAATTACATTGATTTCACCACTCCCTGTCTTTCTTGTCCTTACCCATGTTCCATTCTTAGATTGGTCTAAAAATGGATTCATGATCAGGAGGTCCCACATCTCATTAGATCTCTGATTTATTTTCTGACCCTGGGCAAGTCACCTTTTCACTTAGATCTTAGTTGCAATATAAGGTTGTTAAAACAGCCATGGATTATTCTGAAGTAGCCTTCTCTTATAAAATTGAAGATAACTTTGAAGAATAATTCAATTTTGCAGGATTGGGAAAAAAGAAATGTAGATTAACAAATATGATTTATAATTATTTATAAATCGCCTCCCCTTCACCACAACCAAATTTTTTTTTGGTAAGTTTACTCTTCTTGAGCTGATATTAAAATTGATTATTTTTAATTTACTGAGTTAACATTGACTGGGAAATAGAGGCACACTGACTTAAAAATAAAAGTATGTGCTTAGTTTATCTACAAACTGAGCAGCAATAAAGATTTGCTAGTATCAGCAAGGCCACAGGTTGTGGGTTTATAGATATTCAGATAGTGTGTGAGATAATTTGCTCACAAAAAAGAAGTTCAATGAACCCTGGATAGCACTCTCTGTGCTAGATGATAATCCCCATATCTTCATACCTGATTTATGAGGTTCAACAGTGATATTGGGGGCTGCACCTTTGTGGCTTTTATTTAAACCTCAATCAAATATATTTTGGGTGCCCAGGGAGCAGCGGTCTCTGTAGGTTCGATATGTAGAAGCATTTATATTGATAGGAATTTAGAGATGTGATGCTTTGGATATTCTCTCCAGTTTCACCAATTCATGCCAACCTGAGAATTTAGACCAACTTAGAGCTGTCAAGGTAAATAAACTGGGTTCTGACTCTTAGAGCTACAGAATGTGGTGCTCTATAGTCTGTGTACTTAACCAGATATGAGAAAGATCAGTAGTGGCCTTATATTATATGATGGTCCTAGATACAGATAGCATGTTTGGCCAGCCTTTAGGACAGCATGTATTGTCCAATCTATTTTAGAACTGATTTTCTTAGAGACAGAACATTCTGTGGCATCACCATATTATATACAGATTCTTATTTAATGTTTAGAGGCCATGCAACTTAAATGTTATCATCAACAACAAATGAGACTGAAGTACATAGAAAAATACAAAATATCACTGAAAGAAATGAAAGGAAATCTAAATTGATGGAAAGACATCTTGTGTTCTTAGGTAAAAAGACAATATTGTTATGAAGGCAGTACTCTCCAAATTGATCTATGTATTTATAATATAATCTCTACCAAAATTCCAAATGTTTTTTTTCCGGAAATGGTCACGTTGATTCTAAATATCATATAGGAACACAAGGGACTTAGAATATCCAAAATAGTCTTCAAAAAGAGAACACAGTTAGAAGATTAATAGTGAATGATTTTAAAACTTACTACAAAGCCACAGTAATTAAGACAGTGCTATTGGCATAATGATAGACATATATACAAATGGAATAGAACTGAGAGTCCTGAAATTAATGGCCTATGGTCATTTGACTTTTGACAGGGCACCAAAACAATTCATTAGGAGAAGAGTTTTTTGTTTTTGTTTATTTTTTTTTTTTTTTTTTTAACAAACTGTGCCAGAACAACTAGATGTCCTTACACCATATGCAGAAATTAACTATAAAATGGATCAAAGACCTAAATGTAAGAACTAAAGCTATAAAATTCTTGGAAAAAAGCGTAGGCCTAACTCTTTGTGATCTTCAGTTAGGCAAATTTCTTAGCTATGCTACCAAAAGAAATAGATAAATTGAACTTCACCAAAATTAGAAATTATTGTGCTTCAATGGATAATATCAAAAGTAAAAAAATAACACAAATTGGAAGAAAATATTGGCAATCATATATCACATAAGAATTTAGTATTCAGAATATATAAAGGATACTCATAATTCAAAAATAAATGCAAATAGCTCTATTAAAAAATGGGTAAAGGTTTTTAATAAACATTTATCCAAAGAAGATATACCAGTGGCTAATGAGCACATGCAAAGATGTATTATTAATCATCAGGGAAATGCAAATCAAAATCTTAATGAGATACCCATTTCACATCAGTTAGAGAAACTATAATAAAAAAGGCAGGAAACAAATGTTAGTGAGAATCAGTAGTAGATGTGGTGAAACTGGATCCCTTAGAAATTGCTGGTGAGAATGTAAAATGGTGCAGTCATTTTGGGAAATAGTTGGCAGTTCCTCAAGATTTAAACAGTTACCACGTGACTCAGAACTTCCTTTCCTAGGTATATAACCAAGAGAAGTAAAAACATATGTCCACACAAAAACTTGTATGAGAATGTTCATATCCATGTTATTCATACAGTGAAAGAGTGACAACTATCCCAATCTCTACTACTTGATAAACAGATAAACAAAAAATGGCATATCCACGCAATGGAATATTATTCAGCTACAGAAAAGAATGAAATACTGTTTTATGCTACAACATGAATGTGAGGGTTAATTTTATGTGTCAGCTCGACTGGGCCCTTTAAGAAATGCCCTGATAACTGGTAAACTTTATTTCTGGGTGTGTCTGGAGGATGTTTCTGGAAAAGATTAGCTCTTGAATCAGTAGACTGAGTAAAGAAGATCTGCCCTCACAGTGTGAGTGAGCATCAGCCAATCCACCGGTGCCTGGATAGAACAAAAAGGCAAAGGAAGGGTAAATTCTCTTTCTTTTGGAGCTGTGACTTTTATCTTTTCCTGCTCTTTGACAATGGAGCTCCTGGTTCTCTGGGCTTGGACTCTAGGACTTAAACAATGGCCCCTGGTTTTCAGGCCTTCAGTCTTGGACTGAATCATAACACCTGCTTTCCCTATTCTCTGGCTGGCAGATGGCAGATTGTGGGACTCCATTACCTCATGAGCCAATTCCTATACTAAATCTCCTCATTATATATATGTATGTTCTATAGATTCTGTTTTTCTAAAAAACCCTTAGTAATACAGTGGATGAACCTTGAAAACATGCTAAGGTGAAAGAAGTCAGACACAAAAGGTCACAAATTTATATGAAATGTCCAAAATAGGCTAATCTATAAAGACAGAAACTAGACTAGTGATTGCCAGGGCTTGGGTGGGGGAGTGGGCATTGGAGGTGACTGCTGTTGGTACCAGTTTCTTTTTAGAGGAGATGAAAATATTCTAAAATTAGATTGCACAACTTTGCAAATATACTAAAGCCCACCAAATTGTACATTTTAGAAGGGTGAATTTTATAGTATGTAAATTATATATCAATCAAAAAACCAAAAGCAATATTAAAGATCATTTTAATTTGAAAGGAACAAAAAGGTTTATGAGAATCTACTAGGGAGGAGGTATAGTACAATGTTAGAACAGAAATTCTAAAGCCACATGACCTGGGTTCAAGTTCCAAATCCCTGCTTATTAGCTGTGTGATCTGGAGCAAATTATTTAACCTCTCTGTGACCTCGCTTCTTTATCTATGTGTAAAGTGCTTAGAGCAGTGCCTGACGCATGGCGAGTGCTACATAAATGTCCCTTTAACTATATGCCATTAAATGTACTGGGCCACGGTGGGAAGCAAAAACCAGGATCAGGGAAACTGTGCTGAATGTAAATGTCAGTTAAGGAGGAGAAGAACAGGGTGCAGCTCGAAGCAGATTGCTATATTTAGTTTACTGTTTGAACTCTGCTCCATATGACTCACACAACGAATGGGTTTAGTGGAAAAGGAGGGAGAAATAATGTGGACTGAGGATACAATACCTAAATTTAACCTTTTCCCAGGGTCTTGGAATAAAGGTCCTAAAATATGTTAGGGGAGACACAGAGGACTAGACCAGAGCAAAGGATCATGAACAGTACTTTATATACTTTTGTTGTTCATAAATAAATATTAGGCAAAATCTTCTGAGGGTTTACTTCTGGAATTTCGACACTAAACTCATGATCGTTGTTCTCTTGTCTTTACTGAAGTCTTTGTTGCCTCTTTATTTAAAAAAGTAAGATGAGACAAAATTTTAAAGTTCATGTCATTGTCACATTTTTATTCTGAGGGCAAATCAAGAACCCAAGAAGGTGGCCTGTATTTTTTATTATTTATGTATATATTCACACACACATATATACATTAGCCATATTCACATTCCTTTGCTTTAAACTGCTTTCTGCATCTTTGTAGAGGTATGCATACATTTCTTGATTTTTCTGTAGATCTTGCTCTTTCTGTTGACAGCTAATAGAGATTCTACTAGAAGAACTAGATTACATATCCGTTTTGAGGGATAGATATAAGGTATTAAATTTTTCACTTAACAGGATAGAGATACACTGTTGTCTACCTTTCCTTTGGTTTTACACTTCTGACTTCTATGTAAATATATTTTATATGTTCTTGGCTTCATCGCACTGGTGGTTTCTTGGATATTTTCCATTGGATGTCAATAAATAATTACAATGCCATATATTTTTACTTTTTATATATTTCACAATCCTTTACATAACAACCTCTGACAAAGAGATGTTGATTGTCTTGCTTAAGGTCACATGCAGGACGCTGCTGACCCAAAACTATAAATAAATTTTATGACTCCTTTGCCTATATTAGGAGAGGACTATTCTCTTTCACTGTACATTTCTCCTAGAACTTTCTATTGGGAAATAATCTAGGTGAGAAAAATATGGCAAATTCCAGGGCAAGAGGCAGCTGAAAGCCAAAGTGAAGATTGTTGCCAGGGCCTCATTACACTGCAGTTCACGCTGGTACAAAAATAGCATTATTTGATCTCAGATTCTTCTTCAAAGTGCATTTCATATCACCTCTCTTTAGATGCATTAACTTTGTTTCCCTAAAAATCATTAGTAGTGATATATGAGAGGAGAAAAAATATGGTCAACAAATGATAGGACAATGAGTAAAGTTGGTTTGAAATTCTCTGAAATATCAAAATCTTAGCAACAGTTTAATATATCCCCAAATCATCTACTATAGAAAAACTTTAACTGTGGGAAGTGATGATACTTCAGAAGAGATGGCAGTGGACACGGAAGAAGGGGGAACAGATCTACCTTTGATATGAAATACTTTCATTTGAAAATTTTAAAGTCTTTTCATATATATTTTATCTCATTTGTCTTGGAGTGTGTCTGGTTAGGTAGTGCAGGATTATGATGATCCATTATGTTATAGATTAGGAATTAAAACCCAGGGAAGTGACAAAAATTGCCCCAAATGACATAGAAACAGAGAGAGAGAGAGACAGAGACAGACAGAGAGACAGAGACACCAAAACGTGGTGGCCAATTTAGGACCTTATCTATTTATCCATTAAATTAGAACCCCATGTATTTCCTCTGTATTAATGAGAAAGGAAGGTAATAAGGGCTTACGGCAGAGTTCCTAAACTTGGCTGCATATTGGAAATAACCTTGGGAGCATTAAACAATTCCCAGGACCAGGTTCCCAGTCCCAGAGAATCTGATTCTGACTTAATTGATACATCCTGGGCATTGAGACTTTGAAAAAGCTCCTCAAGGAGAAGTACACTGTGGTTTAAGTTTGAGGAATTAGTGTCTCGAAAAGAAGTCCAAAATCTGCGACATCCATTTTTATTGTATATGATATTTTAAATTAAAAAACTCTGAAACAGTTTATAAAAAAGAACAGGAATGTTGAAAATTTAAGATTTGAAGAAAGCATATACTTTGCAGAGGAAGGTGTGAAAATTATAGTAGAAGCCTAAGTAAGATTTACTGTAAAGGTACATTAAACTTAGATCTCAGGAAATAATTCTCTAATTCCTGAAATATGAATATTCTAATTATGGTATTATATTATGATATTGATGCTGCATAGGATGAAGATCTTGTACAAAAAGAGAGGCCAGTTGAAGATGTCATAATTTGATGAATAATAATAATAGTAATCGTTATAGAGATATTTTTATTCCTATAATTATAGGAATAATTAGTAATAGTTATTATTTACTATATGTTAGATATTGTCTAAGTATCATTTAATTCTTACAATGATGCTGAGTTAGATAATATTGTAAACCTAGTTGAACAGATGAGAAAACTGAGGCTTAGGAGAGATTAAGTAATTTCCTCAAGAGCACACAGCTAATTAGTAGCAGAGATGGGAATAGTGGATTTCAGAAATGGGCTGGGCTATGCTTTGACACTTGTAATAAAAGTTGAAAGTAAGCTGATTCCTAGGAATATGACTTTTTGGCTTTATCTTGGAAGATATAAAAGACTTCAAGGGAAGAAGTAGCTGAAAACAACATCTTTCTCATGCATGTAAATTCAGAGCAGGGAATTAAAGGACAAAGGGAAATGGCTGAGATTGTGTCAACTGTTTGGCTGCTATATGGCTATGTTAAGACAAGAAGCCAGCTATAGAATTGCAAACATCTACTGAAGAAAATACATGCCCATACATCTCACACACCCACATTCACACCTTCAGACACGCACACTGATTCTGTACTTTTTGCTCATTGAATTTTTTTAGAACTATTTTCTCTTAATATTTAGCAAGTCCCTTGGTACTTTCATTGTATTACATCTATGTCAGGAAAACTAAGTTGGAACCCTTGGTTGGGAAAGTAATTATGGTACATAAATGAATTCTCACTAGAAGAGGAGCTTGTAACTATTACCAGTGAAGAACACTCTACTTTCTCATTTATTCTCACTGGAATCCTTTGAGGTAAGTGGGCATGCTTATCTCAGTTGTATAGATTATGAAACCAAGGCTTTACAAGATTGAGATAAATCCATCTGCATCTCTGACTCTGGTTCTTGTGTTCATTCTACTATACCACAGTTTGATGGAGATGATACATTAACTTTGTTTCTGGCAGTTCCAACTTGACTTTCTCCCAGCTAGGAAAGATAATACCTTTAGCAAGCAACAAGGAATACTGTGTTAAAATCCAGGTCTTCACCCTGACTTTTGGCCAAGAGTTTCCTCTTTGAAGCCATAAATCTTAATTTATGGTTTCTCTCTCTTCTTTAATCCTTATCACTAGATCTTTGAAAAGATTTTTTTCCTGTCTGTATTTTATCACCCTCAGCTAATTTTCTTCTTTTGATGTGTTTGTTTTCAAATTGTTCTGCCTTTCAGCCTTTCTTCCTTTCCATTTCCTCTTATAAAATAATTAAGACAATTCAGTCATGCTTGATTGGTATAGTTATGTGGCTACCTCCCAACCTGGGAGCCAGGTGAAGAAGGAAGAAAGGAAGGGAGAGACTGATACATATTGGTACTCTGTAATAGGTCTGGCACTATGCTAGGTATTTTACATAAATTATTCCATATGACTTTCAACAGCCTTGGAAGGTTGATATTATTGTCTCCATTTTGCAGATGGAAAAACAGAGGCTCAGAAAGTTAGAATAACAGCCATGATGTGTGGTAGAACTGAGATTTAAAGAAAAGCTCAACTCCAAAGCTCCTTCCCTTCCCACCACCCCTTAGGAAATTGTAGGCAGGGCAGGGACAGCAACGAAAACTTGTGAGATACTAGGGCTGCCATGATCTAGGTAGGAAGATGAAAGTCGAAGCAAGCCTTCAGAATTTGAGAGAGACAAGGTAGAATAATTGGTTGAGGGGACGTGGCAGGTGGCCTACCCCTTTTCTGGTGTGATTCATTTCCTGCTGCTCTCTATAGTTCGATCACTGTCCTCAGGAAAGAAACAGGTGTCCTGGTCCCTAAACTAGGAAGAGGAGGAATGGCAAGGTCAGGTGATACACCTCCAGATACTTGACAGACTACCCACCACCAAACTAGAACTAGAACTTCAGAGCTCTGACTCTGTTACAGCTCCAGGTCAGGGCTGATTCTGCTTCCTCCAGGTCCCAGGCTGCCCAACTCCATCCGAAGCACGCTCACCCACTCCTGAAGTGGGAATTTGCTGTTTGCTCATGACTGTGCAGAATGAGGTGGTTAAGTGTTCTCAGAAGTGTCTTTTTCACCTTGCTAGGCATTTGTTTTTGTTTACCTGGGATTACATTTTATGTTTAGAATCTTTATAGTAACACACCCTGTATGACATAGCCCTGAGGTAAACAGCAGCTGAGTTGATTTCCTGATTGTGAAAGCAGCTGCCCATTCGTCCCTCTGCCTGCCTGGGTTTGGTGCTCATTCATTAGAGAATGAGAACTGTGTGTGTGCGTTTGTGTGTGTGTCATACACATGTGCCTGCATGTGTGTTCCTGAAACCTTTTGCAGACAGTCTTCCTTCTATCCTCCTCAGCAGGGGTCCTTCTCTCTTCCAGAGGACAATGTGCTAGAACAGGCTGGAGGAGAGGCTGGCAAAGAGAATCGATCTCCTCATTTATGGGGGAAATGCCAAAAGATTTTTAATGTACCAGAAGTCCTCCTTTAGAAGGAAAAGCCAAGCAGGATGAGTTGCAAAGAAGGAAACTGGTTCTTGGAAATATAATGTGACTGACAACAGTAGGAACAAGGTGTTTAAAAGAAGTCTGGAGAGCAGCAAGTGCAGACGTCTTCTGGAGTGTCAATCAGGTAGGAGAAAGAAGACACGGACAGAGCAGAGGCAAATTTGTGTTGAGAGGGGGATGTCCTTTGTGTATTCTTGGCTTTTCCCTTGTCTTGATAGTTCTTATTCTGAGCTGGGGAAATTGTTGTTGATTAGTAATCCCAGGAAGAGAAAATAATCAAAGGGAGAATATCTAATTTAAGATATATTATTTCTGAGTCAGACAGAGAAAGATGAATACCATATGATTTCATTTATATGTGGAATCTAAAAAACAAAATAAATGAAGAAACAAAACAGAAACAAACTTACAGAGAACATTTTGATGGTTGTCAGATGGAAAGGAGAGTGGGAAGGATGGGTAAAAAAGGAGAAGGAATTAAGATGCACAATCGCCAGTTATAAAAATGTAAAGTACGGCGTAGGGAACATAATAACACTGCAATAACTGAGTATGGTGTCAGATGGGTACTAGGCTTATCAGAGTCATGACTTTGTAAGTTATAGAAATGTCTAATCTATGTTGTATACCTGAAGCTAATATAATATTGTACATCAACTGTAAATGAAAAATAATAAAATAAAGAAAAGCAATTCTTGACCTTTTGGGGAATCACATCTCATTTGAGAATCTCATGAAAGCTAAAGAACATCCGCTTTAGTATATGTGCTGCCAAACTAAGCATGAGAACATCTGCTTTAAAAATATAAAAATATGAATGAAAATATACTTTTGGGCTGAAGGTTAAAGTTTTGATAAAGGCTCTTTTGATGACAAAAAATAAATAACCCAACAAATAAAATTAACTAAAAAAAGATATATTGTTTCTGGGGTTTTGAGTTTCCCATATAGTACAATGATGCAGAATTATGGAATCTGGAACATAGAAAACAGAATGATAATTGTAATGAAAATAAAATGTCTTGAATTTGCATAACACCTCAAAGGAAATAAAATGTGTTCACCTATGTGATCATATTCAAAATCTGATGCTGCTTGTAGTGTTCGTGAGCATGCAGTTCCTATCTACACACATATTATGGGGCTTGTTTGTCTTGCAACCACTTAGCTCCTTTACAGAGCAAACTTTTCTCGAGGAGCCAAGATACAAATGAATCTTCCTCCTCTCTATTGATACACAATAGAGATGTATATTATCATCTGTGTTTCAGGTGTTCTTACAGACAGATAAAAATAAGAAGCAAGAAAAGCTGATAATGCTCAATTTTATTGTCAAAAGATCTTTATTTAAATAGTGTCAGGACTCCAGCCACCATGGCAGAGCCTCTTTTTCAAAATATGAATAACTATTCAAAGTGCATTTCAGACCCTGGGTCTCTAGTTTCTAGGAAGCTGGGAGAGGGTGAAGATCAGAACAATCACAATCCTTCCACATCTGAGAAGGACAGGAGGACAAGGAATTCCCTCTGGGTAATCTCTTCCCTTTTTGCCTCATTCACACTAGGATGTGTCACCAAACATAAAGCAAGTTATCTGTACAAGTCTGATTCTCCAGATTTAAAGAAGGTCACCTCTTCAGCATGCCCTTCCATTCACTCTTTGTCTTTTCACGAGTTTGCTTCCGCAGAAAGGTGGAGCCTGTGGTGCTGCGTGATGCAGCATGGCCATCTTAATTCTCAGGCCAGTGCTCTGTCTTCTGGGAGTTCTGGCCCATTCCTGACCCTCAGACTCACAGTGAAAGATTATTAGTCCTGGAAACTAGGCTTTTCTTTCAAAAAGTAGAAGATAGAAATAAGATTGGGATCAGATGCAAGAAAATGAACAAATAAAATGATGCAAGATTTCATAATCTGGCGAGTACTGGAAAAAATTCTAATTTGATCCTTATTTTCAAAAGATATTTTGAAGACAGACATCCAGACATTATCTGTCCCCCTATAAGAACACAGAGGACACACTTAGAGGCAGATTCTACTTAACTCTTCTTTCTAATTTATGATATATTTGTTGGTGGAATTTGGTTTCAACATTATGGTTTTTATGATTCTTTTGGATCATTTGGGTTCTGACATAAATCCTTCTTGACACTGTTGGGCCTGTCCATTTGAGTGACAAGTAGATGCATGCAGTAAAGTAGTTTAAGGAACATTGGGTTTGAAATTAAAAGCCTGAGGTATGGAATTTTGATCTTTGCTCTGCCATTTACTTGCTGTTTCATTTTTTTTT
>CM053503.1:19392706-19511542 GCA_028627145.1 Eidolon dupreanum | reverse complement strand
TTCAAAGTGTTATTACTGGGTGTGTGGCTTGATTTCTGGGCAGAGCTCACAAGTTTGAGCTGGCTGCTCACTTGACCTTTCTTCCACTCATACTATGTATGGTAAGAGAGATTATGCTCACAGAAGTATTCCTCAGAGAGTCAAACTAATTAAACTGGCTGTTCCCTGAATGAAAATAATTACATTTGATAATGCAAAGGAAGTAAGAGGAAAGGAAAATAAGAATGAGAATGACAGTGAGAAATTTTCAAATAGCTTTGAATTCCCTGGCTGAGCTAATGTTTATTTTTAAGACCTTCTCCTTCACTCCACTCCTTTCAAGGTTCTGTGTTTCTTGCCCTATTATTAGTTTTTTTCCTTTCATGTGGTCTTGTGGAATTGTGAAAACTTTCTTGACTATCTTTCACCTTGCCTTTTTGGCTTACGAACTAAATGATATTCTGCTGTCTTATTATTCACTGACTTCATAGATACCTTGCTATGTACAAACCCAGAGATAACAATTTCCCTATCTTCTCTGCAATTTTTCTCCTCTGGCTACTCCTCTGTTTACTTGGGCTTCAGTCAACCAATCATACATCTCTCGTCTGAATTATAAGAAAGTTATTTAACTCATCTACCCATACAAGTTCATGGAGCTCCAGGGACAGTAAAAAAGGGGGCTTGGCTGGAGTTCGGAAACTTCTTTGCATATGTTTCAGGCACTAAAAGACTTTACCTCAATAAGTAGCATTGTAGTTTTGGTATTGATAATAAAACACAACATGTAATAGAAGACAGCATAACACGGCTAATGTAACATATGTACAATATAGTATATCATGTAAGTTACAATTCTGATTTTTAAAAATTTTACATTGTTATCAAATCACTACAAAGTAGATCAGATATTTAGGATTACCTAAACAGTGGAAAGTCACCATATTTTGTTTCAGATCAATCAGAATTAAAGTAGGCTTTTCTGACCGTATAGCCTGGGGAGAATAAAGGGCAAAATAAAGTTTGTAGATGGATGGAAGGGTGGTAATCATCAGTTCCCTTCAGAAAGAAAGACCTAGATTTTTGGAGGTGTCATTTCAAATATATACTGATTATATAGAATTAAAAGTGATTCACATAAAGACTCTCTGGCCAGATTAAATAAGAAACTAGTAACTATAGTCTGCTTGGAGGAGAACTGGGAACTGGATACATGGAAAAGAATGGATTGAGAGAAATATTTTTATGATATATCATTCCACATTTTTACTTTTGAACCATATAAATGAATTTCCTTTTTGTTTAAAAGAGAGAGAGAGGAAGAGAAGATGGCTTGGTACTGACACTCCCTTTATATAGTGGTAAGAATGAGTATTTGCATCTATCTATATATGATGGGCAAAAGAAAATCCTTGGAGCTCTGAGAGCTGCAGAATTAAATGCTTTGTAATGATAAATGCTACTGTTCACTGGTTTTGAGGCTGCAGTGGGAGAATGTTTCAGAGAAAGAAAGCAAATACATAACTCATCTCTCTTGAAATCTGTCAACTATTTACTCATTATCTTTGTTAGATTTGTATAAAAGTTAAATGTTTTGTTTAAAAAAATAAATTATACATGGCAAAAGAAAATTAGACCTGGTTAAGGACTAGAGAGGAGGTAGATCTTTCCTACATTACTCATGGACCACAATTGTTCAGACAGGTGCTGTGAAGATGTACTTGAGCACCAGAGCAGGAGTCTTAGGTAGATGGGAGCCTTTAAAAATACGTTGAGAAACAATGGCATGAAAGGATAAGACAAGATCAGGGCTGTACTTGCTGTATAAAAGAAGAAAATGCCAGAAAAAATAAAGTTCTTCCAGCCTGAACATCAGGTAGATGGACAGAGATAAATGTGTGGCTCAGAATTCCAGGTAGCCATGTACTTAACACCTAGTGATGTGTAGATGTGTTTAAAGTTCTCTGTGTGCTCCATTTTATTTTATTTTTTTTCAGAAAAACTCAATCCTTGGGAATTATTCTCAGCTGTGCTCTGTGCATTGTCTATGGCTCAAGCTTAGACGTGGACAGCTTTGGGGCGATGGGAGATGAAAAGGACATGACACTGAAATGCAGTCTCAATGACAAGTTGTGTAGTAAGTACAGACACCACAGATGTCTATCTTCTGATTTAAGGATAATGGAAACTAGGATCTAGATAGATTCTAGGAAGAGAATGATTTGATTTTTAGTAGAAATAAAGACAGTGTTGATAAAGAAAAGGGCACTAGAGTTCATTGTCTTTGAAAGGTGGCAAGTGCCAGTCAGATTTAGATGCTGCATTCTTCATCTCAATTGGAAAAATGAGAAAAGAATCACAGAGCACACTTGGGCTAAGAAACAGGGACACTAGCATTTCTGATTAGAGAGTTGCTCCCAGTAAATATTTCATTGAATGGAAGTAGAGCAGAAGAAGAAAGAGATGATCATTTTAGCATGATGAGCTGAGGACTGGTAGGTAGGGGAAGTTGTGTGGACATCAATCTCTTCTCTTCCTTGTTAATTTCCTACTCAGTTATCTGGGAACAGCAGTATGAAATCATCATCATTCCAACGCTTCTGGTTGCTGTCTTCCTCATCCTTCTTGGAGTCATCCTGTGGCTTTTTATCAAAGGAAAACAATCTCAACAACAGTCTTCTGGACTCCAAGGTAAAGCTCAAACTGGACATAGGCTCAGGGAAGATGGAGATTGCATAAAAATAAAACCCAAGTCTCAATAGGCCCAGGTATAGAGGTCTAGGTCCTTACAGTGGAAGAAGGGGCATGGGTCCCCTACTGTGCAGTTGAGAGGGGGGTGAGATCTTCTCTAGGAAGTCATGAGTAGAAACTCAATATATGTTTGTTAGCTGAAAAAAGAATAGGCAAGAGAGGCTCATGCGACCTGTTTATCAAATCTTTGGCTACGTGAATGTCTAAGGATCTAGGAGGAAGACCTAGTTGGTAAAACACAAGGCTCATTACCAGCTTTGAAGGGTGACATTTTACTCTATAATACATTCCAGCCCTGTTCTGTGCCCTTGGAATATATGATGAAAAGGAGTAGCTTCATAATAGTCTTGGAAATGTTAGGTAGGAGATGATTATATGCTGTTTTGGCATACCACTGCACATATAATGAAAGAGAATCAGCTCATACAAGAAATTAAATGGAAAAAAAATAAGAAAAAAATTTGACAGTAATATGAAACTTTATAGTGGCTGATCCCTAATCCCTCCAAAATTTTATCCCAATCTTTTTATAATTTACTCTTACAGATAAACATCTCAAAGAACTTGTCTAAACTCACTCTTACTTCTACTTGTCACATTCTCTTTCAAATATATTAAAATAAAGCTTTTATCTCCACCACTCCACCTAAAGAACTCTTTCTAAGATCACCAATAATAACTATGTTGAATCTTCATCTTACTTGACCTGTCAAAAGCACTTGAAACAATTTTGTATTTTTTCCTTCTTGAGACATTTTTTCCTTTAAATCTCTGACACTTCCTAAATGATCTCATTTTAAGTCTGTAGATTTAAATGCTTTCTCTTTTTTGATTATGGTTCCCTTGAACTCCAGATTCTTATATTAAACTACTTACTTTGCAGTTGAGATTACATATACATCTCATATATATCTAAAATGAAGGTCCTGAAATTCTTTCACAAATATCTTCTACCAATAGTCTTCCCTATCTTAGTAAATGGCAAGCTAGTGTGTTCTATGTGGTCAGTCTAAAATATTAGAGATACCCTTGACTCCTCTCTCAATCGCACTCCATATCCAACCCATTAGTAAATCCCGTTGCCTCTATCTTCAAAATAAACTCATGCCTTTCATAGATCATTGTAATGTACTCCTACCTGGTTTCCTTGCCCTGCCCCTATTCCTTTATGGTCTATTTTTTTTTAAAGTGTAAGTCAATCCTGTGTGTTCTTTGCTTGAAACTCCCCAGTAGCTTCCCACCTTAGAATGAAAAAAGACAAAATTCTTTCCAATGCCTTACATGGTCTGGGCACTCTCTGGCCATAACTCTCTAATTACCTCACTTGATTCCAGCAGCACTGATTCCATTTTACTCTTTCTCAAACATGCCAAGTATGCTCCTTCCTCAATACCTTTGCACTTCTTGTTCCCTTTCTCTATAATACCCTTCCTGATACCTGTATGGTTTGCTCACTAATTGCTTCCAGGTGTTTCTCAAATGTCATCAAAGGCTTTTCCTGACCTTCAAACATAAAACAGCATCAATGATTCTCTTAATTCCCCTATTTTCCTACATAACATTCATCACCTGCTATATTATCATCTGCTTCCTCTTTCCTACCACTGGAAAGTAATCTTCATAAGGACCTGGACTTTGTCCATTCCCAACACCTAGAACAATGCTTGGCATGTAGGAGGTGATATTTCTTAAATAAATGGATGAATTAATTAATGAATGGAGATTCAATAAGAAGAATGAATCTCTATTCTAGTGGAGAAAAATTGGCTAAGGAAGGGGTAAAATATCAGAAAACTTTTCTGACTGAAAGTAGGAAATATGGAATAGTTTGACTATGAGGACAACTTGAGGGAGGAAGAATAACCAGCCATAGCTGAGAGTTGAGTAGTTACCTATACCTCCTCTCTATGTGTGGGAGCCATTTGATTAGCTTAAATGATAGTTTTCCCACTGGCAGTTACCACCACCTTTAGATACCTGTGGTTTGAATACCCATTCAGGAACCTCTTTAATTGTCTCCATACTATACTCATACTGAATTGTGATCCTGAGAAAGACACAAAGAAAATGCCATTACCACTTTTCAGAGATCCATCTTGAGTTGTCTTAGAAGTAATGGAATGCTTATATAAGGTTGGTATTAATGCTGGTTTTCTAGAGAAGCATCAGAAGGTATCTGTACAATGGCCAGAGAAAAAGTTACAGGAACTTCCTTGCCAGTTTGTTCCAAGCTCTTCTTTTCTGGGGTCAGAAGGGTAGGTAGGGTAAAGCTGGATGGTATTATCTCTTTGTTCTAGGCATTGCTCCTGTGCCCCCATCTGGGAGCCTAAACCGGGAAGCAGGAGAACATGGAGGAAGTGTGTTTGTGCCACTTACGGGAACATCAGTGGAAAGTCTTCTACAAACTTCCACACATGCCCCACACATGGCTAAGCTGCAGGTGCCCCGGGAGCAACTCTCTGAACTTGTGGAGCAGATCTACAATGGTAGTTGTGGGGCCATCTATCGAACCAAGATGTATACTGGAGACCCTCCTAAGTCCAAGAGTATTGTCCTCAAGGCTTTAAAAGGTAAAAGGAGAAGTGTTAGACTTCCCTTTGCCTTTTTGCTGCTGTACTGTGAACCCCTATTAGTGAATGCTAACAGGCTTTGCAGACATTAAGATGTTAATAGGTAGTTGTGATTACGATTGTGTGCAAAATAAGAAGGGAATAAAAAGTGAAAATGTGAGACAGAAATGTTATTTTGTGGGTCTTCTTTAGCTCAGTCTTGCTTATTGAGTTGGTTCAAACTGATTTTTCCATATTGGATATTACTTGGATGAGGATTTTGAGGTTGTTTCTTCACTTTTCTTTTCTATATATCTTTCCCTGATACTGTGTTTCTCTTTTTTTGCTGATACTCATGATATGGGCCAGTGATGATGGATGCATAAAACAGAGATAAGACAAGCAAGAATATTAATCAAAAGGCCTGGACCATAATTTTTTAATGTGAACAAAAGTCATGCCTATTTAGGTAGATGAAAGCCTATCCAGTCCTAAGACCTATGGTTCTGTTACCTTTGACAAAAGGTCAATGAAGACCATCTTCTGATTGGTTCCCTTCTCACTTTTTCTCCATGCTCACTCCTCTTTAGAGAATTATCATCTGAGGTTGCTTCCTTCCTCATACCTTCCATTTTATCTGCCATGTTCTTACTATTCACTGCCCATGGCTCTTCTGTTCTCCACAGAACCAGCTGGACTCCATGAGATCCAGGATTTCTTAGGGCGAATCCAATTCTATCAGTACCTGGGGAAACACCAGAACCTGGTACAGCTGGAAGGCTGCTGCACAGAAAGACTGCCGCTCTATATGGTGTTGGAGGACATGGCCCAGGGGGATCTGCTCAGCTTTCTCTGGACCTGTCGCCGGGTGAGCAATAGGGTAGAATTGTTAAGAAGGAAAGACTTGACCTGACTGATTGGGTACCTGAAAAATGACAATGTAGGAAACATTATAATAGCATAACAGAGTGACTTTGTATCACCATGCAATAGAACTTTTTATAATAATAACAATATTCTATATCTACTCTGTCCAGTATGGTGGCCACTAATCACATGTAGCTATGTGGCCGACGTGACTGAGAAACTGAATTTTTAGTTTTATTTCATTTCAAATATTATACATATAAATGATCACAAGTGTCTAATAGCTACCACATTGGGCAGTGCGGAATTAGAGTATATACTTTAAGCTCCACTTCCTACTAGCTATGTGACTTGGGTAAGTCACCTCTCTGAACTCAAGTTTTTAAAATCTGTAAAATAGGAGTAATAATAAATTATTATTAACATTTAAAGAAATTATGTATGTAAAAACAGCAGTGATTAGTACATAGCAAGCACTCAAATGGTAGTTGTTATGACATTTACATAATAACATAACTATTGTTAGTATTGATCGTAATTTTGTTGTTAGTGGTGTTGAGTCTTCTATTCTATAATATCACCTTAGTATGCCAGGGCTTACTTAAGGAGAAATTCAGTTTTTAAGGTTTTGTACCTCAAATTCATATTAAACAAACAATTAATTTCTGGACTAAAGTGCATATCCTTTTGCTTATAATTTCCCCGCTTCTCTCTATAATTCTCATTCTGAAGTGCTACATTTCCCCAGTTAGCTCTTCACTTGCCAATGAACAAGTTCAATGTTAATCAATGTGCTGATTATTTTACTACTAAATATGTTATGAAAAAGGGACCCTGTTAATGTCTTCCTTCCAGTGATGCAAATAGGATAATGTGCAAGTTTTAGGCATTTTAAACTTTTTAAAGAGGTTATCTATCTGTAACTTGTTCTGTGCTCTAACCTCACTAGCTTCTTTCTATTTTTCAAAATTATTATGCTTCTCTGTTTTAGATCATCTTCACATGCTTTTCTCATTACACTAAACTTCTCCCTTCTCCCCTTTGTATAGTCAATGCTCACCCATTCTTTACATCTCATCAAAAGCTTTCCTTGCTCCTCCAACTGGATCAGCTCTTTTTTTCCCCACCATTATAGACTCTCTTTTACATTTCTTTCTTGGCACTTATAGATATGTAATTGAATATTTATATATAGTTATTTGGTTATTTGGCAGACATGTTTATTTCACTCATTCTTATATTCCTAAGATGGAATCTGGCACATAGTAGGCATTTAATAAAGATGTATTGAGTTAATGTGCTTAATTAATCAGACACACACTACCCCAGGAAAACTGATACTTTATCCAGTGAATAGTCTTATATATACCAGTAGATAGTCTTATATATACTTGTTGTTCTTACCTGCTATTCTGTTCTTCATTCATCTACATTCTTTATTGTTTTTCCAGTCCAATAAATCTTTGTACTTCTCTGCATATCTGAGAATCTCTCATATCAGTCTCTCCTTGAATCTTATAGTTTCTATGTTTTTGTATCTTTTCCCTAGATTTCATATCTGCATTTAAGAATATATCTGCCCATTTTTTTTTTTCAAATCTGCTCGCATCATTTTGATATGTTTTTTCTCTGTCTCTTTAGGATGTGATGACAATGGATGGCCTTCTCTATGATCTCTCAGAAAAACAAATATATCACATTGGAAAGCAGGTCCTCTTGGCTTTGGTAAGCTGGGCAAAATGACAACAGATAGTAGAGATTTTTCTTGTTAGCCTGGTATTCGATGTCATATTTTCCATATTTATAATCTCAAATAGGGTATATATTATTTTAAAAATCAGATGGAAGTTAGGGGGCAGAAATTCAAGCATTGATGAATTATTTTCAGTCCTTTATGAAATCATTTAGATAATATACCACAAGATTGGTAATTCTAGGCAGGAAGTAGTCACTTTAGGGTTTTTAAAGGAATAGGAAGGGTTTTCAAAGGTTTCTTAGTCTTAAAGGTCAAAAACCAGGGCCAAGAGCTACATGTCCATTTTCTTGATACTCTTACTTCCTCACATATATTAATATTAATAGATGTAAAAGGGGCAACAAGGGGAACAAGTTTGGAGAAGATATGGGAAGATAAACAGAATGAGTAAAAGGCTACAGAACCAAAATGAAGTATACAATTTTATGCCTGAAAAACAAGAAGTACTAGTTCAGAACATGTTTGATTGGGGACTTGCTTTGATACTGAATGTGATAGGGAATACATATACTTTAAAAAGAAACAGGTAGAAGAAGTGGAATAAAAAGGGACAATGGTGAGATAATTCCTTTATTTTAAACCAACTTAAACAAAAGAGGTAAGAGAAAGACCTCAGGGTTTAAGAGAAAAAAATTTACCTTTACCAGAATTACTTAGGACATTTAGATGACTATTTCTATGATTTTTTAAAATTTAGATAATTGTGTTTAAAATAGCATTTACCATAGAAAATCAGGGCTCTGTGAAGCTACTATTTTAAGTGTTTGCTATATATATCATGCCACCTGGAGGTGTGAAATATACGAGGGATCTAAGCAGAATCAGAGAAAGCTTAGAAGAAAAGTAATGAGGTGAGAAAAGAACAATAGTTATAGTCGAAGTCCCCATGGGGCAAGTGAGAGAGCCCATCGCATAAATCAGTATTATCTACGATGCTTGGAAGGCCTAACTGGTAGTTCCCTTGATAAAGTTAGAGTGTCAGGATACAGCTTACCTTGTATTCTGAACCATAATTGCAGAGGGGCCCCACTGGGATCCATTGATCCCAGTGATGCATGCATCAGAGCCCTAGGTTACCAGTTATATGAAATATCATACTACTCTTTTTACTTTTCACAACTTTGAAGCCACCATGTTCTTCAGTTCTTCTCATTAACAGTATAATTTCTTTGTTCTAAAACTTCACCAGAGACAAAAACTGCTGGTCATTGTTTCCTTTATCATCAATGACTGGAAATTACCACCTTGATCTTTTATTTTTTCATATGATTCTTGTTTAGTAATCAACCTCTAGCTCTTTGGTCACCTATAGTTTTTCAGCTTCTCCATATGCCTTGAATAGCTTGATGTTGGGGTAAATGATGCCAGCAAAAACAATGTCATCAGGTTCAATGGTTCTCCAATGCCTCATTGGCTGTGCTAGAACCATTCTGATACTTCTTAAAAATATAGATTACCAGGTTCTTCTTCCAAGATTTCAGTTGAGTAAATCAAGGTGAAAATCTTATATTTTTATAAAGCTGTCAGGCAATTATTATTTTCAGCCTGGCTTGAGAATTGTTAGTAGGATTTGTAGTACTTCCTATGAATTAGAATACTTGTTTCTAGTCACTTCTCCTTAATAACTGTGACTTTGTGTAATCATTTAGACTTATCTAAAAGATACTTCCTTAACTTACCTCATCTAGTTATTTTAGGGACAAAACTAGATGATATAAAATTCTGTATAAATTTATTATTATGACACTCAATTTTTCTATGTATGTATTACCTTTTGGGGGGGACTACTGCTAAAAACTTGAAACCTACCCCATTTTCCAGTGTCTAGATGGGTCCAATCTGAGAGGAAGGTGAAATCAGGCAGAGGTTAGAGCTTGACACACAGTGGATGATTATACTTTCCAAACCCAGTATTAATATCAGCTTGGTAATCCTAAACATAATGCAAAATGTGTGATTCATTGTCATGACTTGGAAGTGATGTGTCCTTATTAATGAGACTTGTTTAGAATAGCAAATGTCCTTGTCTTTTTGAGGAATCTTAGGGCTGCCTCTCCTTATGTGAGACCCAGGCAGCTGATCTATCTTTGGTCTTATGTTGACAGAAATTTCTCCAGGATAAGCATCTGTTCCATGGGGATGTGGCAGCCAGGAATATTCTGATCCAAAGCGATCTTACCGCTAAGCTCTGTGGACTGGGCCTGGCTTATGAAGTCCACACCCAAGGGGCCATCTCCTCTACTCGCATCGTACCTCTCAAGTGGCTTGCCCCAGAACGGCTTCTGCTGAGACCAACTGGCATCAAAGGAGACGTGTACGATTTGTTCTTGTAATTTGGATTTCTCCTTTTTTTGACCTAGGTGTCCTCTAGTCCCTTACCATGACTGCGTCTGTTGTTAATTATGTCTACAAATGAAATCTCTACTTAGAAATCAGACAGGCTCTCAAGAAGAAATGTATATTATGTGACAGAGCTCATATCTGGCATCTGGCTGCAATAATTTTTAGTGCGTTTCAAAGTGTTCCTTCTGTATTAGATTAGCAGCCTTAATTAGGAAAGCAAAAAGAAAAATGAAAAGATTATTCATACTGATATCTGAGAACTTCACTAGAGTCACTTTTATCTGAAGGAGGTGGGTTCACTTAATCAAAAGTTCAGTTAAACCAAGAATTATTAAAATAATTGTACATACCTTGAATAATTTATTTTAACTTAAAACATATAAATGGATATTTGTTCATTGATCTTTTGGAGGAAGGCCAAGGACTTTCTTTTTTTTTTTTTTTTTAATGAGGATGAACCTTTTAAGTGAAGTTATATTTGCTTCTTAGAACGATTCTCAGTGAGAAACTTGAAAACAATTATAAAGCAATTCCTAGACATTTATTGTTATTTTTCCCAATTTTTTACAGTTGTCTCACCCACACAATTTGACACCACCTTCTTTTTAGTAGTTTATTTTTATAGAATATCTTCAAAGCATTCATGTAGCTAATACTTTTTTGCACTTATATTTAATCAGCTTGCATAATATTTAATTGATTACATAATTACAGTTACACATATGATTGGCATAAACAGGACCATAAAGAATCACAGTTGACTTTTGGTAACCAAATAACTCAGCTGATTGGATAAGTACATAAATGTAACATAAAATATCTTACTAGGCATGAATGTCATGAGCAGCAGAGTAAATTTAGAACATTGATATATGGTGAGTCAAATAAGAGACTTCTACTCCTGCTTCACTGATATCTGCTTTCAACAGAGGTCAGCAAGTAATAAGCCTAACTGGGAAATAGTGCTCATTTAATGATGATATTATAGAATAGTGAAATATACATCTCTTAAGGCATATTGCTTAGGCAAATACATATTCCAATTATGTATAGGGCTTATTTTGTTAATATTTTTCCTAGGTTCGAGACAATTAAATCTACTGAGGAAATAGTAGATAAATGATAAACCTCACTTGGCCTTGTGCTAAGAATAAAGCCTAGAATTTCAGCAGAAGAAATGGAAAAGATGAAAAATATGCAGTGGATAAATGTGTGTATGTTTGCATAAACACACACAATTTAGCCACTAATAGCAAACATCTATTACTATGAAATACAGAAAAAAGGAGACATAATCCTGTCCTCAAAGAGATTAGACTCTTGGGGGATTGGACAAAAATGTTTTCCAATGGTACTATTACTTGGTTTATTTTATCAGACACCCTCTGTTCCCCTTCATTACCTTCTTTATAGGGTTCTTCCTGAGGGCCTCTGATATTTAAGTGAGCTTTCTTTTGGAAAGGCAGAAATAGAAATTAAGTAAATGACTTTGTTTCTTTTATAGCTGGTCCTTTGGGATCCTGCTTTATGAGATGGTGACCCTAGGTACGTACCTGTATGCAAGTATGTTTATTTGGGTCATGGATGACATATGCTATGAGAAGAGGTTTTAGTTCAATCTCTGAAATTTGAACTGGGCTGATATGAAATCCCTCTCCTCCTTTTAACTTTCTTTTGCTTTCTTTCTCTTTATTATCCTCAACACTTCAGCAATTTCAAGGGATGTTTTAAAATCCAAAGGATAATTCTAAGAGTGACTTTGCATAGTAAACACAAAAATGTTATCTTCAGATTTATTAATTGATTTGACTGAGAAACTGAAGCACTTTCCCACATTTGGGGAGTGGAGGGCAGGTGTTATTTTTCACTTTGCTTTATTTTGTTACTTTCCTAAAGTCTCAACGATCTCCTAAATTTCAGTCCCCCCCACCCCCGCCCCAAAATACCCCTTTTCTAAAAAGTTCTCCAAGTAATCTATATCCTTACTTGATCACTGGGGAGCAACTATATTGTATCTGATATTTTTCCTATGGCTTATATTTATTTATCTTTTGCAGCCAATTAACCCAGGTGGATGTAGGTCAGTGTTATATAGTTCATATTCTGGAGGACCTAAAGTTCTCTTCCTTTTCTTATTCCTTCCATACCAACAGGGGCACCCCCATATCCTGAAGTCCCTCCTAACAGCATTCTACAGCATCTCCAAAGAAGGAAAATTATGAAGAGACCCAGTAGTTGCTCACACACAATGTAAGTAGCTTTTAAGGTCTACTCTTCTCTCATTCCAAATATTTTTTGCTCTCTATCAATCATGCCCTTTTCAAAGTGGCTCAGTTGAGCTGTCCTTGATGTGCTATTGTATATCCATAGACCAAATCTATGCAGTAAAACACATCTGCTCATTCATCATATTTGTGTACATATATATATATATATACACACACATATATGTGTATGTGTATATACACATATACACATACACATATACATCATATATATGTATGTGTGTGTGTGTATACACACACACAGTGTTGAGGAAACCACTGAGAACTGTATTAGGAATCTAAATTTGATCAAATTTAGGTCCTTCAGAAGCTTCTAAGATAGATAAGAAGTAGACCAAATCTAATGTAAGCATAGTAATGTTTTATTTGTCTAAATGTCAGTAAGAGACTGTCAGCCTCAGTTCTAACATAGCTGCTATAAAGTCCATTGCACTAGAGTGACTCACTGGCTCTTATTTAGTATTTAACTTTTAAAAGTTATTGACTATCTGTATTTCCAGCTCTGAGTAAATAAGAAGGGGTAGGAAGAAATTAGAAAGACAGGAGAAGGAGGACCCAATATTGTCAGCAGAAAGGGACAGCTGGTGAACCAATGTAGATGCAAAAAATAGAAAAATTCAAAATTATGCACAGAATTTTACAACCAGTAAAGTACAAAAATGGATAATTATATAACATAAGAAAAAGTTAAATTATTTATAAGAAGGCAGGGGAGACTATATTAATACACATTTCTATTAAAATTATAAATTTTATAAATTTTGTAAATTTTTTAGTATTTAAAGGGTAGATTTCCAGTACCTGGGTTTCCTTATAATGAACATTTACTATATCAAGCAGATTATAAATGCTAACTCTCACAACTATAAAACGCACACACACACACACACACACACAAAGTATAGTGATACTGGCTGGTTATACCAGAATGAAATTGCTGACAAATATTTCTTGCAAACTTTTGTGTGTAAAAGGCTCTCCTTAATATTGGGGAGAGACACTTAACTGATAAAGTACCTAATTTTGAAGAACTTAACATTGGATGAGGAGATATATGAAATATCTACCTCTCCCCTCTTCCCCCACCCCCTACCCTCTGGTAACCACCTGTCCATTGTCCATGTCCCTGAGCCTCTGTTTGTCCTGTTCATTTATTTCTTTTAGGTTTATATCCCACATATAAATGATATCATGTGATTTTCTACTTTGGGATTTGGATTTAAAGCAAACCTGTAGAAAATGATGACCACAGAGAGGATATTCAAGGGCAGAGTTGGGTGTTTATAACCACACATAGGGCATAGCAAGACACTTGGCTGGAGGAGAGAGCTTTGGTTAGGCAAGTGGAGAAACTGGAGGGTAGGATGTTGACCATGCAGTAGGCAGTGGAAATCACTGCAGGTTCTTGAGCAGGGATGTACGTGACAAAAGTATTTGAAAACAGACAGCATAATACTATCTCTAAAGTGGATTGAAGAAAAGATAGATTAAAGTACTTTTATCCAGTATAAGGCGATTTCCCGAAGAAGCTAAATTATAAAGGGGAGAATGACCTGGATTAATTGAAGGAAACACCTAATTACATTACCCAAAATTAGAATGAATCATATTATTCCCTAACTCCTTATTTTCCAGGCTTTAATGTCAATTTTACTGGTAGATAAATTGTAGCAATGATATGGAATGCTGCAAGTTAGTAACATGTAAAGATGAGAATACTTAACTTCTGAAAGAGCATTTGGCAATAGAGTGGGGAAAGAAACAAATTGTTCTGTCATGCAGATTGTAGTTTGAGAAATCTTCAGTCATTCCTATTATTCAAAGGGCCTTGTTGAGAAGATGATATTGAGACTAAGGGTTAAGAGGATGAGATGAATATTAATCTCTAGGAAGAATATGAGAGTCAGGACAATGAGAAGTAGATTAAAAAATTGCATGTTTGTTGTTGTTGTTGTTGTTGTTGTTGTTGTTAAGGTTTGTTAGGACAGGAGACATATTCCTCATGCATTTACCTTGTCAAGGAAGTCAGTTTCTCTTGTTTCCCTTGCAGGTATAATCTTATGAAGTCCTGCTGGCGCTGGAATGAGAACAGCCGCCCCTCACTTAGAGAGCTATGCTTAGGCATAGAAACTGCTGCTCGAACTGCTAATGACAAAGCTGTGTTGCAGGTACCAGAGTTGGTGGTGCCTGAACTGTACGCAGCTGCGGCAGGCATCAGCGTGGAGAGCCTCTCCTACAGCTATAGCATCCTTTGAAGATCCCAGGGCAAGAAACATTTATGGACGATCATATACTCTTGGAACCAATTTTTCCAAGAACAGAGAATGGACTTTCTAGTGGGCCATAAAGAGAGAAATGGGACCTGGATCCTGGATCTTCCCTTGTACATTTCCCTAGACATGCGAAATGATGCTGGGTGAGACTATACACACCATATACCCTTGAGGTTAAGAAATACAGTTTTGTTTCTGGGGTCTAAATCCTAAAGATTTAGGGTAGAAGTGATAGGCTGTGTCACTGCAGAGGAAGTTTTAGAAATCTGCAGTGTTCGTTGGGGCACAGCACAAATAAACTGGTCCCTCCCACAAAGGCTAGTGTCCTCCTGAAGTATGCTTTTATCTAGACTATTGTAAGGTCCAAAGAAATTAGAATCAAATGAGGGAATAGAAGGCCAATAAAGGACGTGACGAGATAGAAAATTAAAAGTTCTATTTGCTCAAGGGTATTGTCATGGGCCAAGGTCATCCTTCAAAGAGAAGGTGGAGGAGGGATGCCAACTTCCTCGGTCCTGGTCCCTTTGTGCAAGGCTGGAGGAGAACCATCAGGGAAAGCTTTTGAGTTTTCCCTGGGTATAGGCAAGAGAAAAATGATCCTCTTTTATCTAATTCTAAGATAGGTGAACCCTGTTGGTATTACTTTTAACTAGAAGCTGGAGGGGTCATTTTATGATTAGGAACATTCACATGTATTGTTCATCAGGCTAGCTTCTGGGTCCCTGTAAGACTAAGAAGACTGAGTCTAGAGAGTCAGATAGGCCAATAATGAATATATTGTGTTTGTTTAATGAATAGGGAATGTGGAAACCAAGTAAGAATGCTAAGGCCATAAGGTCTTTAACAAGGGCTAGAAAAGGATGTCATATGAAAAAGAAGGGTGGTAGCTTCTGACTTTCAATCACCCACTGATGTACTGTGAAACTTTTTCATTGAATTAATATTTATTGAGTGAAAGTGGATTTTTCTGGCATACAACTGCCAAAATCTTTACAATAAGGAGGATAAAAGTAAATAGATGGAAGTTAATGTCAATAGAAAAATTCAGTATTGAATCTACACTGGCAGAAAAGGGATAAAATGGGGATGGTACCTCATGGGGTTGTGAGGACAGAATGAGAGTGTATTTTATAGTATCTAGCACATAATATGTGCTCAATAGATGTTAGTTTCTTTTCTTTTCACTTTTCTATCCTGGAATCTTTCACATTTTTTTCATTTAAAATCTACTGTGGCCATGAAGAGAACCTCGGCTTGTCAGTCACACTGCATGGCAGGACATGCTTGAAGATAATGATGTGGTGCAGGTAATACAGGACTAAAATGATGAACTCATCATTTTTGTGTGAGCTTCTGGATGACAATAGTAGTTTCCTACTGTTTCAAAATACTGAAAATATCATGATGATGACAATTTAGTTGAACATGTGATTTTAAAGAATACTCATTCTGGGTAATCTGGGAGGGACATCTAAGTAGGAAAGATGACTGGCAGTTGAAAATTTTGTGGAAGTTAAGAATCCTGATGTAGTCATGATGAGTCATTCAATTGAATAATGTTTCTTACATGTGGATGAATACCACAGTGACCAGTCAGAATTTAAATGGGTGGTGAATGGCAGTAGAGAAAAGGCAGGTTGAGTGGCTTAGCACAAAATGATAAAGTCTATGAAATCTTATTGTTGTTTCTGGGCTGCCCATTTAAGTCAAATTTATAAAATTTATTTACTTAAATGTTTTTTTAAAAATTGAGTGTTAAGGACAATACTTTCTAGACATTGTGCTAGGTGTCGGATAAAAGGAACAGTGAGCTTTTGGTTAGCCTAGAAAGTAAAAGACATTCTATATATATTTGTGTGGGTATTTTTAAATTACAAATTTTGGTAAGTGCTATGAAGAAAAAATATAGGAAAGAAGAGAGTATTAAACTAAGAAATCTCTAAAGAAATGGCATTTAAACTGAGACCTTACGGATGGGGAAGTAAGCCTGACATACAGTGAGAAGAGTCTTCCTGGAGGACTATATGTGTGAAACCTCTGAGGCAAGAGAAAAGCATAGTTTGAGGAACTGCAAGGGGGCAAGTGTTAAGGGAGCATAGTGAGGTGAGATGAAAGTGGTGCACATTGAAACAGCATTGCTCTTTCATGCTGTATGTTAATTTTTTTTTTTTTTGGAGAAGGGAAAAGCAGACAATTGCTATTTTAACTTTTTACACATAATTTTATTTGTTTTTTGAACATCGTTCTGGAAAACAGGACACAGTAATTGTATATTCTAAGAAAACTGGGTCTTTCTCTAACTTGGCCACTTTTTTTCCAAAAGGGGGATTATATTTCTGGCATCTCTGACTTAGCCATAACAGGTATTTCTAAGCTAACTAATGGAAAATATAATTAAGATATAAACTATTTAATCAAGTTGAAACTGAGCCAGAGTTTGTTTTGATCCGCACCTCCAATCTTGCTTTTTTCAATTTATATTTTATTGTTAAAAAATTCCAACATAGCTAGGAACTGAGCAAACACCCACCCACATAAAGTATCTAATTGGAACTTGACAATGTACTTTAAACTTAGAATAGTCTGAACCAATAATTTTCAAATCCTGCTGATGGAGAATGCTAGTGTTTTTCATGCTAGATTTAGGTGTTTCATTAACAAATTTGAATAATAATGTTTCCCCTCACCATTTTTAAAGAAAAAAAGTAAGCTAATGGATAAACTCTTCTTAGTCTTAACCCTGCTGTAATAATTTTTATTAAATTATTTCTTTACTGTAACTCATTTAAACAAATATGTAGCAAATACAATGGAAGCCTGGGAGGAGAGCCCATTATCCTTAATTTAGCAGACTGTTTTTACCTGTTTTGGAAATAAGAGTTAATGGTTATGCTATGTGTTAGAAACATACAATATTGTCATATGCTGATAAAATATTAGTTTGTATAATGAAATTAAATATATTATCATGTCATAGTAATCTAGCAATAGCTCCAAGTGCTCACAACATATGAACATGTCTGAGAAATAACAGTGTGGAAATTTTGGTGTTTTTGTATGGTGATGTTTCTCTTAAAGTAATGCCACTGAGTGGTTAAAAAGACATATATGATTAAAATTCCATAGATAAGTCTATTGTAGAAGAGAGGAGAAAAAGGTGGGTGAATGGAATAAAGATGGAAATAGATCATCTCATCCTGACATTAAAAAAATTAAATTTGTTAGAATGTTGTTTTAGATCATATAATATTCTTGATTTACTACTCTAATTCATTTAATGAAATGAGATAGAACACCTTTTGTTCTATAAATACAAAGCCAAAACTATTCAAAAGCTATTGATAAAATAAAGAAATCAAATGGAAGCAAAACCAAACAAAACCATGCTCTTTAGTGTTTATCATCAGAAACTCAGAACATATTTCTGAAAATCATAAGTAGGAATAATTTGATAATTTTCAATGATGAGGCAAAAGGCAAAAGATGGGTGAGGACAGAGCAAACAAGAGAGATCAAAGGAAGAGAGAATTTTAGACTTAGAAAAAATCTGCAGAACATTTTAAAAGGCTAAATTAACACATAAGAAATAATCATCTCTCACCATGTCCTTCTGACTTGATTCATCACCATGAAGCTGAAAGCAATAAACTTTTAGAAACTCTAGTGGGAAATCATTATTTACCAATGAATATTATGATAAATTAAATCAGACCAATATTGATTTGATTAAATCACTAAGCCTTTATTTCATCTGCAGTTGGAAGTAAAGTTAATATTTCTTAACGTCAGAAGGGTGTTTTGATGCTAACCATAGATAGGTTGCATTGTAAAGGTGGAAGCAGTTCTTTATTTGGCTTTATTTAAGCAGCCCAAACATTTATTTTCATGAAGAATTTGAAGCCTGAAATTCAGATTTTTCGACGTTCAAAAAATATTTTAGGTATTTCTAGCTTGAGGAAAAGATATAGAATGAGTTTCATATAACCTTTCTGTCCAACACCATAGCCACTAGACACATATGGCTATTTAAATATAAGTCTAAATTTATACAAACAAATAACATTTTAAAATAAAAAATTCAGTTCTTCAGTCTCACTAGCCATATTTCAAGTGCTCAAAAGTCATTCACAACATTTCCACATCTTTTACATAACATCCTCGATCACAAAACACTGTGTTTATATCACTTTGCATTCCTTATCATGATTCAAGAGATACACATTTTGGCTTTTTTTTTTTTTTTTTTTGCTTAAATATATAAAGGATTAAGTAAATATTTTCACATTTATTTTAGAAACAGATAGGATTAGAGAGGATTACTATTGAGCTCAGAAGCCTATAAATGGGATATAGACTGTAATTGACCCACAGATAAATATCTTAACAGTGTGCATTCCACACGCTCTATTTACATGGTCACAGTTCTGGTATTTGTAGTTCTATTCAGGTAAGCACAAAGATGAACACACGTGCCAAAAATCTGGAGGAAATGAATTAGAGAATCTAAAGATATTGTGTGAGGCTCCCTACAAAAAAAACAAACCAAATGTATTATTGCCTATATTTTCAGAGATACTGTGGAATACCATGGTCAAATTTCTGTGTATAATTTTTGTAGTAAGTATGATGACTGACTTATCACAGTTCGCCTGGGACTTTCCAGGTTTTAAAACTGAAAGTCTCACATCACAGGAAACTCCTCAGTCCTGGGCAAACTGGAATGGTTAGTCACTCTCGAGGTAAGGGATGGTGGTTTATGTTTCTATATATTTCTCGTAATACAACTTATAGTAGGAATGGAATAATTTTTCTATGTTATACAATGGTTAATGTAGACTTCTATACTGACAGTTATATAATTGTTAATATAGACGTAACATAACCTGGCCCAGTCTGCCTTTCTAGTTATTCTACTTTCATGAACCCCATATTCTAACTATACTGAATTTCTTGGCTTTCCCAAATCATGCATTTTCACATCACTATACCTTTGCTCAGGCTATTTTCTGCCTGTAATGGCCTTTCTGTCCCTCTGAACATATATTCAACTTATCCCACATGGTCCAATTCAAATAGTACAGCCTGTCACCTAGTCTCTGATAGTTCCCTTTCAACTTCCCCTATTCACCAATAAAGTAGCTTTCTTCCTCAGTTGTACTACCAGCACTGAAAAAAAATTCTTATAGCATTTGTTTCCTAATATTTGTCTACATTTGCTTTCTATTCTAGACCACAAGTACAAAAAGCTCTATCTTTTTATTAACAGTGTCTAACTATTTTTGGTACATAGGAATGCCTGTTAAAACTCACTATATAATGCTATATAAATTTTAAAACTGATTTTACATACCTTATCTCATTTGATCCTCTTAACAATTCTGCGAGTTTGGCAAAGTTGATTGCAGTATATTTATTTGGTTGATGAACCAACAGGATTAGAGACAATGACTTAACCCAGGTTAGATAGAGGTTAAGTGTTGGGAATAAATCCCAGGCCTTCTGCCATTCTTTCTACTAAATCTCACTTAAGGTTAAAGGTCATCGACAGATAGGATTAGCTGTGCGTTGGTAAAAGGATGATCAATAATATCAATGATACTTGAAAAACAGGCTTTCTGTAAAACCTTGCCTTGTCTTTGCCCATCCTTCGAAACCCACTGGGGAAGCAATCCTCCCTTCCCCAATTTATTTCTATCTGGTAAGAAACGTGGGGCAAACCATTTGATCTTAAGTCACATTGCCAACACTCTAGAGGCCACTAAAGATTCACCCTCACTGAATGAAATAAGTTTTACTATTAAAAGGAACTCTTTTATACCATGATTGTCGGGATTTTCAGTTTCAGTGTGCCTTTCAAAATTTCAGACCTCCCGTCTGATGGATTCTTTCTACTTTGTCTCTATTATTTACAAGCTTCAAGTTGCCAGATAACCAGCATTGTCCAAAGGGGAAAACCCTGTGTTAGGCATCTAGCAGAAAAAAAGTTGTATTCCCGATTATTGCGATTTTGTGCGTTATCTTTACTCATCCCACCAGTTAAAGGGGTGCAATGCCACACCCACCTCATAGGATGCCGCAAGAATTAGAGACCCGAAAAGTAAATGTGACTTGCAACCCCATAAAAATGCTATCATATTTTCACACTTCTGTGCTTTGCTAATATAATATTATTTACTTAATTTTGACAATAACATGCTTGCGTCCCCAGTAAAGCGAAGTTCAAGTCGCTGCTACCTTCCCTCGGGGCTGCGGGACTTACTCGCTAGGGACTCCGGAGGCCTCTCAGAGAAGGCGCGCCTGCAGTGACGCATTCATCTGAGCGACTGACGTCACTGCCAGGCGCCCGGAGGCACATTGGCCGGGGCTTCGGCGGTGCTTTCTGGGGGCAAAAATGGCTATGGCCAGCGATTTCTACCTGCGCTACTATGTAGGGCACAAGGGCAAGTTTGGACACGAGTTTCTGGAGTTCGAGTTTCGGCCGGACGGTGAGCGGAGGAGACACGGCCGGCGCCACCACCTAGCGCGGTTCTGGGCCTGGGGAAGCGGGCGGAGAGGCTGCGGAGGAGGCGGGCGGAGGGAGCAAGCCCCCGGGGGGCGTGAGGTCTGAGGCCACTGCTAGAGCCGAAGTAAATAGGAGTTTGAGAATACAGGAGGCATAAATTGGTTTTGTGAATAGTTAATCGGTATAATTCAGCAAAGCGAATCCTGCCAGATTGAAGTTCAATCTACGGTAATCAGCATCCTAGAGTCTGCTCACCCGAAAGGACGTTAAAGGCCATCCAATTTATCGACTTAATACTTGAACGTTTTAAAGAACATCCTCATCATGCAGTAGTCCCGTGGATGCTTAAAATCTTACGGTGGCCGGTAATTTTTGGATTTACCCACTCATTCATTTTATTCATTCTGGAGCTGTATATAAGGCAACATGTCTAGAAAAACTAATGAGGCCCGCTTTGAAGGGGGAGCCCAACGTGTAGAAGAATGAGTGTAATGTATTGTCGGTGCTTAAATACAGTTGTTCTCCAACGAATGTATTAATAGTAAAAAATAGGGGAGTGGTTAGTCCTACAAGAAGGAGTGGGGAAAGCTTCCTAGAGAAGGTCACAGTTGAGATGAGTCTTGAAACAGGTTATTATTATTATTATTATTATTATTATTATTACTTGGTCTTTGAAGGAAAAACGCGGTGAGAGCATCATGAACAGAAGGCGAGGTAAAACTGCCTGATGCCCATGAAGTGTGCAGCAAATTCTGTCTTTTAACAACTCTGATTCTTTTTGAGAGTGTTTTTGTATATTGAACTCTTGGAACAAGAACGATCCAACTGTATAGACTTTTCATTTTCGAATGCGTACTATGTGCTGGGCAACACATAAATACAAAAATCTAGGGTACAATAATGAGGAAGACTTTAATTTCCCACAAGGGGTTATATCTTGATGGGCAACACAGACATGAAACTAACCGTAAAGCAGTATGGATATTAAGTTCTATGTTCATGTTTTGGACAAAGTTCTGTGAGAGCATGAGAGAAAACTTGGGGGAGGATCACATATTAGGAAAGGGGAAGAGTATCAGACATTTCAGACAGAACTCAAGATAACTACAGCTCTGCAATTATTTAGAAACCTTATTCTACCTTGTTCTCCCAGGTCTCTTCTAAATTTAACTAAGCAGCCAATTTATATGAATTCTCCATCTGTTCTTTCCTTATGTGATACTATTTTCAGTACCTTTGCTGGTGAATAGTTTTCAGCTTGTTTATATTCTAGTCTTATATTCTAGTCAGTTACATAAATTAAGTAGTCTAATATTATCCGGGAATTTTCATGTCAAAACAATAGTTCCCATCCATTTTTCTGCCACCATACTATCCACGTACTTCCATCAGTAATAATGATTCATTAGGGGTTCACTTCATTAGGCTAACTGATCATTTTAGAGGTCCAAGACCACATTGCATCTGTACTTGGGCAACTGACTAGCCATGAGAAGAAGCATGCATTAGGGAGTGCAAAAGTCATGATGGATTAAAATTAAATATAGATCAGCTAACAAACTGTCCAACTTTTATCCAGAAGCAGCACATAGTTTGTATGCTTCTTAATCATAATTTTAAAACATTAGCATTGCTATATTATTGTACATATATTAATTTGAAGGAAAATAAATAAAAGGACATTTTGGAGTGATGGGGAAAGCATGATTATTGGAAGGAAGTAGATCTACATCTAAATCTTTTGTGACCCTGGGCAAGTACTTAACTGTTTTCCCAATTACGAATAGGCGAGAGAATAAAACCTATTTTTAAAGGTTGTTTTACTGATTAGATTAAATGCTCTGGGTTAATCACTTAGTACCAATACAGACATCAAAGATAAGCTTTAAAAGAAATGGTTGTTTCTTTTTCAGTTTTCCTGTCTAGTTCAGAACATAGCTTAAGAAAATGGGCCTTAAAAATGGCCTTCCCATTATAATGAAGGCATGGAATATTTAAAAATTATATTAAATGCAGGGTATATTTAAAATTTTGACTAGCTTCAACTGCAGCTAATTTATCAGCAAATCATGGAGTGTCTACATGTCTAGCATTGATGTTATGGTAGGAGGGAAGAAATTTTAATTATAGTAGTATAAAATGGTCTTTATCTTCAAAATTGCTTATGGTGTCATTTCTTTATTTTTTTTTTAGCAGTTTTTGCTGTTTTAGATTGAATTTTTTTCCACTCCCCACAGGAAAGCTTAGATATGCCAACAACAGTAATTACAAAAATGATGTCATGATCAGAAAAGAGGTAAGTTCTTTTTGAATGTCAACCTTTTACATTTAGTCATTTTCCTCATAGCTGTATTGAACTTACAAAAGTACATATAAGGCTGTAATGTAAAAAAAAGCCAATTTATAGATTGAAAAGGGATTTCTTTAAATTAGTTATAATTTTAGCATCTGTAAGAACAAAGCAATCTGAATATATTAATTTGTAGTCCTACATTTGAACATATCATTTAATTCATTTTATAATTAAATTGCCCTTTTACTCTTTTCACTATTTAAAATGATAATGATGATTTAGACAGAGTATAAATTTTAAATGAAAGACTCAAAAGCTAGAGAATAGAAAAAGTTCAAATGACCGTAGTGTGTACTTGTATTTGTTTCTGTTCATCTCATAGCTTTTACATTGTCACCACTAACCACTTGAAGATATTTGAGTCTCATTTTACCAAGGCAGTATACGAGGTTTTAAAAGCAGGCTAAATAATGTGAAGATGGAAAAATACATATTAAAGGAAAAAGCAAGAGAGTGAAGAAAAATCTTAAGATGAATTATTCTCTCTCTTGTACTTTGGAATCAGCATTAAAATTTTCAGTGATATTCTATTTAAGTATTTAGGATTTGTAAATCTTATTTCCTTTTGAGTTGCAAAGGAAATAGAGGCATTATGAAATTTTTATTATAATTTATTTTCAGGCGTATGTACACAAGAGTGTAATGGAAGAACTGAAGAGAATTATTGATGACAGTGAAATTACAAAAGAAGATGATGCCTTGTGGCCTCCCCCTGATAGGGTTGGTCGACAGGTTCGTATTTAGTGATTCTTGAAGTGAATAAATGTTAAAAATTGATAACATAATTGTTGTTTCTTCTTAATTGAGAATAGATCCTCACTGATTTTTTAGTTTTCCATTTAGTAGATACCTGATAAACACTCTTTTAATTTTTTTTTACTTAGCCTCATTTTCTGTGCTGCCTCCTTCCTAGTAGTAAAGGAATCCATGCATAGCTCTAAATTTAGACATTTTCTGTACAGTCTGTAGTCACCCCAGCCAATGTTAGGATGTTTTCACATTGTGATGAATAATTTCTATAATAATCACTTTTATTAGGAATAAGTACAGATGGCTGTTAAATTTGAGACTTAAGATTTTCATTTACCATGTAAAATTTACTTTCTCCAAATTTATAACTTCGAAAACTCTTATTTGCATCTTTATGCCCCAAAGAGGGATTTGATTGGTTTCTTTGTTCAAACTGACCACTGCCTTTCCCTCTCATATTCCCTTCAGAGTAATTGATGTTTCCCAAAGGGCTTCTGAAGAGCTCTCAAGGCCTAATTTCACTCTGTAGAAAGAGTTTGATTTCTCAACTGGGTTTTTTGACTCTTGGAGAAATGAGATATGATCCCTAGAGGAAGAAACATTTAATTTCACTTTTGTGTGTTCCCAGGATTGTACTTGGTAACATTTTCTTTGACTAGAAGAGAATGTGGAGAAGTCTTAACAGATGTTGACACTATGTAGCAGTAACTTAACTCTTCTATTTAAAGAAACATTATTTAGGAGAGCAAAGGTAATAGTTAACAATATTTATGCCTTGTAAACCCTTTTAAAAAGTAAATTGAGATCTGTTTGTTTTATGCCTATGTACATAAATACTAAAAAACAGTAACAACAGCGGTAGACCGTTTATCTCTTTTAAACTCAGGATGAGCCCAGTATTTTTATCTACCCCCTTGATATGGTCATGTGTTTCAGATATTGGGGAGGATTAGGCATGCTCCAGAAATTGTTTGATCTTTAAGTAAAAGATTTTTTGATTGTTTGAGAACCTTAGTTAATTCTCCATAAACTGCATAATTAGGCCTTCTGATCAGTCATATAACTATGACTGTCTAATCACATCTGGTATTTAAACTGAGAAATCACTACAGACATAGCCTCTTAATTGTTGGTTTTAGGTTTGCAGATAAAATGTAGAGAAAAATATACAATAATTATGGCCTAATAGGAACATCTATATTATGTTGTGTTTGTTATACTAGTTCTTAATTTCATTGTTTTATGAAGTCAAATATATAGTCTTTCAGTCTCATAGTCCGGGATTCAAATATCAGTACTGTCACTTATGGGTGATTGTAATATTAACAAGTTTTTTCCAGTGATTTCTGAGTCTTGGATTTCACAGTTGTAAAAGTAGGCTAATAAAGCCTACCTGATAAGTACATTTTAGGGATTACAGATAATATTTGTAAAATCTCTGGTGGTGCTATTATTAATATTATGCATTTTATTTTTAGAGCTTGATAAGGGTAATTATGTTTATATTTATTATATTAACAATAAGCTTATACCCATATTATCACACCGTTGTGCTTTAAAGTGATGCCTTCAGTTTTTACTGACATTACAAGAAACATTTATGTGTCACTCTTCAGTATATCAATCATTTTATAGTATCCTCTTTATGAAATCTCTGGGGAGCAGTTTTGATTGGTCTTAACATTGAGGACTCCTGAGCAGGTGCTGAGGTTTTTATTTTTTCTTTTATAGACATAGTTTAACAGATCGAGGTTTTTTTGTTTTTGTTTTTGTTTTTTCTCCCCATCTTCTCTATGACTGCTAGAAAACTTGCAGCTAAAATGAAGACCTTTTGGTAGCAAGATTACAGATATCTCTGGGAGAGATTTTTATGTTAACTGTATTTCTTCATTTTATTTTTTTTTCAGGAGCTCGAAATTGTAATTGGAGATGAACACATTTCTTTTACCACATCAAAAATAGGTTCTCTTATTGATGTAAATCAGTCAAAGTGAGTATGTTAAAGCTTTTTCACTAAAGTGATAAAATTTATTAGGTTCATTTTGGAACTTTAACCAGTTTGCTAAGATTATTTCAGTGACACCCTATCAGTTTATTATACAAATATAATTTTGATTTTTATGTTGTTAAAGACTTCTTAGCAAAGAAGATAGCAATGTAATTTATTGATTTCAGAAAAAAAAAATCTTGATCTGACAACTATGTATAATAATGCCCAAGTTTTATTAGCTACTTTTTTTTAAAAATCTGGACACAGTGTCACAAATTTAAAAGACATCCTATTGGATGTCAACCTCATTAGCCCCATATCACATCATTTCCTTCCTTGGGTTTAATACTTCAAATAAATGGAAAAACTATAGTATAGCTTAATGGCTTTAGCTACTTCTGTCTTCTCAAGTTCTGTGTCCCTGTAGCACATATTATTGTCTCTACTTGAGAAATCTTCCTCCAGTTATTTCTCTCCATTCTTTCCCTTTAAAAAGTCCTCATAGTGCTCTTATTCCTATCACTCTGAATTGTAATAACTTATTTGTTTGCTTTGCTGGTTTGAACATAGTCTCCATGAGAACCTTGTGTATCTCCAAAATTAGCACAGTACCTGGAATATAATAGATGCTCTGTGAATATCTATCAGAGGAAAGGTGGAAGGAAGGAGTGTATAGTAACTATTAGATACAAAAAGCTATGTTCATACAAACTGATTAGATACTTTTAAACTGTCAATTTTCCACAGTGAGGATGTGGCAGTCATATCCTACTGGGATTATAAATTGGTACAGTGATAGTGTTTTTTGGAAAGCAATTTGATAATATACTTCAAAAGCCATTAATATTTTTCACTCATCTTTGTCCTAGTAATTTCATTTCTGAGTGTCTGTTTTGTGGAAATATTCTCAAATAATAAAAAAGCTCTATTATTCATAAAGATGGTCATTTAAGTCTTATTTATAATTGGGAAAATATCCAAATGTATAACATGGAGAGAATTGTTAAATTAACTAAAAATTATATATGAATTTTTAAGAAATGTAATGAAAAAAGTAATGTTAAAACGGACACAAGGAATGATTTTAATTATTAAAACAAAACAAAAAAAACCCAGCAAAATATTTGTAGCTGTGAGGAGTGACTATTATAAGCATTATTTTTTTATCTTTATAATTTTATCTGCTTTATATATTTTGTGATATATAGCTATTTTATAAGCAAATAAACACTTGAAGTATGAAATGAATACTGGTGAAGAAAATTTTATTTTTATCTCTTTCAGAAAAGATAGAGATGGTAATTGTTCTGTGTATTCATTTTGGTTTTAGGCAAACCTTTCTCCTGAATTCCTTTAACTTAATTGTTTTAGGTTTTTGTTTTTGTTTTAGGAATTATTTGTAAAATTATGTTGTTTCATGCTAGGATCAAAAAAATAACTTTTACTTTTTTAAATTTTAGGGATCCTGAAGGCCTTCGAGTATTTTACTATTTGGTACAGGACCTGAAATGTTTAGTTTTTAGTCTTATTGGATTACATTTCAAGATTAAACCAATCTAAATTGTACGTTTTTGAAGCTGTTTTTATATTTAATTAAGGGATGGGTAAGGGAGGGTTTATTTGTCATTTACAATTTGGGATTTTTATGAATGTGAAGCAGAAATTTTTTGTATGCAAGCTGAAATAAGAAAATACATTAACAGGCTTAATAGTTATCTTCACTTGTGTCCAAGTGGGTTGGACAGTTTTTACACATGTTAAATTTTGTAAATAAAAACCACCTTCAGTTAAAATTTTACTCTAATAAATATATCAAAGCCTGGATCAAGAATGTTTTTTTTAGGAGCCTATGTCTCTTATTCACATTAAAGATAATAAAAAATTGTTATAATAGGTACATGCTATAGCAGAAGTTCTTTCAGGTAGAAATATGTAGCAGGATTCCCATCCATTAAAGGTAATTGTAGATCTTTCCTTATTTCTTCCATACCTGATAGGATTTTATTTTTTGGTGCTTATAGAGGTTACTTACAGAAGATTCTGGATTTTTTACATTTAACATAAACTCCTCAGGGATTATTAACATTTAAGTATTTTTGATATAAGCAGTGATTTCCTTAAGGGTTTCAAAGGTAAAGTCAGTACCCCAAGTTAGGCATATCTGTTACTGTGCTCTTATTTCACAAATACATATTTTGTGTATCTGTGGGAACTAAATGAGTTTTCAGCTAAAAATTTATTTAAAATTTAGACTTAAATGTGTATATGTTTGTGTGGGTATATCTATATATTTATATTTTAACTCCTGATGAGCACAGATCCCCACTATTATTTTCCAGTTCCCTTCAACTTCTTTCTGATAGACTTGACCTTTCATTACGTCTGTCAGTAACCATGCCTTGGTATCTGTTACTCCTTTGTCTGAACCCTCACTCTTTAAAAGTGCAGTTCTGGTAGTCATAATCCACTTGCCCACAGACCAGTCAGTACTGACCTTAGGGTGAAAGAACTGGTCTCTAAAGGCTTACAGTGGCTCTGTCCAGTAACCGTCTTTGAGATAATAGAAATATTCTGTATCTGTGTAGTCCAGTAGGTAGCCACTGGCTATTACGTGTGGCTACTGAGTACTTGATATGTGGCTTATAATTGAATTTGTAGTCCTGTTTAATTAGAAAAAAAATTTTGACATGAAAAATTTCAAATATAGAAAACTGAAAGAATTATACAGTGAACATCCATATGTCAATCTAGATTCTATAATGGACATTTTTTTTTTTTTACTATAATAAGTTTTACAATAAATCATGTGTTGTTGATTTTCCACATAAGGGTGAAATAACTTGTGTAAATCGTTCCAATAGAGCAATTTTTTTAAGCACTATTTAATTTTGATTAGATAGTCATGTGTGGCTTGTCGCTACCTTTGGACAGTGTAGCTCTAGCCTGGCTTGGTAGCCCATTTTCTGTGGAGTATTATCTGGTCCTTTACGTTGCATGAAAATGCATAGCCTGCTACCCTGAACAAACCTGATCCTGTCTGATCTCGGAAGCTAAGCAGGGTCGGACCTGGTTAGCACGTGGATGGTAGACCACCTAGGAAGACCAGGTGCTGTAGGCATAAAAAACATATTAAAAAATAAGGGATCGTAAGCTGGCAAGATCCTTGCAATCTGTGAGGTCAACCAAGGGTTGCCTCACCTAAAAAAAAAATAAGCATGGCCATCCTCTTTAGGGACACCCTGGAAAGTCACCCAATCTCCACCCTGCAAGACCACACTGTCATCACCTTAGGTCCCTTACATGGAAATAAACATTTCTGTTCAAGTCATAGATCTTAATGGATGTTCAGTATAAAATCATGTTATAATTCTCTTACAATTAGATGTAAACCTCAAGGAGAAAGGAAGACACAATCACTTTTTGAATCTCCTGTGGGCCCACAATTTTTGGTTTGTCTTCAAAATAATTTTTATTCTGTGGCTCCTGTTGAGTAAGATAATCCACTCAAGACTGAGCAAGGTTGGGGAGAAATAATTCCTAGATTAAAAAATCTTTAACGTATTATCTCTTTGTCCTCATTCTCTAACTTCCCTCTAGTGCTGATTTACTTACTATGCTTCATTCCTACTATCTACTGTTTCTCATTCAAACCAAGATTGGAGAGTAGGACATTAGGATAAATATTTTATATTGTCTCTGATTTTCTTATACCTTGTTAGTAATGGCTCTTGGTTGCAACCTGCTCGTGGGCAATGATCATTAGAAATTTAAATTTTGTGCAGTACTAGTTTTATGAGAAACTAGACATGAATAGCACTCAGGTCAGCAGATATATGTCCCTACTCCCACATCTCATAATAAAGAGACCTCTTGCAATAACCAAACATATTCTGAGTGGTTCAGTGCCCATCCCTCCTTTTGCCCTTTCATGGGATGGAGTGCCACTACCCAGCACCTAGCACAGTCTTTTCCATATCGTAGGTGCTTTGTAAATGTTTATTGAATCAGTTGTCTTTTGTACTTACTGCCTTGAGATTATTTGTCTTTGTAATTTAGTTTGAGGTAGAAGATACTCATTTCTATTACTATGGAAACCTTTCAATTACCATGAATTGTGCTGGCCCAATTGTAATCTTGATTTTCAGGTATAAACTGAGTAGAGTACTTTAACCCTGCTCAACCAAAGCAATAAATACAGCACAGCAAAGAGGACTGGTGAGAAACGAGGTGTTCTGCCAGGCTCTACCATTCTATTTTATTTATATATTTTTATTTTGAGTTTCTGGATTTTATGCCTCTGCTTTTTATAGAGTGCAGGCAGACATTTCATTGATTATCAGGCTGAGTCTATTCATGTGGACATTTTTATATGACTATAAATGATAGTTGAGATTATTTTATATGACCTATCATGAGGCTACTTTGATTTGAAATGTGTGAGACCTATGAACATGGGTTGTGCTATAAGTTGAGCCACTGATCCATATGATTTTTAAAAAGACTATTAGAGCAGTTTTAGGTTCACAGCAAAATTGGGAGGAAGGTACAGAGATTTTCCACGTACCCTTGTTCCCACGCTTGAGTTAGTCTCCCTCATTATCAACATTCCCCACCAGAGTGGTACATTTGTTAAAACTGATGAACCTACATTGACACATGACCACCCAAGGCCCGTTGTTTACCTTAGGGTTCACTCTTGACAGTGAATGTTCTATGGGTTTGGGAAACATTTATCCAACATTATAGTATCACATAGAGTATTTTCACTGTCCTAAAAACCCCTTGTGTGCCACCTATTCATTTCTCCCTACCCCAACCCCTGGGAATCACTGATCTTTATATTGTCTCCAAAGTTTTATCTTTTCCAGCATGTCATTTAGTTGGAATCATAGTATGTAGCCTTTCCAGATAGACTTTTTTCATTTAATATATACATTAAAGTTTCCTTCATGGTTTTAATAGCTTGAAATTTCATTTCTTTCTAGCGCTGAATAATATTCCATGTCTGGATGGACCACAGTTTAATTTATCCATTCACATATGAAGGATATTTTGATTGCTTCCAAATTTTGGCAATTATGAGTGAAGCTACTATAAATAAATGCAGGTTTTTATGTAAACATTATTTATTATTTTAATAATTGGTTTTCTAGCATATGTGATAATGAGCTGAAATAGAAAATTTTAAGAAATAATAGAAGTAAACAGGAAAGGTAAATAACTTTGAGAGTGAGCTTTGAGTCTGAACTGTGTGATACAGTGGAGAGTACTCTGTAGAATCAAAATTCATCGTTACAGCACTGCTTCACAGAACTATTTTCCCTTTCAGTCTGCAAATAGACTTTATCCCTTAGTGGCACAAAGCACAAATAGCCATCTGAAAGTCTTTCTTTGCCATTATTTCTTTATGCTTGCTTATTTCCTGAAGTGGCCCTCTCATTTAGCTACTTAGAAATTGGAGGAAAGATGGTTACTGTTCGATTGACTGTTAGAGGCCAGTTAGGACAATTTAGAGGATTCTAACTCTAGAGCAGTAAAGATAATGAGGACAAAAGAGGTAGCTAATTAGGGGAAGAGGAAACCTTGAACAAGAGTCTTGGGCTTTTACTGTAAGGGCCAGGAAATTTAGTATCGCTCAGTGGCCTAAATGTTATGCATTAGGACACATATCCCTAGAGGTGAGAATCTGGCCAGGTGAGTTTACTCTTCCCAGGATTATGCAGACGATCTTTGCTGTGGAGCTGGGGGTTGGTTATTCCAGACATCCTTCAATTCAGCCTAGGACAGGAAGAGCAGCACCTGAAGTTCGCGTAAGGGGGCCAACAGACAGAAGGTTCTTGTGGCCAGCACATATATTTTTCTCTATTATGAAGATGTAGGGGGACATATAAGCCTGGTCACAGGATTTTATTTGTGTTTCTTGGGCAGAAGGCCAAAATGAGTATCACCAAGGGGTAGCAAACTTAGGACCTCATGAATGTTGGTTATTTGTGTGTATCATATGTGTTTTATGTATGACATTTAGTGTCCACTTGGTTCTTCCTTTTCTATGTTAAGTACACAGGTGCTCTACTTACTGTATCTGTACTAAACATGTCTCTTGGTTATTAATTTACTTATCCATACTTAACATATCTCATGTTTTCTGCAGATGCCTCACAAGCTACCTAGTTTCATTTATCTTTCTGATTTGATTGTTTCTCTTATTTTTCCTGTAGCAGATTTGAACATTTTAAAATAATACAGCCTATGCAAATTATATGAAGGATGGTTTGTGATTTTGGATTCTTAGGTGGGATTGTTCTTCTCTTCTTCAATCTAGGTTTAAGACAGTTCTTGGGTGATTTATGGCGAAGATATATCCTTTTGGCATCACAACTCTATGTAGCTTGTCTTCTATTTAGAATCGTGTAGGATCCCTTATTCAGCCTATTATATCGGTTAAGGGAAAAACTGGCTTCAGTGCTTTATTATCCTCCTGGGTTTCTACCTTCATTTAACACCCAGCCTGAGTTACGAATCTACTTCTTGCCAGTTCATAAATTTATTCAAGGTTTAATTTTTTTTCACATCAGAATTTATAATTGTTTTCAATAGGAAAATAGTTTTAGGTAGAGAGCCAGAGGAGAGAAATTGTAATCAGGGGGATTGTTTTATAAATTCTATAAATGTCTAACCAATGTACTAGGCGAGACTCTTTAATTGCAGCTTAAATTTTGTATGGCCACCAGATGGCACCACCACACAAAACAAGCTCTAAAATCAAGACTCAAATTTAAAAAGAAATCTTGATGGTAAGAATAAAGTAATGAATATATTCCCATTAACGGCTACTTTATGAGGGAATGTTAGTATGCCATTACTGCAAATAAATTTAGCAAGATATTATTTGTAGTATTAAGAAGGGTAGTACTTTTTGAGCTAATGATTCCACTTCTAGAAATCCATCCCTCCTCACAAAGTGTGTGTATCTTCTTTAACATTCAGCCTTACTGTTACCTCATCCAAACAGCTTTCCCTGGCAAACTCTTTGCCCCTTGTCTGAGTTAGAAGCCATTCTTCTGTGCCCAGTGAAGGTGTCATCTCCCCAGAAGGTGATCTCCTTTAGGACAAAAATAGATTTTCTCTGTATCTGTATTTCTGAGCCTTGATGTATGATGGTGCTCTAGAAATGTTTGTTGTGCGAATAAACAAACAGAAATAGCTAAATAACTAACTCCATTCTTGTCTATGGCAGTTTATTGAAACTATGATTTGTATCTGATCATTAGGCCCAGTTTTTCTTGTTTTCCCTCATTAAGAGAGTGCTACAGGGGTCAAATATTAACAGTATATACCACAACAACCAAAGTAGTTGCCACTTCCTATACCAAGCAATTTTTATTTATTTATGAGATTTATGCTAATTTTGACCTCATTGGGTGAAGATAAATGAAGTAATGAACAATTTTGTTTATATACTTTTACTTGAAGGATGCAGGCAAATGCTCTGTGTTCTTGACATTGCTCTATTTGTGAGGTTAATGGCATGCACAAGAGGACTTGTAATTTGATGTAGATATTCTGAGTGTCAGAGTTTCATCTGCATGGGAAGGTGGTTGACAGGTGGCATCTTTAACTTGATTTCAAGTGGAATTTATTTTAATGAAAAAATAAATATCATTCAGAATCTATTAATAGTATTTCTTTTCCCTCTATGTTAGCTGGATTTCCTGTTGTATCCCTTATATACTTCATGAAGAAATGGCCGATACATTTGAGTTATTTTGAATTGATGTTCAGAAATTGCACATTCTGAAATCAAGATGGACTATGACCTGATGACTTGCATACATATTTTTTTTTTCTGGTATCAAAATACCTTCAAATGGAATGAGTGTCATTTCTGTGACTATCATTTGACCACTTTTAGGTTTCAAAAATTTTCACAATAAAAGAATTAATAGTTAAAAATAAAAATAATTTAGAAACACATTGAATAAAAACTGACTCTATAACCCCTTCTAATTCCCCCTTCCAGTGTACACTGTTAAAAGTTTGTATATTTCCATTTTTTCCCTGAGATTTGCTACAAATAATGCTCCATGAACCTTCATTATGTATATATCTCCATGAACATATTTGAATATTTCTATAAAGATAAATCTAGAGTTTTATCTTTTTGATTTTTATCTCCATAGAGAAACTGCTATGTCATATAGAATGCAACTTCTAAATCTTGAAATATAAATAAATCCTTACCTTCTACAAGTGCTGTCAATTAGCACTACATCTACAATGTTTTTATATACCTATTTTTTTCAAATCCTTAGTGATATTTTATATCGTCAAATTTTTAATAAGCACAAATGTTCTTTTACTTTTTTAACTAATATTTTCACTATTATCTGTGAGACTATATCTTTTCTGTTGCTTATTGTCACCCATTTTTCTGTGAATGTTTTATATTCTTTATAGAGTTTTATATTTGTTGACTTTCCTTTTTTTTTTTTTAATGATTACAGATAATGCTTTCTAGAGGATTTTAGGGTTTAGTTATTGGGGTGCTTGAATGACTACACCATTATATATTCCCACCAACAGTGCACAAAGATTCCAGTTTCTCCACATCCTGTTAATGCTTTTTTCTGTTTTTGATTATATATTTTTTAAAATTTTTTAAATAGTAACCATTCTAATGGATATAAAGAGTGTAGCTGAAGTCAGTCAAAGAATGAGTTGAGAAGCACCTTCTTCTTTGAAAAATTTTTGGAAGAATTTGTGTAGAATTGGTAATATTTTTTTCCTTTAATGTCCAGTAGAATTCTTGAAGTTTGTTTGTTTGTTTGTTTATTTATTTATTTATTTAATGGAGAGGTTTTTAACTACAATATCAATTTCTTTAATAAACATAGGGTTTATTCAGGTTATCTATTTTTTTGAGTGACTTTTGTGACTTTTAAAAATTTTGCCCATCTCTTCCAAGTTGTCAAATTTATTATATAAAATTATTGATAATATTCTCTTATTTTTTTTTAATGTCTGTAGAATCTTTAGTGACATAATGTTATTCTTGATTTTTGGTGACTTGGGTCTTCTTTCTACTTTTCATGGTCAGCATCGCTAGAGTTTTATCACTTTCATTAATCTCAAAGAACCATCTTACTAAGAGCTCTTTAAAATCTACTCCAATAGCTACATCTACTTAATATTAATTCTTGCATAATTCTATAATTTACAACTATTTTATTTTATTATTACAAAATTGAAAGAGAGCTTTCTTCTCCCTATAATAAAAATATGAATATCATGAATGAAAACCACCATTAATAATGTCAGTGTCCTTTCTAAAAGATTTTTAAATTATTGCTATCTCACTTCTGATTAAGCATCTCAAGTGACAATGAACTCAGTATCTTTTACATTTTTGGATAACTCAAAATTTTAGAAAGGTCTTTTTTTGCATTGCTACTTTAACCAAACAACATTTAAAATAGGTTACTATTAAGCAGGATAGTCTATTTTGGCATTTCCTGTGTAAAATATAATTCAACTTGGTATTATTTCATAATTGTTTGAAATAATATTTGATGGAGAAATAATGAAAATGTGAAGTGTGGGAAGAAACACCCTTTTTCAATTATGGCTCTGTTTCTGCTGACTGCTTTAGTGACCTAAGACTCTTCTTTTGATTTAAAAGCCAAGGTAAGAAAAATGCCAATAGAGGCAGCAGTTGGAAAAGGCAAATCAAGGCCTAAATCTTTAGTTACTAAAGGCAAAACTGCAACAGAAATGCTCTTGAATAATTTGAAATTTAAGATACCAATATGTTAGTTATTGAATGAAAATTATGCATGGAAATATTCTAAAGATTGGAAATAAAACAAACTTTCTCCATCTCTGTTATTTCTTGTTCACACAAATGCTTATATATTTCCAAATTAAACCATTTGTCCCTATTTGTTACATTCTAATATAACCAAGTTTTGGACTATTAATTTCTCCACACTTACTTAATTTTTTACTGATTTTTAAGATTAAAAAATTGAATAGATGACAATAATGTATAAATACATAATATAAAAAAATTGAATACCTAATTTTTTCTTGGACTTTGTTTTTGAAAAATTATTTCAAAATTTTATGCATTGTGCCTTTTTTATAATAAAGTTCACACTAATTCAGCTATATCCCGCTATCTTTCTGCTTTGTTCTCTTTATCTGTGTTATTATAAGCATCTCTCTTTTCTCTTTCTCTCAGTCTCACATTTTGTTTATTTCATTTATTTCATCTTGGGGTTAAATCTTGGTTTCTACTACCTTATTCTTTCACTCAATGTTTTTTAGTTGTTTTTTTTTTCCTTTGGAACTAAGTAGGCTTGGTAAATATAAAAATAGTGAAACGAGTGATATTTTACTGGGATCTTAAAGAATAAATAAAAGTCAAAGTAGAAAAGAGGTATAAGAAACATTGTAAGAAGCACTAAAATACATTGATATTTTGGGTACAAATCGCTTGAGTGTTTCAAGGACAGGAAAGGGTTTGGGGGAAAGATGTCTTTATAATTAACCAATTAGCACTAGGCTCATTTTTTACTCAAAATAGTTAGAAAATTAAAAGAAAATTCTAAAAAAAAAAACCTCTTGAAAATAATACTTTATATATTTACTTATTGTAAATATGTTTGATAAAATACTCAAAGCTATATAGTTTGCTAGATTTTCTAGAAGCTACTGTATGTGTTTTATTTATGATAAACTTGGAAGCTTATTTAAAAAGTCCCCAGAACTAAAATTGCTAATAATTACTTTTCATTGGTGGTTTGACCAATGTTTTAGAAATACATATGTATCAGTTTATCTGTATGTGTGTGTGTGTATATATATATGTATATATATATACACACACACACATATATACATATATATATATTTTTTTTTGCAAAATTATAAGTTTTTTGGACATTCCTGCACTGGCAGTTTAGAAATTATACTTATTCACTTCTGGAATACACATTCAGTCAAGTTACTGTCTTAATTATATTTTATCAATAAAGTATATATTATTTTGTAGCAAAAAATAGTTATCAAATATATTTCTGTTATATATTTCTGTGGCACATTTTGAAATTGGAGAATTTGACATAAAGGGCATAGGTCGAGATGCCTGGAAGATGATAGTTTATGGGCATGCCTAAAAGCTAATGTTTGTCTTTAAGAGAAAGTCTTATTGCATGGAGAATTTCTAAAATACTTTTGTCATTTTTTATGTCAGAACCCTTCTCTCTGAAAACAATTAGTAGGATCTTAGCAAAGAAACAGAATAAGCAAAGGCAAACTTACAGGAAAAAAAAAAAGCTAGAGAATCTAATCTCAAACACAATACCATTATTTAGAAGGAGATGAGACAGTTTAGCTTTGGGAGTGATGAAAGAAAGATGCTCCAGTTATGGAAAAGAGTTTTTGAAAAGACTTCTTTTCAAACTGGCTTTTGTTCTTATTTAACACCTACTTCTAGGGTTAAATAGGGCAAAGAACTGCTCATTGACTTAAACAAATAATAACTTTTAAAAAAATGCTCAGTTTTGACTACACCTAGTGAATGGAACAGATGATTTGACTTTAATGCTGTAAAAGGACTATATTTAAACCCCATTCAATATCTTATGCCTATCTCTGTTTCTGACTTAATTTTTATTAAAGAAAAGTCTGTTTCTTCAAACAATTTAAAGAGAACACAAGAATTAAGTAGAAATTTGCTTTCAAATCAGTCAACTCAATATCATATGTATTTATATTTAATGTAACCTATCAAGCAATCTGTATATCCTTAGGATGTTTATAAAATTATACGTTAATGTTTCTGCATATTTTCACATTATCTATTTTTACCATATATATAACAATTGGGAGTTTACCTTCATTATATAAAAAGAAAAAAGATATGAATCATGCCAGGTAGAATATGAATATTTTCCTTTTGATTTTTGTAATTAAAAATTTTGTTGTTAACTATTTGTTAATCTTATGAGATTATGAAATGAACATTTTTTTCAAGCTTTATAAAAATTGCTAAAGCTCTGGTTTGAATTGATCCACAAAATGTCCACAAAACTTAGCATTTTTAGTTCTCTATGATTCTCGTCTGACAGAGTGTGAGAGTAAATATAATACTGACACCAGTGGAAACTTTGTATGGGAATATCTAATGTCATGTGATCATTGGCAATCTTTCTTCTGATATGATCTCTCTGAGGGCCAGTCTCAAAGAGGCAAAAGGCCAGAAGAGCCAGTGCATAACATCTGTATTCTTGATCAAGCTTATCCTCCAGCTGGTGAAATCCCAAGGCATAGACACAGGTATTATCAGCTAGTGTGTCTGAATGCTGTTACAGTCTCTTCTGTCATACTGTTAAGCAAAAAGGAGTAAAGTTGAATTTGCTACGGGAAAGCTATGTAGAAAGTTGGGACGTTTTCAATGGTTGCAGGAAAGAATTGACCTTGGGGGTCTATGTTAATTAATATCTAATGTTAACTTTATTCTACAGGTGAAAACAGGAATGGGTCAGAGTGAGAATGGTTCAAAATATTTTCTATGCAGATGTTTTAGGGAATATTTAATATTTTTTTGGACAAAATAAATCTGTGTTTTTTCCCCGTTACCTCTGTGGGTGCTCCCTTACTAGTTAAAAATAAATTATCCAAAGCTTAAATTTCTTTATTCCTAAGTGTAACATAAAAAGTTTGAGTATTTTGATAATATTATTTTTCTATCAAAATAAATCCAGTTTTATATTTACAAATTTGTTTTCCCGTTATTTAAGTATACAGATACTCGATTAAAATAACTAAACAAAAATCAGATTGCTAAGAAAACATGACCTTAAAAAAATATTTACCTTACAATTTAGCATTTTGGTAGAGAGAATATTTATTGAAAAACAAATGATAGTGTATTTATACATTTTATCAATATTTGATAATTTTTCAAATTAAGTTTCCTCAAATTATGAAGTAATTAAATGGTGAAATAGGGATATTAAAAACCTAAAATCAAATCTCTTTAGGAAAAAGAATTATCTGTTTTTTTTTACAGAGTTACCAAAAATACTATTTTGGGAAAAATGTTTTTTCTCTTTAATCACTACTTATTTATTTATATTTCTAGAAGAGAATGGTTATTATGTATTTTTTGTGGAAGTATTATTTATGTAAGTAAAGGTGAACAATCATATTTTTGGATAAATGTCAATCAATAAACAAACTATATATAATATATACTTGAACTAAAAATATATGCCTGTATTATACATTATGTGTTATAATGTATTATAATTCAAATTATATATTTTTAAAATATATATTTATATATGTATTTGAACCAAAGACTAATTTAATATATTTTTACGTATTTATATATATTTATTTGAACTAAAGACTATCATTACTAGCTGTCTGACCTTGGAAATATTACTTATACTCTTGGAGGCTCAGTTTTCTATAAGTTAAAGATAGTCATTGCTGTGCAGCATTGTTATTAGGATTACAAGTCATGCATCATTCATTTAGTGTTACCTCCTAAACTCCCTTTCCTGGAATCCCATGATTTCTGCCTTTTTTTTTCACACTTTAAGAGACAAGTTATGACTCCAGTGACTATCAGTTTCAAGAAATAATATAAATGGCTGAATGAGGTTTGGCTAAGACAATATAGCAAACTGAGGAATTTGTTAGATTGATGTGTGTGTGTGTGTGTGCACACACATGTCCTTCCTAAAGTAGAGTTACTCTATTCGGTGTCAGAATATAGTTACCATTTGGCATAATATAGGCACTAAGCGATAAAACATAAAATTTTAAAAGATAATAGAAATCCAGATTTTTATGTGAGTATAAATTATATCAGTTTTTAAATTTTGGCAATGAATTAAATTGTTTTAAAAACAATGAAAGCAACATACATGCGCGATTATTCACTTGTGTAAGACCTCTGTTTTAAGGCATCACAAAAATTTTTAAAAATTATTTTTTTTAACACTCCCAGATAAATGGTTACTCTAACTTGTTTATTTAAGTCTATCATGCTTATTATTTATTTAGCTCCTCCTATTACTTCATGATGAATGTTGCCATTTTTCACTTTTTATCACAAATCACCCTCAGAGGATAATCACTGGGTAATAGGGCACATAAAATTATTAAAAATTCAACTTTATGTGATTCTTCCAAATTATTTTTCAACAGGATTTTTGTAATAGTTTTAAAAATGTTTCTTTGACCTCTACCATCTGACAAGTTTGGTAGTCATTCTTACTTTTTTGCCAACTGAATTATTGTAAAATATACCTTTGTAGGCTTTATTTGTATTTTCTGATCTCTAGTGAACTTATCAATTCTCTGGACTTATTGACTATATGTTTTATTTCATGTGAAATGTCTGTTCTTGATTTGTGTCCATTTTTTCCTATTGGATAATTTTTAAAATTAATTTTAAAAATGTTTTATTTGTTCTTAAATTACTGCAGATATTTACAGATATGTTCTTTATGTTCTTTACGTTTTTTATGTTCTTTAAGGTGTCTTCTGATAAAGAGAAATTTTAAGTTTGGTACAATCATATTTACCTATCTATTCTACTATATGTAGGTTTCTTTTCTTTTCTTTTTTTTTAAGTCCATTGTGTCTTTTTCTTGATATCTTTCATCCAGTTACAAAGACTTGGATGATTCATTCATGGAGGACTTTCCATTTCCATTTCTTCTCTGCACAAAAGAAAAATTAGTACCTGCTCTGTTTATCTTAGGGGGTGTTTGAAGATAAATGTACCCAATATTTTATGAGAGTCCACTATAGATAGGTACAATGCTATCATTAATATAAATAATACCAGTAGTTCTAATTTTCCCACAAATCTTTATTTGCTTAAAGATAGAATACAAATATTGGGTTGGATTACATAAAAGAGGAGCCATTCATTCCTGGATGTGGCAGGATAACTCAACACTATCTTGGAGTATGTGAGTTTTCATTTCATAGTCTTCTATGAATCTGTGAATCAATATTTTCTCAGTAACTGATTCATAGATTATAGGCCAAGAACAGGAAAAGATTCTTGGGGATTAGGGAACATATTTAATTCCATGCAACATCACTTCTTGAACAGGCAACCAAATGAAAATCTTGGAGCCCCAAATAATTAGACCCAAAGAGAATGATTTCTTCCCACGACTTTTAATTGAGGGTCCTGCTAAACACAACAGTAAAATGCCATTTTTCTTTTGTACCTTTCTCTAGTATATTCTATGATACTAGTTGTATTGACAGGAGTGGTTAGAGGAAAGATTAAAAATAAAAAATTTTTTTAAAAGTATATCTAATTCAGCCATCTCTTTAAGTGAAATTAGTAGCTGTTTACTGGGTGTCAAAAACTCAAAAAAAAAAAAAAAAAAAGAAAAACTCATTTCCAGATAAATCATTTAGCAATCTTGAATCTTTAATGTGTTCAGAAATGTCATTCTTGCCATATGTTACCCAAATCCACATAATTCCTCATGGTCCTCCCTCATTGGTAAGTCAGCATAGTTTTGTTGGTTGATGTCAGAAAACTAGTTTAGAAAACGAAGGAAAAAGTCATGTGATAATTAAACTTAAGTAACATGGGGAGCAATATGAGGACAATGGCTAATTAGCATGCTGTTGATTGAGTGCCCACAACATGTCATGCACTATCCGAGGCACTGAAGCTATAGAAATGAATAAACATGCAAAAATATCCTGTTAATTAAGGGATGGTAGTGGTGGTAGTAATGAATGATGACATACCAAATACCAAATAAATTATGTAGCATATTAAAAGATGAGAAATGCTATGGAGTAATATGCAGTCCTTCACTTCTTATATCTTTTTGTGTATGGAGGTAAGAAGAAGAGATTTCTCTGAAATAGGTTGGTCAGAGACAGCCTTTTTGAGACAGTGATGTTGGTACAAGGACTTGAATGAGCAAGGAAAGTGGGCTACCTGGTGAGATAGTATACCAGCAGTAAAAACAGCTGGTGTGAAGACCCCAGAGGGAGTCCTGAATAAATAGAATGCTTGAATAAAAAGCAAGAGAGTCTGTGAAGCTGCAGCAGTGAGCATGGGAGAGAGAAGTAGGTCAGAGAGTGGGTGAGAGCAAATAAGGCATGAGAGGCCATGGTAAGAAATTGGATTTTTTTCGTAAGCATGTTGAGAAGCTTTGGAGGGTTTTGAGTGAAGGAGTGACAAAAGCAGGCTTCTTGTTTTAAAGTCTCATTCTGGATACTCTGTTGAGATTAGATTGTGTGTGTGTGTGTGTGTGTGTGTGTGTGTGTGTGTGTGTGTGTGTGTGGTGGAGGGATGTGGTATAAATTAGGATGCAGGCAGTCTAGTTAAGAGTCTATGGGAGACACCCAAGTGAGAGATGATGGTAGCTTGAGGAAGATTGGTAGAGTTGGTGCTAGTGAAAATAGCTAGATTCTGAACATACTTTAAAGTTTGTATGAGAGACAAAGAAATCAGAGATGGTTCCAAGGTTTTGGGTCCAGAAATTATAAGAAGGATGTTGCCATTAACTCTAATGGGGGAATTTCTGGTGTTCAGTTTTAGATATGTTTGATAAATCTATTAAACATTTAGATCTCTATGGGGATGTCACATGAGCATTTTGCTTTCTACATGGTTATGAAGTTCAAGTAAGAGATGTGTGCTGGGGATGCAAATATAGCATGTATCAGTGTATAGACAGTGTTGATACCATGAAGCTGGAAGATTAAAGTTCAGATCATTAGGAAATTGAAGGCCTGAGCCCTTGGACACCCAAGATAATTAAGATAACATGATAGGAGATGAGGATGACTAGAAAACATTTCTGAGAGAAGTCATTATAGAGATAGGAAGAAAGCTATGAAAGAGAATAATAGGATACCTTAAAGAGGAATGTTATCGAAATAATAAGCATAATTTAAAAGATTGGTGACTTTACTGATAATTTTGTTACTGGAAATTATTATTTACTATCAATTAGAATCATAAACACTTGGAGATAAATTAAATTTAAGTAAAATTTATTTCTATGTATTGCAGCCTAGCCCCATAATTGAAAATTCATGTTTCCTATTCTCATTGGTCAGTTTCACAAAATTTTAATGCTTCGTTGGGTGTGAAAGATATTAAGCTCTGAGGGAAAGAAGTACGCTCTCATTTTAAATGCAATAAGTACCTTCCATACTCAAAGGAAGGCTAGCATCAGAGACACATGCTCTATGCACATGAATCTGAGTCATTAGAAACTGGAAACACTTTGCTATATAGTTATAATGTGTCACATAATGAATTTGTTATATTTAATCAATTCCCACATGTTTCAGAAGTCTCAAAAGAAAAATATTAGAATGTACACATCTAATCTATGTATGCATTCCATTCCATACTATCTTTTCTACTCCTTCTCTGTCTCCAATTATCCATGACAATCTTTCCATTAATTTGAGATATTATTACATTTTATAATTTTATAGCTACATATCTGTCACAAACTTTCTATGTTCATTGAAATAATTGCACACATATATTGTAAACTTGTGATAATCAAATTTTGCCTAAGGAATGACTTTCTAAAATAAATATATTCTCTGATACAGGGCTTTTCAACAGACTACACTTGATGGAACCTGGAGCACATCACATCAAGTATTAATACTGCTGTTTGTACCAGAGAATTTTGTTTCATTTGTGAAAAGAACTTTAACGGCCTTGATAATTAAAAGAAGAACTATAATCAAAGTCTTAATATTTTGATATCCCCACAAAAAACTTTGGGTTTTCACTCAAATGGCCTAATTTATGATGGATTATGATCTCTCAAAACATTCCTGAGCAAGGATAAAATGAGAAGTTTATATATAGTAAAATAAATCAAAAAATATTTTTATTTTTTGAGACGTCTAGGACTAATAGAGAACATGAAACAAATTAATTTCAATTGAATGAAGTATATTATATTTTTTTCTTAATTATTTAATTATATTTATTTGACCAAGTAAGTAATACATTTCAACCTGTTCAAAATATAAAAAGTACAAAATGATGAATACATTCTCTTTTCCTATCTTGTTCCCTACTCACTGAGTTCCCTTCTCAGAGGCGAACATGTAACTAGTTTCATAGATATTATTCCAGAGATATTCTAGGAAAGTACAGACCAAATGCTATAGAACTATAAACGTTAGTCCTTCCTATTTTTTTTATTTAAAAACTTATTTTTCAGATTGTTCCATATCAGTACATAAGGAGCTGCCCCACTTTTTGTAAGCAGCTGCAAGTGTTACATTAATGGATGTACCAGCATTTATTTAACCCGTGTTATTTCATTGATGTTTAGGATTGTCCCAGAATTTTGCAATTATAGAAAAATGTGTCAATGAATAGCCCTTAATATAGTATCATTTGCCATAGAGCATATCTATAAGCTAAATCTCTAGCAGTGTAATTTCGGTGTCACAAGCCATGTTCATTAAATTTTAATAGGCATTTAATGTTTAAATAGAAGTTGTACAGCTACTCTCCAAACAGCACCCTTCAAGGGTGCCTGCTCCCTCACATCTTTTACCACCACAGCATGTTACCAATCTGTTTGGCTTTGCCAATAAAATTTTTACCAATACATATATACACATTTCTGTCTGAAAACTGAGCTGGAAGAATTTGGACTGCCTTACCAGGCCGAGTTCAGGCGTCCTGGCCAAGGTTCCCTCCAGCGAGAGATTGGATTGCTTGATGGCTGGAGAAGGTGGGGGCATCATCAGGCTGCAAGTTCACATAAGAACTGACTGGGCTGTAATCACTTTTAAAACTGCTGCCACAAAACAAATTCCTCTGGGAGGGGTGGAAGCTCCCTTCATGCTGGCATCTATGCAGAAGGTTGGAAAGCACCCTGACAAATCCCTCAGGCTTGGGGGACCCCAGCTGCCTCAGGTGCATATTGTGTCTATTGTGCACGGGTTGGCCCTACAGTTTAAAAACACCAGGCACTAGGCACCAAACCAAGGGGTTTGGAGAAACCTGATTCCGGGAGCTGGCTCTTTGGGGGACAAGGCATATGCCTAATTCAAAGCCCTCACTTACACATACGCACATTTCCCCTGTGAAGGCTGAGCTGGGAGAATCTGGACTGCCTTGCATGGCTAAGCCCAGTGGCTCCGCCAAGGTTCCTCCCATGACAAATACTTGGACTTCTTGATGACTAGAAAGTTGGAGACCACAACTGGCTGAAGACCCAGATGAGGACTGACTGAACAGTGGTATGGATTTGCTGAGCGTGGGTCACATGTTCATTCATGGACTGGATACCAAAGCAAAAGGGATGTAGTGGAAGAAGCCATTCAAATAGTCTAGTCTCTTCACTTGATTGCAACCTCAAGGGAGAACCATTAAGCTGAGATCAACAGTCTTATAACTCAAACAGAATAATTTTTACTCATTGTCGTAAGCCAATATGCTTTTTGAACATATATTCTGCAGCAGTAGATGAGCAGAATATATTCTCTTGTTTGAAAAAGCCAAAGAGGGAGAACTGGAACAGAAGTCTGTTTTATCTACCTCTCTTTTTTCCTTTTCACATCTCTAGGTGCTGGATCACTGAGGGGTGACTTAAGGCTTGGGTGGGGTAAAATAATCCCAGATACTGAAATGCTGCCCAAAGGATCCAATACAGAGATAAGACCCAGAAGGCTGGGAAAGACATGGCTGGGTGATTAGGGAGGACCTCTGAGCACATGGTATTTGAGCCAAAAACTCAGTACTGGAAGGGGCCAGCTGTGGGACTAGGAAGGATGTTCCAAGCAGAGGGAACAAATGTAAAGGCCCTAAGCCTTGAAGTTCACCGTTTGTAGGATGAAAACAAGGATGGCATGCCTGGAGCAGAGGGAGAGGGGCTGAGCATTGGGAAGTGAGCACAGGTTAAGAGTTCGGGTCCAGAGTGTTCAGGGCTTGAAGGCTGTGGTGTTGGTGGACTATATTCTCTGTGTGGGAGGGCAAGCGGGCAGGCAGACAAAGTGCCATTGACCCTTTAGGAGAATGAGGGAGCAGAAGAATTTGGGTTATCAGAGACAAAAACTGGGAGAGGGCATTGTAGCCAAGGAATAAGACATGAGTGAAGGGGGTTATTCCATGTGTAGGCCTGGTGAGGAGCCAGGTCAATTGGCCTCCCTGGATCTCCTTGGGAACCAGAGGCCTGGGGTTTTTCAGGTAACCCTTTCTAGGACTTAGTAGCAGCCAAGTGCGTCCCTCTGCTGGGACATCTGAGTATTACATCCGATGACCTCAGGCTGGACCAACCCTCGAACTTCCCTGAGAACTTCATAGGAACATTCCTGGGATCCAGGGTTCTCAGGGTTGGCAGTGGTTCCCGAAGTCCTCTTCTCCTGCCCCTGCTAGATCCTTGCTTGCTTAGCCCTAGGGACAGGGAGCTCACTCCCTTTTGAGGAAGTCTGTTTTACCCTGCACAGCACTGATCGGCTTAAGCTCTGGAGTTGCAATACTTGGTCTCAGCTCTTTTCACAGAAGTGTCTATGGTTTAGAGATTCCACGGTTCAGTATCCCGAGTGTAATGACAGACAGTTGTGGCAAATGACATGCAGTGTGATTCTACGTATGTGAAGTTTGAAAACATGCGCAAGTGTTTGTGCCATTCGCGGGTTCCTATCTACATAGGAAAGCTTGCTCTGGGAGTGAATTCACTGTGATTATGTGAGGAGGGAAGGGTGGGGAGGTGACAGAATAGGGACGGAGATTTTATTGGGAGGAAAAAACTAAACTTCTAAAGACAATATTAAGAGAATGAAAGATAAGAATGAAAGACTGGAAGACAATATTTACAAAACACGTATCTGATAAAATACCAGTATTCAGAATATACAAAAAACTCTCATGACTCAATAGAAAACAACTCAATAAAAATAGGTAAAAGATTTTAACCAGTACTTTATTATAGGAGATATATAATTGACAAAAAAGCATATGAAAAGATGATTAGCATTATTTATTCATTAGAGAAATACAAATTAAAACCATCAATACCACACCTTTATTGAAATGGTTTTTAAAACTGACCATGCTAAATTTTGGAAGAATGCAAGCAAATGGAATTTTCATGCACTGCTGATGCAGCCATTTTGCAAAGCAGTTTGATAGCTTACCTACAAAGAAAACTAAGACTCAGAAGTTTGGACTTGCCAGAGAACACATATTAGTTGTAGTGCAGATCTTAAACTCAGATCTGATTCAAAATGCTACTCTCTTTCTAGTATGTTATATTATATTTCTCCTAAAAAGTAAGAGATCAAAGAGAAATGCATACACAATTCATAAAGAATAATGGCTTTAATTACTGTTGGCATGACTTCCCAGCCAAAACGTGCATGACAGTGACTGAAATTTGTAGGATTACTTACTAAATCTGTCTGAATTGCAGAAACAAAATATACAGAACTCTACTTCCTCAGCCCAAGCTCTCTTACTCTCTTACTCTACCAGTCTGCTCATAACCAATGGATTTTGACAGTCTTCGTGTGAAAGGGGCAGAAGGAGAGGATCGGATGTACCTCATTCTGGTACACTCACTATTCCAGTCTCACCTCAGTCAGACGCTAGAATACTGTTGCAGTCCATAAAACAGCAAAGCTATTCTGCAATGAGAGAGAGAGAGAGGTTCTGGAACTTCCAAGAGTCTGAGTTTTTATAAAGAAAAATCATTATACTTGTCTTTTGTTGTTGTAGTCTCATTAGGTAGCAAGACAAGAAATTTTTTTTTTACAAATAAACTGCAAGGATTTGAACAGTCATAAGCAGCAAACCTCATTTTCATTCTTGCAGTTTTCATTCTTGGGTTCTTGCCAATCACTTAACATAACATAAACACATTTAGATGATGTTGAAATAAGCATTCATCAATGCAGACATAATAAGATATATTAGTCCAAAGTTAAGGTGGTATGTTTTTCTTAACCTCATAGAAACTATCCCTTGGTGCCCCAGGCTTTCCTAAAGAATCTTATGAGAAATATAGGCACGAAGTTGAAAAGCCTACCTCTCTCCATGTACTCATTTACTAAACTTAAGTCCTTTGGGTGTGTGTGTGTGTGTGTGTGTGTGTGTGTGTGTGTGTGTGTGTACATTTATATGTACATATACACCTATATATGTATGCATATCTGTTTATAAATGTATGTGTGCATTTTTTTCCCCCTAAATACTTTCAGGAATGTAAACCAGAATCTGTGATTACAGAACTTTGTTTTTATTCTGGAGACTTACATTTTGAGGAAAAGTAGTGAGTCATCTTCCCATGTCCAGCAATTGCCAGTTTCTTTACAGGACAATCCAATCCAAGAAAAATAGAATAGTCGACTTTGAATGAACTTCTGTCATAAGAGGAACATATTCTATGAATAAAATCTTTTTATGTTTCTGAAATGAAGTAATAATCTTGTTGATATTATTTTTATTATTGTGAATAACAAAAAGTATAGAGATCAACTTCATCCTGATTCTATTCAAATCATAAAATAATGGAATCTCAGTTATTGGTGTTTTATTTAATTTAGAGGCATAAAGGAGAACCAAAAAAAAAAAAAACCACTCTTAGTTTAGCTACATTTATTTATACTTATGACTGAAATCTCTTAATTTCCTCTCGAAATTTATATCTGTAGCTCAAAGATGAGTTTGAGCAAAGTCTATTTTCTACTTTGGGCTTCAGGTGTGAAAGCTATGAGATTTCTACCAATGTTGTTTTATATTTTTGCTCCATAAGTACCATGTATACTTCCTGCAAAATGGGCACTTTGAGGAAGTGGTCCTTACCCCATCAGATGAGGTGCTTATATGTAGTTGGCTGGAAATTACTTAATAAATATAAAAGTAACTGATATTTATCTCATACTCTATAATTTTAACAAAACATGTACACATATATTATCTCACTTGATCTTCCTAAATATCTTGGAAAGAAAATACAGCCAGTTTTCCTTTTGTTTCCTACACCTTTAAAAAGATGATAAAAGCTTAGTCTCTCTACCTAGAAAAAAAATACATATGTGATCTAGACACAAAATTTGACATTTAATTTCAAGGTTTTCACAGGTGTCTTTATTTCTCAATGAAAGTACTGTGTACAAAATACTAGGACTTCGGGATGCTGAAGCTCATTCTTGGACCCTCTGTATATTCATGGACCCACAAATTAAATTTTTTTATGTTGAAAGATACATTAACAGTGGATAAATCAAAAAAAGGATTACTGAATATGGCATCTTTTACTGTCCTTCTGGAATTCTATAAGTATATAAAGAGGCTGAGGGTAAACAATCTAAGGTACAGAAAAGCCAAAGTTCCATGGGCTAACACTTTTCACTTATTTTCTAATGTTTCTGTAATAATTCAGGGTGGTATGTGTATATTTATATAAATATATTTGAAAATCTGGTCACCATCCATTTAAATCTTATAATTCTTATCTAAGAAAATGATGAGATTTTCTCACTAAAATATGATCGTTAATTTATTTAAAGAGATAATATCAAGATATCACATTTGCTCTCTTACCTGGCTACTTTTCAATATATTATATTATGTTTTCATGTAAGCTTTTTACTTTGTAAACAAAGTGGAATTTTAAAAAAATTACTCTATCAACAACAATTGTAATTTTCTTTTTTTAAAATTAAAATGTAATTGACATATAAGATTATATTAGTTTCAGGTGTACAATATAATTATTTTCTATTGGTATATGTTGCAAAATGATCACTACAGTAAGCCTAGGTACCATTCATTACCATACATGTGATTTTCTATTAGAGTAGAAAGGTGAGCCTTCAGCTAGCACCAAGAGTGAAAAAACAAGCTTAAAGAACTCAAAATTCAAAATATGGAAAAAAGAAGGATGCTCAGAAAACAGTAGCATTGGGAACACAATATTTATCGTTAATCAAATATATTTTTAAAAAATAACCTTGATGGTATTACCTTTTCCAAAGTATTCTTTATGCTCCATTTCTCTGGTTATAAAAATTAATCAGTTTGTATTTTCTACCTTCCCTTATACACTAAATACATTGCAATTTTATTTTACTTTCTGTCTCATTTAATATTTTAATAATATTAACTGATAGGTTATAATTATTAGTATTCAGTATTTTGCTTTTTGGTGAAAGTTATTTTTTATTATGTAAGCAACTTTAAAATAAAATTTTAACAAGACCGTATCATTCAATAAAACATTTAAATAATAGGCAAACAGGAAGATCTTAGTTACGACCTTTTGCAAAATCGTTGGCAGATTTCATATCTTCTATTTTTTTCAAATGACTAATAGGGTTAGGTGTTACATGTTGTTGCACAAAGAATATTCCTTAAATGTAATTTTTAAAAAATAATTTTAGATTTATGGAACAGTTGCAAAGACAGTACAGAGTTCCTTATAGTTCTCACCTAGTTTCCCTTAATGTAATCATCTTACACTACTGTAATCAAAATCTAAACTATTGAACATAGATACATTATTAATAATGAAACTCCAGATTTTATTAGGATTTCATCATTTTTTTCATTAATGTACTTTTTCTTTTTTTATGATTCAGTTCAGAATACAGCATGACATTTAGTCATTGTGTCTCTTCTGTGACATTTTGTCTTTTCTTGTGGTCAGGTTTTATGTAAAATGCCTCTCAATTTTTGTTCTTCTGGTGTTTTTCTCATGTTTAGACTGGAGATATGGGTTTCTAGAAAAACTGCTACAAAGGTGAAATACTCTACTCATCAAATCATCTTATAATTATCAGGGGTACATGTTATCCACATGGCATCACTGGTAATATTAACCTTATCCTTTAGTTAATGCATGCCAGGTTTTCCCACTGTAAGTTACTATTTTCTGCTTTCTATAATCTATTCTTTGGAAGCAAACCCCCAAGTCCAGCCCACCTCAGGTGAGGTTAATTGCTACCTCCTGGAGAAAGAGTATTTGAAAGTCTTCTGTAAAGATTTGTCTTTTCTCTCATTTATTTAATTATTCAATCATTTATTTATAGAAGTATGGGCTCACAGATATTAATTTTATACTTGGGTTATAATATAATGTTACTTTATTTTGTTACTTAAATTGTTCCAGTTGTGGCCATTGAAAGGTCTTTCAAGTTAGCCCCTGTATGTCTTTGACATGTCCTAGTCTTTTTATTTTTGAGTACTTTCTTACTTTCTGGCATTATAAGATGCTCTGAACTCATCCTGCATTTTCCCTGCCCTGTCCTTGGAATCACTTATTTCTCCAAGGAGCTCTAATTCCTTTTACTGTCGAATAGTGTTTAGAAGCCAAGGTCTGGGTGCTGGGTATGTTCACTGCTTCTGGAATTTCATTGAATCTAGGTTCTTCAAGTGGACAGAGCTAGGTGATATACTAACCCATGTATACATACATACGTATATTTGTTTATGTATCAATCCAACTGTATATACATTAAGCCAAACATGAGTTCATACAGGTGTCTCTGACTCTAACAGCACAGAATTCATTCTAACCTTCCCTGTTGCTTATCTGTAACTTGCCTCTCTGAAAGTGGGAAACTTGTCTCCCACCAGCCATCATTTAGGTATATGTATAAACCTAGTATACATGTAGATCAGTTTCAGAAGTTTTAAACCATACCATCATGAGAAACAAATTGATCAACTAGGGTAGTATTATTTTCCTTTTCCAAACTTTTCTAACTTCTAACCTTACAATTTCCAGTCAAGCACCATTTTCTCAAGTTACTTAGGTCAGTTTTTATTTTTCTCATCCCCTTCAGTAATATTGTGTCATATGATTGTAATACAATTTTTTTGGGTCATAGTCTGTGTAATGTAATGTTTGTCTTAGTTTACATAAAAATTCATTATTTGTGATACACTGTTCTATGGACTTTGACAAATGTAGAGTCATGTATCTAAAACCCCAGTAGGATACTGAATTTTTCCTTTGCCATGTAAGTTTCCCTGTGTACCTACTTTGTACTTAACTACTTCTCTTTCCTCTAACCCCTGACAATCTCTGATTGTTTTCTGTCTCTATGGTTTTTTTTTTTTTTTGCAGAGTTTTATATAAATGGAATTATACAAGATGTAGTCTTTCATTTAGTAAAGTGCACATAAGATTTATCTATGCTGTTATGTGACTCAAGAGCTCATTTTTATAATTTTTTTTTTATTGTGGAAAACTACATAACATAGACTTACCAATTTAACCATTTTAAGGTGTGTAATTCAGTGGCTTTAAGTATATTAACAGTGCTGTACAACTATCACCACTATCCATTTACAGAACGTTTTTTTTTTTATTATTTCCAAACGGAAACTATACTCATTAAACAGTAACTCCCATGCCTCCTCCTCCTAGCCCCTAGTACCTACTATTCTATTTCCTGTCACTATGAATTTAATTTGCTTCTATTTTCTGTTTCTATTGAATTCCAGGTAGTTCATATAACTGGAATCATATAATATTTTTTTCTGGCTTACTTAGTATGTTTTTAAGGTTCACCATGTTGTAGCATGTATCAGAATTTCATTCCTTTTTGTGGAAGAAAATATACTTTCATCTGTATATACTACATTTTGTTTATCCATTCATACAAATAAAATATTGGACTGTTGATGGGCACTTAAGTTGTTTCCATCTTTTGGGTATTGTAATGCTGCCATGCGTATTGGGGTACACTATCTGGTTGAGTCCCTGCTTTTGATTTTTTGGTATATACCTAGAAATGGACTTGCTGGAACCTATGGCAATTTCTATGGTTAATATTTTGAGCAACTGCCAAATTAATTTTTATATAGTGGCTTTACTATTTTACATTCCTACTAGCAATGCACAAGAAGTCCAATTTTACATTTTTGCCAACTTTTATTTCATTTTATTTTATGATTTTATTTTAATTTAATTTTAATAATAACCACCCTAATGGGGGTGAGGTGGTATCTCACTGTAGTTTTGAATTGCATTTCTCTGACGACTATTGATGTTGACCATCATATTATGTGCTTACTGGCAATTTAGTATGTTCTTTAGAAAGCGGAATTTTAAGTCCTTTGCTTATTTTTGAAGTGGATTGCTTTTGTTGCTGAGTTGTAGAAGTATTTTGTATATTTTGGGTACTAAACTTTTATCAGATATTGGTTTGCAAATATTTTCACCCATTTGAATACTCTCTTTAGCATTTCTTATAGATAAGTGCTTATGTTAACAAACTCCTTCAGCTTTTGTTTAACTGAGAGTGGGAAAATTTCTTCTTCTTTTGGAAGGATAATAAAGCCAGATGTGTAATTCTTCTGATTTACATTTTTGTTCTGTTATGTTTAATAAAATATAGCAGATGATTTACAGATAGCTTGAGACTATATAAGTTACTAAGAATATGTTAAAAACACAAAAAAAGTGAAGAAGCCAACACAAAAGGAATTTTGAGATGCTTTCCTCATAAAATCTATGGCTTCCTGATTAGTTTTTCATACTGGATTTTCAGGTTCTGGGGAAAAAACAGTTTTTTGTTTTTTGTTTTTGCCTTCAACATTTAACCATAAAACTTAGCAAAACATCCATGAACTAAGTAACAAAAGAAATAGGTTTGCTGCAGTTTTCTTTCAGCCTTTTAAATATATCATTCCAATGCTTTCTGGCTATCTAGGCTTATGATGATAAATTAGCTGGCAATCTTATTGATAATCCCTTATGCATGATACATTATTTCTCTCTTGCTGCTTTCAAGATTCTCCATTTGTTTGTGCAAGATGTTCAGGAAGCATTAAAATGGAATAACTTAAATATCTGAAAAGCAATCATCATTTCACAGTTTCTAAATGCCTCCTAAGGAGAGAAGTTTAAAATATTAGAGTAATCCATAAGTTTATTTTATGCTAATTAAATCGTAATATAAAAGTAGTCTGTTTATGATAAGTAAATATTTACAAAGGCCTTGCATTAAAATGTTAATTTTTTTTCTTGTTAGGTATCAAACCTTTTTACACAATTAAATCAAACGTGTGAGAGTTCTTTAGTGATTGGTCATATTGAAAGACTGTCTTTCAAAAAATTTTTAATTGAAATAAGATTGACATATAATATATGTTTGAGGTGTACAACATTTTGTTTTGATACATTTATGTATTGCAAGATGATTACTACCATATTGTTTGCTAACACCTTTATCACATCACATAATTTTTTTGTCTGTTGAGAACAATTAAGATTATAGCAACTTTGAGTTTATAATACAGTGTTGTGGCCTATAATCACTAACTTGTGCATTTTAAAAGGTTAGTTTCTAAACAATTGATTATTTTAGCCAGAGATGAAACTAATTCAGTAGGGAAGGGAAGTGGACTAAAATTATTTATATATTTTCCCACTTGATTATTATTATTACTACGACTCTTGAAATAGTAAAAAAAATCAGATGTGATATGTATTCTCATCTAATGTTAAGTTTTGTTGTTCTGTACAGATACCCTAGAATGGCTCTAAAGCCTGAGTGAGTATCTCTTTCGGGCTTTATAGGAACTAAATGAGAAACAAGGTAAATTGAAAGTAAAATAATTTTGATTCAATAATAATTCTTAAAAACATCTTCATTCTTTTGAGAGGAAAAAACTATGAAGCAATAAGGCCTTGTTTGTGAGGTTCTGTGGGCTCTGAGTAATAAATATTTTCTTTCCTAGGAGACCGATGTGGCCCTCCTCTGCATGGCTGGGTGTATTACAGAGACCACTGCTACCACCAAAGTGTGAAAATGGTTTCTTGGTTAAACTGTTCTGACCTTTGTGTCTTTCTTTTTTTGTCACAGCACACATACCCCCAGTACAGAAACCTTGTATTTATGTTCCCTCTGCATGCATTGTTCTTCTCTCAGATGTAACCACGGTTAACTACTTCTCTTCCAATATTTATTCATTTGTCACCTTCATAACGAGACCCGACTTGACGGTCCTATTTAAAATTGCATCCTACTTGTCAGTTTCTCCCCCAGAAGCCCTCCTCTGTACTCGTAGTCCTTCTTACCCTGTTCTAATTTTTTTTTATAGCACTTTTCACCTTTTTACATGCCATATCTTCTATATGTTTATTTCTCTCTGGCTCAAATCCTCTTGAAGCAAAGATTTTTCTCATTTTCGTGCAATGATATATCTGTTTCGAACTGGCATGCACAGACTTGAATAAGTGATAAAATGAATTAAGAAGAGTATTTTATTTTTGTAGTGTAGTATTCTCTTGAATACATGGATGGAGCTTGAGATAATTAGGCTAAGTGAAATGAATCAGAAAAAATTGAAAACCATATGATTTCACTCAATGTGGGATATAAAACTGTAAGTAACAAATGAACAAGATGAATAAATAAAAACTCATAGACACAGACAACAACAATTTAGTGGTTACCAGAGGGAAGAGGCTGGAGGAGGGGAGGTATAAAAGGGTAGAAGGGGGCAAATATATGGTGATGGAAAGAAATTTGACTTTGAGTGGTGAACACACAATGCAATATACGTGTGGCATGTTATTGAATTGTACACTTGAAACATATGTAATTTTATTAACTAATATCATCCAATAAATTTAATACAATAAAAAAAGAAAAAGTTTTCTATTAGCTGTTTTTTAAAAATATAATTCTTTGTTCGAGAAATGTACAGACACTATAGTACTGAAATATTTTTTGATGTTTTATTTATCAATAGGCATGTATAGACTGCATTATTTTTATTTTTATGATTCTTTATTTCTCACTTGATGCAAGTTTCATATTTTTTGCCTCTAATGCACTTTCTGTATTAATGTCTTTGTGTATTTTGGCTCCATGAAGAATATCATGAAGTTACTTGCAGTAAATTGTACTTGGCTTGGCCTATCTTACAAGACAGAGGACAAAGAATGGAAGTGGGAGGATGACTCTTCTTCTGCTGGCCTGTAAGTTTCTACTATATAATTCAATTCCTTATTCCTTTTTCAATGTCTTTTGCTTAAAGAACTGGAGAAAATAGAGATGATTACCGGGGACAGAATTTAGACCCTGCTTTTGTTATTTCACATTATTTTATATTATCACTGTCAACAATTTTATAACTCATAAAGTCAGTTAGATATTCCATAATTTGTATAAATGTACCTTTAAACTTAGATGCTCTGATTGATCAGTACTTCAGATAATAAATATAATATGGGGAAAGAACCTCATTGCATATGAATTTTAGGATACCTCTAGTATTTTATTGGGAGGAAGTACAGAATTGTTATCCCTTAGCCAAAGAATTGGGGCCATTTTATGCTTTCAAGTGCACATTGTTAAATTACTATCCAGAGACATTGCATTAGACAGCTATGACAAAAAATATTTTTATATATAAATATATATATATGCAATCTGTTACATGACTTTGTGCCAATCTTATTTAATATTTCAAAGTTTTGATAATTTTGATAGCTGATTATTTTAATTTTTTTTCTCAGGTTATCTTTTTCTGTTGTTTAGTGAGGCTGGTTTTCCCATTAGATAAACATGTATACACACAAGTGCACACACATGCACATTCATATATAATCTTCTAAACTTCACGAATAATTTTGGCTGATTTTTATATCTAATGTAATGTGCTTGCAAATAAAATATCCCTCCTCCAACTGTAGCTGTACAAGCACAGCTGAGCGATTTTTATCATTCTGATCTGTACTTAAACATAATTTTATAACCCAGGTCTTATGTTCTATCTTTTGTGCTATTGTTATAATTTTTCAGTCAGATCATTCTCTTCTTCTTTATGCAGGCATTTTTTTTCACTCATAAATAATTATCGCATTTTGTGAAACTTATCTCTTACTTACATATCTTTCTCTTTTCTGTAAATGTCTGAGTTCTTTTGAAAGAACTTTACTTCCTTGAGTTCCCCATAGCACCTGGTATAATGAATTTCATATAGTGTGTTCTTAAGTAATGCTATTTAATTTGAACACAGTGAGTATGGCCAGTGACTTGTGTTTTCTAAATTCCTCAGGGGTTTACCAGAACCAACTCTGGATTTCCAAGGGAAATGTGGGTACATAAATACATAAACCTTTTTTTTTCTATGGCAAAAAGTGATAAATGAGTCTCTAACAGAAGAACTCAAAATATGTGATTACAGAAAAAATATGGTATCCCAGGACACTGAGAAATTTCAGAGCTTCTTCGATTGTGTAAAAATTATACAACTGAGCTAATAAACATACTATTTGTCATGAATACTTAGTGTTTGCGTCTTTTTATTTTTCAAAATGTATTTATTCACTTAGAATTGTAACCCTGTGGAAACAAAACTTCATAACAAATACAATGAGAAATGTAAGTGATAAATGATTTAGATTAACATACAAAAAATGACAAATATACAAAGAAATATCAATAGTAACACAAAGCAAAAAATAAAAACAAATTTAATTAAAATGAATTTCTGAAGTCACCTATTTTTTAAGTTGCTTGCAGAAGTCTTTCTAGCAGGCTTTAAATGTCCATTTCACTTACATCTTTAATTACCTGCCTTTTGTTTTAGTAAAAAAAGATGTATTATTTGTCAAAGGTTATTTTTGAATGGACTCTGGATCCATTCCCCTAACCCCCACTTTGTTTCAAGTTTTTATTACACTAATTACCCCCCTCATACACATGTAATCACTTCCATTTAATATGGCTTACCTTCAAGACATAAACATACCCATACATCTCTTTTTTTCTTGTTAAACTCGTGTCTTCTTCTAACTCCACCTACCCCCACCCCTTAATAAGTTTCTTTTCAAAGTAAATGCAGTTGAGTAAAGAATCTATACTGGTAATGTACTTTCTCACTTTCCAGAACATTCTCACATGTCTTCTCTTTTTTTTTATTGAGAATGCTTTTGTTTAAGACACTAAGATTTATTTATTCATTTATTCATTCATGTCTGTTTCTGTGTTAGGCAGAAAGTTGAATTCATAAACCCAATTTATTTCAATGCTTATGTTGTTTGACCTATCAACAGCATTTTACTGAATTACTTGTTTCATTCTTAACTTATTATTATCATCTTTGGACATAGCATTATTTTGTTTTTAAAGTTTTGTCTTTCTTGGTTTTCTTCCTACCACTCATCCTATTGTCTTGGTGTTCTTTATAAAAGTTTCTCTAATTGCTCCCTAATGTTTTTCAGCTTGAAGTTTTCACTGGAACACATTCATTTCATTTAGGATGATATTTCATTTATTGACACAGGTGCAGTAGAGAGACATTTGTTGTACAAAATGAGAAACTAAGCCTGGACTCAAACATCTTCTATTATACTTCTTATATACTTGATATTATGCAAGTTATTCTACATCTATGAATTTCAGTTTCCTAATTTATAAGATTGGGATGATAATGGCTATAACTCATAGTTGTTTGCAGATTAAATAGGATTAAAGCATTTAGAGGAATGACTAGCCCAGAGTAAGTGTTCGATAGGTGTTTGCTATTGTTTTAGATGAGATGAAAAATTTTGTTTCTTGTAAACTGTAAAACCCTACATGCTTAAAAAATATTCTTATTATATATTATGATGGTACAATGTAAAATTTTGTTGATTAAAATGCATGCTATTCTGTACATATCACATTAACCTCTTTAATCTACCTTTCTTTTTATGTCTTTCACTGCTTTCTATTCTCATTTTTTCATTCAATTATCTACATTCTTTTCTTTCTTTGCTATCATCCTTCCTTTACCTGTTCTACATGTCAAGTAGACTTTATTGATTACAAGTGACAAAAATAGGGTTCAATCCAGTTTGGGCATAATGGGAACGCTTCTGGAAATGTGCTTGGTTATTTCATGTAATTGAAGGACACTTTGAATAAATAAACCTGAAGAAAGGTAGTGATACAGTTTAGCCACAGGGAAAACTAGAGCCAAGAACTTGAACTCTGCCAGCACCCTCTGTTGCTTTTTTCTGCCTCTTTCTTTGAGTGTTGGTTTTATTATTTTTTTATAAAGATAGATTTCTTCCTTTTGAACAAAATTAGAATTCAAATAAAATAGAATGTTCGATACTTAGTTGTTTGTTTTTAACTACTTTCAGCTGAAATAATTAGAACATATTACTAAATTAGATATGGTAAAGATTAAAAATTTACCAGTGAAGTAAACATTGATTGTTGCTGAGATTTAAAAGTTTGATGCTATCCAGCTCTTAAAATCACACATTGTTATATTTTTATTTTAATATAAACTTTATTGATTGTCTATTGATACTTTGAAAGAACTAATTCACACAGAGTTGTCTATTTTTTGATTCTTACACTGGTTCAGAAAAGGAAAAAAATTGGTATTAACATCAAGAAGAATGAATTATTAGTAATCTCTGCCTCAGCTGTTTTATTGATAATATCTTTTATTTCAAGTATAAGTGGTTCTTTGTTTTAGGAGACATACATTCAGGCACATGGTTTTTGATAAGTTGGGTGAGCATTAATAGAATTATTTGTATTCTTTATGAATAAAATTATCTCTAACAATCCAATAATTGTATTCAATTTGATGAAAATGATACTTGGCTTAATCATTAAGGTACCAAGTGATTATTTCAATTTTACATTTGCCAGATAAGCAATGGTATGTCTGTAAGATTTTGAATATAAAGATGTGTGATAAGACAATAATGATTTGAACAAACATATGCAAGAAGAACAAGAGTAATATGTTATCCTTGAGACGGTACTTTTCATATAGATATATTATCTTGTTGTCTAAATCTTCATTTTATAGAGCAAGGAACTCCGAACAAGAACGTATAACATAGTCAGGGTCAGACAGTTTAGTTCCATTATCTTCCTTTTATTTGTTAGCATAATTTATGCAAAATATAAATTCAGAAAAATTTAAACAATGATTTTAATTCATCAAGAAAATAAAATTATTAGCATTTAGTAGTGCCTATTTGTCTAACTTGCCTAGCTTCTTAGAATTATTTAGTTTTTTTCATCTATTTCTTTAATTTCTGTCCTATTTTTATGTAAGCAACTCCTATATATTAACTAAGATTATAGTTCTGATTGCATTACTTGCTTCAAGAAATAATTGTCAAACTAATGGCTAATCTTTTCTTCCTGAGTTTTGTATCTCCCCTTTCTAGTTACAGAATTTATTGGTTGAACTTAAAAAGGGAACATTCTAAGTGGTAAGAGTGCAAGTTTCAGGCATCTCGTAACCTAGACTCAGAAATCATGCAGATTCAATTAAGCCATATTCCATTGGTTAATGCAAATGATAAAACCAGCCCAAGCAGAAAGGAAATAGATTATGCATTTTGGTGAAGGAAAAACACAGATTCATAGCAGAGAGCATAAAATAAGGGAGTTATTTTTTGTTGCTAGTTTTGGAAACACAGTGTACAATAGCCTACCTTATGAACACAGTTCACATCTTTCCCACATTCAAAATGCACTCCCCTGAAGTCCGGAATGTCATTATTTACATCAAGTCAAGATGTGAATGAAGATCCTTGAGTGAAGTGCATTGGGATCAGATGCTCGGGTGTGGCCCCTCTCAACCCAGTGATCTATGAATCTAAAAGCAAGTTCCCCAACACTTAAGAATGTGGAGACAAAGAGGATAAGCACTGTATTACATATTAGCTCACATAAATATTAGATATTTCAAAGGAAGATAGACTTTACCTGACCATTCTCAGTTGTTTTAGCATATAATATTTTTTTGTTTTTAACTATTTTCCCAAGAACTTATATATACTCAAGAACACATCACTTTTTATATTTAAATCCTATATGAGGGATTTTTTTCTGAGTCTGTTGATTCATAACTATAAAATTACCAAAAAAAATTAAATTATCCTCCACTCACAGAAGGAAATTTTTAGTTATCCAGTTTTTTCCTCTTGAACTATTAAGGAAATATATTTTCAAAAATACACATGGGCATTGGTGTTCTTTTATTTATTTATTTGTTTATTTATTTATAAAATTTTATTTTATTAGTTTCAAGTATACAATATATTGGTTAGACATTTATATAGTTTATAAAATGATCCCCCTAATTGTCCTTTCTCTTCTCTGGCTCTCCACCTAGCCAAGTGTGGCATAGGGAATGCAGTTAGCATTAAGGCGTTGGTGTTATTTTAAATCAGCAATAGTACCCAGGCATGTATAATCACAATGCTGTCTTCAGGACTAGCAAAGGTTTAAATTACTTATTCAAAGAATGTGATAGAAAGTATTTTTCTTCAGTTGATTGCAGATAAATATTTTTTAATGGAACTTTACAAGAAAACAAATTTTATATAAAAGCCTGCTATTGTATTTTTAAGAGGACACAGAATAGTCAACAGTGAAGAATTTTTTACTGTATTTTTTCTTCTTTAAATTAAGAAGATAAATTTCTAATATTATCTTGATTTTTTTGTTCCATAGAAATAACTATGATGTGGTTTCTTTAAAGTTTGTTTGAGTGCTGAACAGTTTTTGTTTTAAAGAAAAGGCAAATAATTTCTAAAGACAGAAAGGAGAGAGAGATGATTTGTTTCATTCTGTGGTAGTGGCAACGTTTTGAAAAAAATTAAGCTACATATGATTTTTTTTTTGAAATTGCCTTTAACTTGATGTTTTATTTGCAGGAGGAGAAATCTACTACAGGAAAATTTCAGTCATTTTTTTTATATCATTTTTGGGTAGTTGATGAGAGAAAGTTCATACATCAGGTTTCTCATTCACACACAATTACTAAATAGAAAAAAAAGGAAAGAGATCTTGTTTTTAAGTTTTATAAAGACTTCAAAACAAGACAAGAAATTGATTCTGAGCTAATGATCTATGTGTTTGAAATAATCTACATTTGCTAGTGAATCTCTGAAAATTTCAGTTTCATAAAAAAATTTTGCCCAAATGTAAAAATTATTTAAAATATTTTGTCATATGTTGACTGACTTTATTATTAGATAGATTACCTACTCAAGGTCACAAGATGGCTATTGAGGCTATGAATATTTTATTTCCATAGTTTTAGAGCAAATAAAAGGAATAATTCCTAATTAATAGTTCCTGAAAACACTCAGCTTTCACCAAGACTGAGCAGCATACACTGAAACAATAATGGAGACCAGGAGAATACAATGCATTGTTTGACTCTAATTGTTAGATATCTTTTGCACTTCACCAAGAAAGGTAAAAGGGGAGAGGAAATCTTTCCTCTCTCTGAACCCTAGCATGTGAAATAGATTAGCCAATTAAATGCTTCTCCTGGGACTTGCCATGTCAGAAACATATTCATGAGTTCCGGGAGTACTATGTGAACATCTTTGGGGGCCATTTACCCTGTTCTACAACCCTCATTTCCTTGTGGGAGGAATTTGGAACTTTGCTCTTTAGTCTCCTTCTTTCCCTGTGAAAATTGTTTGTTTGTTTGTATGTATGTATGTATGTTTGTATGTATGTATGTTTGTATGTATGTATGTATGTATGTATTTACTTTTTAAATTTTTATTTTATTTTTAATTTCAAGTATATAGTACATTGGTTAGAGATTTATATAGTTTATAAAACAATCCCCCTCATTGCTCTTTCCTATGGCTCTCCACCTAGCCATTAATGCTAACTGCATTCCCTATGCCATGCTCTCCACCCCCGTGACCATCTATCAACTACGAATTTGTACTTCTTTATTCCTTCTCCGCTTTCTCCCAGTCCCATAACCCCCCTCCTCTCTGGCCATCGTCAGACTGTCCTCTACATTTGTGAGTCTGTTTTTGATTAGTTTGTTCTTTTTGTTCCTTAGATTCCGCATATAAGTGAAATCATGTGGTATTTATTTTTCTCTGTCTGATTTATTTCACTTAGCATAATAACCTCTAGGTCTCTCGGTGTCATTGTAAGTGGTAGGATTTCATTTTTTTTTAATGGTGGAGTAATGCTCCATTTTTTTTTATATGAACCATAATTTCTTTATCTAATCGTCTGTTAATGGGCATTTAAGTTGCTTCCATATCTTGGTTTTGTAAATTGTGCTCCATGGACACAGGGGTGCATAGATTATTCTTCAGGTTTTCTTTAGATAAATACCCGGAAGTGCAATTGCTGGATCAAAAGGTTTATCCATTTTAAATTTTTTGAGGAGCCTCCAAACTGTTTTCCATAGCAGCTGTAACAATTTGCAATCCCACCAACAGTGTATGAGAGTTCCCTACTCTCCACATCCTCACCAACATCTGTTATTCTTTGATTTATTGATGATAGTCATTCTGACAGGTGTGAGGTGACATCGCATTGTGGTTTTAATTCACATTTCTCTGATGATTAGTGACCTTGAGCATCTTTTCATATCTCTATTGGCCATCTGTATTTCCTCTCTGGAAAAATGTTTGTTCAGGTCTTCTGCCCAGTTTTTAATTGGATTGTTTGTTTTTGTGTTGTTGAGTTGTACGAGTTTTTAAATATATTTTTGGATATTAACCTCTTACCAGATGTATCATGATTAAATATTTTCTTCCATTCAGTCGGTTGTCTTTTCATTTTGTTGATGGTTTCCTTTGTTGTACAAAAACTTCTTAGTTTGATGTAGTCCCATTTGTTTACTTTTTCTTTTGTTTCTCTTGCCCAAGGAGATATATCCCAAAAGAAATTACTGTTAACAATATTCCCTGTGCAAGTTATTTGAGCACAGTTCTTTTGCTGGGAGTTGAGACATGGTGAACTTATCTCTAGTGACACTCTTGCTCTAGAAACTAAGTGCTTGGCATGTAGGAGGGTAACAGCACTAGGTTGATTGTTTATATTAGCAGTTAATTTCTCTACAGTCACTTTAATGGGATGTTAATAGCAGCTGTATTGGAGATATTATAAAGACACAATTTAGAACTGGAATTGCTAACAGATTGTACCAAATACACTTTATTTCTTTCTCTCATTCTTTTTATCTTTATATGTAGCACATAGTCTTTAACCAAATTTAAGATTCTAATTATGTTAAGTTTCAAGAACATGTTTTTAAAAGTTTTTTCTTTCAACAAATATTTATTGAGCATCTCCTTTATACCAGGTACTCTTCTAGGGTTTGAGGATATATAAATGGACAAAACTAAGAAAAGTCACTGTCCACATGGAGTGGCATTATAGTGGAAAAAAGACAGACAGTAAATGAGTAAATTGTACATATAATGGGTGGTCATAAATGCTAGTGAGAAAAGTAAAGCCATCAAAGTGTCAAAGGAGGGATTGCATGTTTAAACAAAGTAGTCAGGGAAGATTTTGGTTAATCCACATTTCATTCTATTTTTGCTTTGATAATCAATTAAATGACCTAAATTTTCACATTCTCTGAGATAACTGTAATTCTCCATCTTTGCTGTTATAAAATACTGCCTTCTTGACAGTATTATTATTCTTTATTCATAAAATGCATGATAGGTTGATAGGACTGTAATTTCTGTATAAGAAATTAAAAGAATTTACTAAAGTTAACCAAGCTGTAGAAAAGCAAAACATTGACAATATCCTACTAAGGAAAAGTAATACAGTGATAGTTAATGTTTTCCTTCCTAATTTCAAAAGCGAATTAAGAGCCCATCTAAAGAAGATTTATACAGAGAGAGATAATGGCAGTTATCTAAATCCAAATATCCTAAAATAGCCTTCAAAACTATACATATAACCTTAAAAATCAAACACACAAATTCACACAAATTTAGTGTGACTAGGAATCAGAAAACACTAAAAATTAAAATTACAGATAAATAGAAAAATAACAACCAATTTTTAATGTAGCTATTTCTAACCTTTTACGGAGCTCTAGAGGTTTCAGAGAAACTGGAGACTACCCCCAGAAAGAGGAAACCACACTAATTGTTTGGAATACCTGAAAATGAGTCTTGCTAGATCAGGTGCTGGGTAGAAAAGGACTTAATTTTTAACAGTCAAAGCAACACTCTTGAGAGGAAAAAAAAAAAAAAAAAAAAAAGAAAGGAAGAAGCACACCTGGACCTGTGCAGTGAAGAGAAAAAGAAGCAAGTACATGTGTGTGAAGAAGGTAGAGAGATTAGGATGTGTTAGACAGACTGACATTTAAAAAGCACCTCTTTCCTCTCTCCAAAATCCATTTAAGAGGCTGAATTGCATCATCTTTACAGAAGAGGGCACTCTTGACCTAGAGACCCAACAAAGTACCCAACTACTATCTCAGTCCTTGAAAAGTATTTTTCACCTATTTGAAGATACTATAGGAAGAACACAGAAAAGATAAATCAAAAAATTTAAGTTGATGAAAATTCTCCCATGTAAAACCAACCATGAAACATAAGAAAACTAACACATCACTCTAAATTGATTGAAATATCCAAAATGAAACAAAAATTGGACACAAATCAAAAATCAGAAGTTACAGAGTAAACTAAAGTAGAAAGAAATGTGACAATTTTTTTTTTCATTTTTACTCACCTATGAGAATAGATAATTTTGTCATCTAAATAATAAAAGTTATAATTATAAGCTTTTTCTTAGGAATGTTTTAGTCTCAATATCAATTTTCTTACATAAATATTTATTGAATTTTTTATTATTATGTAATTTTTTTTCTAAAAACATACAAATTACTTTTAAAACATACAAAATACTGTTAAATCACTTCCTATCTCGATAAATTTTCACTTCTTGGATTTTACCTGTATCTAGTATATCAAATGACATACCTGAGTCCTTTTGACCATCTAATCCTTTCTAGTTTTTTCTCTTTATTTGTGTTTTCACCTAAATGATATTCATCTGTCTACTTTATCATGTAATTTATGCTAAATGAACCATTTATAAAATATTTTAAATACTACTTTTCTGATAATTATAGGCCAACAAAAGACTTCAAAAATTGGATTAATATAATAAAACGTTTAAATCAGATGGTTAAGATCACACTCAACTTGGGAAATAAAGGTAGGAACTAAGAATGTGACCCTGAAGGTTGAAAAACAGTAAATTAAAATCAATCTTTAAAAAAAAATTAATAACATTGATAAACCATTAGGAAGATTGACCAAGAGGAAAAAAAATAAAGAGCAAGTCAGAAATTAAAAAGGCATAGCTACAGACTCCATAGTTATTGAAAGTAAATAACATTTGTAAGAAGATAATTGACCATAACTCTAGTTTTTTTCTCTTATACTCTCTATTGTTTCATTAAATTATTATATCTACCCTTATGCTAATGCCATACTGTCTTAATGTAATCTATAATGATGTTCCTCTTTCACTTCTGATGCTAGTAATTTGTGTCCTTTTTTACTTGGTTAGTGTGGCTAGAATTTCATCTTTTTTTTTATTGATATTTTGAAGAACCTGGCTTTGGTTTCATTGATTTTTCTCTTTTGCTTTCTGTTTTCAATTTTATTTAGTTTTTCTCTAATTGTCATTATATCTTTTCTTCTGTTTGTGTTAAGTTAAATTTCTCTTTTTACTCTAGTTTCTAAAGATGGAAGCTAGAATTTTCATTTTTATCTTTCTATTATATGCAGATAATGCTCTAAATATTCTCTGTAAGCACTGCTTTTGCTACACCTCACAAATTTTGTTTTATTTTTATTTAGTTGAAAACATATTTTTCTTTCTCTTCAGACTTTTTCTTTAATGTATTTGTTTCTATAAGAGTATTGTTTAATATTCAATTATTTGGAGATTTTTTCAGCTATCTTTTATCATTGATTTCTACATTAATTCTAGTATAGTCTATAAAAATACTTTGTATAATTTTTATTCTTTTTAAAAAAATAATTTCTATTTATTTTAAGGTTGTTAAGGTGATTTTTACGGCTGTTAATGTAGTTTATCTTGGTGAATGCTCTATGCAGGTTGAGAAGAATATGTATACTATTGTTGGATAAATTATACTATAAATGTCAATCATGTCTAGTTGATTGATCGTGTTGTCATGTCAATTATATCTTCATAGATTTTCTGCTTGCTAAATTTGTCACTAACTCTTAGAAATGTGTTAGTCTTCAACCACAATAGTTAATTTAGTTAATCTAGTTTTCCATGCAGTGTTATCAGTTTTTGCCTTCTGTATTTTATATTCTACACTTAGGTACAGACACTAAGGATTTTACATCTTCTTGGATACTTAATGCCTTTGCTATTTTCGATTGACTCTTTGTTGGGAGCCATTTTCAGGGTTGAGAGCCAAGCAGGATATTCGCACAGTAAAGCTAAGAAGTCTGCTGATACAAAAGAATACTTGGAGATGGAAACAGAGAAGTTGATTGTTCCTTGGCCTTAAAGAAAGGGATGCAGAATGCCGAGATAGCGTTAAGCTCCCTGTGTAACGTTAACAAGGTTATTGTGCATAACTAACATTTTTTGAGCTGTTTCCCATGCTTGCTAGGGTATATCAGGATGGTGCTAAATAAACTCGGGGCTGCAGCTTTGACTGTATGCCCTCCCGAAATCTTTTTCTCTTCTCTGTCTTTTTTCCTAACCCTCGTTCCCCCACTCAGGACTGTTCGACTCCGTCTGGCGGGTTCTGGCAACTCTTTTTATCTGTGATATGTTCCTTGTTTTATTAGAATATGTAATAGTAGGGTTACATGGCTATATAATAAAAATAAATTTGGTAGTTGTAAAATTTACTAAAAATATTCTGAAGTATTTTTATAAAATTTTTGTTAATTGAAATAGAAACAAGTGGATCGTATTTGCAGAATCTTCACATTTAAGTCGCACTTTCATTTTAATACTTCTTAACTGTATTCACTGACAACTGTAATTTAATAGAAGCAATTTTTAGTTTTGATTGCAGATGGTTGAGTCTACTATTGAGGAGAGTTGTCTTAAAAGTAGAAAAGGTGGAAATGCAGTTGTATTAAACATTTAAAATTATCCAAATGGTTTACTTTAAAAAATATTGGATTCTAATTGATTATATACCTTTCACAAACACTTTTTTTCCTTTATTCACTTTCAAAATTGTCAGAAAAATGAAAAAAAAAAAAAAGGAGAGGTACTCATTTCAGTTACCTGAGTTATAACTTAAACATTATTTTGTGCTTTTCTATCTGTTACAGAAAGAATGGAAGTTATAGGAAATAAGATAAATCTCACATTGTTTATTCACTGAACTCACATTTATTGAGTTAACATTTGTGACCAGTTACTGTGTTAGTCTCAGGATTACAAAGATAAGTAAGCATAGTCCATCAAGACACTTGTAGTTTATGAAGGAGCAAGACACAGATAATACAGTTCAGAGATTTAATATGACAGTAAAGGTGGGCCTCGGCTATGTTAAGAGGATGTCAATTAGGCCTCACACAAATGTAGGCTGTGGAGTGTATTCTGAAATAGTTGTCTGCAATAGTAAGATTTAACCAATGAAAGAGAGTAAAGAATATATTGGGCAAGACACAACATGTTAAAAGATGCACTATTTAAAAAAACATGTACATATAATTCAATTCCACAGTGGTGAGAAGGAAGCATTAAAGCTAAGTGGGAACTCTGAGGTCCTGAGTACGCCCAATGAGGAGAGACAGGGTTAGATGAGAAACAGCGTCCTAGTAAAGGTCTCCACAGGTTGTGACATTTGACCTCTGCCTCCAACTGTTCATTAACAGATCTCTGTTCAAATTCTCCAACTGGAAGGGCACTACTACAGCAACCACCAGAGGAAATTCTCTAGGCTGAAGGAGAGATAGCCAAAAACAAATTATGCTCTAAACTAGATAAAGGTGAACCCAAGACCAAGGAGCCTGACCCAGTGGCAGAGCTCACACGTGTCCCATGGGAACGGTCCCCTACATACACAAGCAAGCACAAACTCTGCACATGTGCAGGGGCAGGAAATTAATGAGCTTAGCTCTGGCAGTGTATACTTGATGGTTGAGAAGTTTCTAGCTCCCTGCAGGAGACCCACATCCTCTGCTGGGCTGTCACTCAGTCTCAGAAAGTCCTGGTTTAAGGAAGCCAACAGGCCCTGATTCTGTGGGAACAACAGGCAAGTCTTCCCTCCAAATGTGGCTGGAAGCCCCTTCTCCCTCTGAGCAGGCTCAGCAATGCTGCCTACATGCCATTTCCTGATGAATACTCAAAAGGTCAGAACCCAGCTGTGTTGCCATAGCAAAGAAGTGATCCCAACTCTTGGAATAGATGTTCTGAGAACACTACAGACCTGGTCTTTCTTTTTGCTCACCTAGCCCAGAAAAATGATCAGCACTGCTGTCTCTCACTCTTGACCGATACATATCCTTTTCAACCTTAGCTTAAAACCCAGACCTACCTCCTCAGAGGTAATGGTCTCAGAGATGCCAATGCCATTCGTTGGTGCTGGTCACTGAGCCGAGTTGGGTAGGCTGTCAAACCCAGAATTTGTCTCTGAGCTGGAGACTGGAGCTAGAATTAAGACTGGGGGTGCTGGATGCCCTGCCATTGCTTCCCTTTTGGTTTCCTCTGATGGCCCTCTTACTTTCTTTCCCCATACAGCATTAAAGGTTAAGTTCTGTTTGTCTCAGTGATTTTTGTATGCTCTATCCAATAAAAACAACAACAGGATAAATATTTGTTGGTTCTCAGGGACTATGAGGAATTAAAAAACAAGATGATATAACTCCTACACTCAGGAAGCACTTACAAAAGAAATGTGACCAATAAAATTGAATGTATACAAAAACTGAATATATGTATAATAGAAGCATAAACAAAAAAAAATCACTGTGAATGTAAGTAGGTGTGTGCAGCAGGTGTCTGTTCACACTTCTAAATGTATAGTGAACACTATCACTAGCAAAGTTGTGGTGGACTCTGTGGCTTCCAGGGCATGTGTAGCTCAGCTTATGACGTCAACATGGTCAGAGGTGCTATTTTCTATTTGGCTGAAATAATGGCCTAAATTATGTGTGAATTGCTTAATGGAAAGGTTTGAGATCAAACTATTTCTGTAAACATTTTTTTTGACAACAGAATTACTATAGAAAATAAAATGAGGGACTTTTCATAGCAATAAAGTAAATAAGACACCAGCAGAGAAAATGAGATTGTTGTAGATATTCACAAATATTTTAGAAAAGAGGAAGAGAGAAGATTAGGCTTTTATATGGAACATACAAAATTTACCTGTGCATACATAAGTAGAGGAGATTCTGAAAGCTTAGGGATTATGTCAACATTAAAATTAAATCAACTTTTTTATTAAAAAAGATATTAATATCCATGAATTAATGGGTTATTACTGATTATATTTATAAACAGAGTAATACAAATATTAAATTTAGTGTTAGAAAATGGATTTGACAGAACAAATTTAAATCTATGATTTTGAGTTAGTGATTGAAAGACTTCCCGAATCTATTGAAAATATTAAATATCTTATTCTACTAAGGAATGATTAAAAAATATTTTAATATTTCATTAAACATATGAGGTCTATTTGTTAGATATTTTGGATTTTCCTGTGTATATAACATTTTATATGTTTTCATACTGGTTTAAGAACTAATATTAAAATATAAAAATGACATTAAGAAGACTAATTTGTTTTTCTTTTATTTTTCTGGTCAAAAGTGATTTGTTTTGACAGTAGTTTGTATTGTTAATTAACATTTCACTTATAGAAACAAAAAATTGTGTTTTACAAACTTAAAATTTCCTGTACACAGAGATAAGATTTATTGGGGATTAGTATAAATAATACTATTTACTCTACTAAATATTTGTATTTAATGCTATATTTAATGTTAAGCTCTTTGATTTCATTTTCTATTTTTGAAAAATATATTTGTCAAAATTCCTTTAGCCTAGCAGAAGTGAGAGTGTACCAGATACGAAATCAACTACAGATTCAATGAGCAAGAAAGGAAAAATACAAGACCAAATTTCTAAAAGCTCTGGCTGGAAAGATCAGCTTAAAATCTAGCTAAATTTTAGAAAATCCTCTAACCCAAGGTTGCAGAAATTGGTATTTTAATGCTTAGGTCTGTGCAAATTTGGGGAAAGTCTTTAAAATTTTAAATGTTATGAAGGAATAGGGTGTGACTTTATAAGTTCAGAGTAAAATTGTAGTGTCCTATTCTCTAATAAATAATGGGTTAATTTTTACAAAACTTTGAATTATTATGTTAGAAGGCAATAAAGTGAAAAATTTAGTTTATAATAGAGTTCAGTATAAGCTCTATTGATATTTCAATTGGATGTAGTCTTATTATTGGGAAATTTAGTTACTTGGTGCTTATTTGAAAAAAAATCTTAATTATTGAAATACATTTGTTATAGTACTTAGAATTTATAGACCTAACTACATATTAATATCTAAGTGCTTAGAGATCAAAGAAGTTTTGTGGAATTTTCTGAATGCTTTTTTTACTCATGAAATATTTCAGGGGTTTTAGCAGGGTTTAAATTGGGGTATATGTGAAAATAGTGTAAACATTGCTATATTTAATTAATTCATTTTTTACTGATGTATTTAGCAAAAATTCTAACTTAGAACCTTTATTTCTGTTCTGAAACAGACTTAGGAAACAAGAAATGATGTAGCTTGTCTTTTTTGTCCAAACAGAACTGAACAGAATAGATTCTAAGCTGGAGTCAAAGTCTTCTTTACCTGGAGACTTCAAAAGCTAAATCATCAGAGATTCAGAATAATTTGTTTTATATATGGCAGCATGGGTTCATGTCAGTCATTTGAAAGCTGTTCTTTAGTGTTTTAAAACTCCAGGTTTGGGCAGGATAAATTCTTAAACTCTGAGGTTAGACTCCTCATTCTAAACATGTCTAAATATTAAGTAATCTCTACCTCTGGTGCCAACTCAGTTTTCAAGAAAATGCCAATTTGATTCTTGATTTCCCCTCTCCTCTTTCCCTTTTATTCTCTTGAAGTTCAGATATTTATCAAGCCCTGATAGCACCACTCCTAGATATACTATTATTCCTATTAATCAATGTCATTTTTATTTACTACATTTCATATTCCTATTCCTCATTAGAATTCTTGTCATGTTTCTCCCAAACCGTCAGTGGTACTTTGTTTCTTTATGATCTTTCTTGCTTTTCTTAAATGTCAAATTCATTTCTCCACAGTGGCCAGTTATATATGTAAGGTCAAATCAGTCAAAGTCAGATCATTTATGCAACCTAATTAGTTTTTGTTGCCTATGGGATAATAATAAAGCTGCTTAAAGATACACAAGATTGTTCTTCATTCCTGCTATCTTTCTAGTTTCATTTCTTCTCATTGCTTTCCTAACATTTTATGGATAGACTGCATGTTCTGTATATGATTTTATGTTTTTTGTTTTTTTGTTTGTATTGTCTGATTTTCCTATAACTTACATCATTAACTCTTGGTAAATCTTTAGGACTCAAATCAGATACTATCTCTTAAAATAAAACTGTTCTTAACCTCCATTCAACCCATGACAAGATTTGATATTGTGCTTTTCTTTCAAGTTACACATCCCTACCACTGTCCCTTCCACAATTATTTATTATTCTCTCTATATCTTTTTAATAAACTAGACAAGTGGATTATAGTACCTGTGTGTCTTCAGTGCCTAGCAGAGACCTTGTTACAATCTAGACTCTTAATTGTTAGCTTAATGAATAAATGAATGAATTATTTAGGTATTTTTACATTTTAAACTATACAGCCTGAAATTATCAGAAAGGATTTTTTGTACATCTGGAGGAAAAGTTAGGTATTACACACATTCACTCACCATGAGTACCATCTTAAAGATTTAGGAAGTCACTGTCAGAATCTAGATAAAAGGAGGGACTAATGTTGCTATTGTACCTCACGCGTCTTAGGACAGGATGGAAATTTAAATAAAAGTGGTTTCTAAAATATGTCTAAAATGTACATCATAAAGGATCTCCCTCTGATTTTTAGAGCCTGATTTAGGATTGAGATGTTTGTTTCCCATACAACTTTATATGCCTGCTTCAAAAAGGTATAGACTCAGGGAATCCCTGATTGAATAATTTGAAAAGTGTCATGATTAAACTTGTATTTAAGAAATATTAAACTAACAAATGAACTAAAAGAGATAGATAATAGTTTTTAGTGGTTACCAGAGGGAAAAGGGGTAGAGGGGAGGGGAGGTAGATAAGGGTAAAGGGGGTCGATTATATGGTGACAGAAGGAGATTTGATTTTGGGCAATGAACACACAATGTAATATACAGATGATGTATTATTAAACTGTATGCTTGAAACCTGTATAATTTTATTAACAACCAATGCAACTCCAATAAAAAAAAAAGAGATAGGAAGACCCAGGAACTCATATCTCAGACAAGAAAAATAACACGAGGATGGAGAATAGAACGAATTGGAAAATTTTTCTTAAGTAGTCTTCTAAAAACTTAGCACCTGATTGTGTTGAATCTGAATCAGCACTGTCTCTTCTTCATTCAATGCTTCATTGGACTTTCTGACATTCAAGTAAACTTGAAGGCACTTCATTTAGCCCCATTTCAACACTGATATAAAGTTTCATAATTTCATCTTTTAAAGTGCATAGTTATTTCTTTTTCTTTATTTTACTCAGTTACATGCATTCCTGATCATCTGAATATTTATTTTCCTTATAAATACATCACCAAAATACAAAGATCCTTGAGGTTGCTTCAATGTTCAAGTTTGCTTTTATTTTTTCGACTTTTGTTTAGTTGTTCTAAATATGAATAACCATTTTTATAAACACATGACACTGTCACCAAACCTGGATTAGAACAAAAAGATTGTAAATACTTCTGCTGTTGTTGGTTTTTGAGGCTTTGCTTTTACAAAATCTCTTGTAAAACTTCTGCAGGAAGTTTGACCAGGAAAATGAAGCCAGCATAACTGGCTGCTTTGAAAATCTGATACAATCAAAAAATGGGCAAAGGACCTGAACACTTCTCTCTAGAGGACATAAAAATGGCCAACGAATATTTGAAAAGATGCTCAACATCGCTAGCTTTTAGGGAAATGAAAATGAAAACCACAATGAGATGCCATCTCACACTTGTTAGAATAGCTATAATCAATAGAACAAGTGAAAAATGTTGGAGAGGATGTGGAGCAAATGGAACCCTCATACACTGCTCATGGGACTGCAAATTGGTACAGCCACTATGGAAAACACTATGCAGATTCCTCAAAAAAACTAAGAATTGATCTACCATATGATCCAGTAATCCCTCTACTGGGTCTTTACCCCAAAGACTTGAAAACCCATATCCGAAAAGATATTTGCACAGAGATGTTCATAGCAGCATTATTCACAGTGGCCAGGACATAGAGCAACCGAAGTGTCCTATGAAAGATGATTGGCTAAAGAAGCTGTGGTACCATGGAATATTACTCAGCCATAAGAAGAGATGAAATACTGCCGTTTGTGACAACCTGGATGGACCTTGAGATAATCATGCTAAGTGAAATAACCCAGACAAAAATTTGAAAATCACATGATATCACTTATATGTGGGATATAAACCAGAAAGCAACAAATGAACAGGACAAACAAACAGAGACTCATGGACATAGACTATAGACTAGTGGTTACCAAAGGGTAGGAGATGGAGGAGGAAGGGGGAGGTAGATGGGATAAAAGGGGTCAAATATAGGGGGATAGAGGGAGGGTGAAGTGGGTAAAGGGGATCAAATATATGGTAGCTGAAGGAAACTGGACTTTGGGTGATAAACACACAATAGAATATACAGATGTGAAATAATAATGTACACCTGAACATTATATAATTGTATAAACCAACATTACCCCAATAAACTTAATTTAAAAAAAATCTTTTATTTTAAGCTTTTCTGTGGAAGACAAAACACGGTGTTGTGTCATCCACTGTTAACATTATTATATAGTGTGACCTATGGGCATAGTTCTTGTCATATTTTCACCATTTACGGTGTAACATCTGCACATCTTCACAGGACATCAGCACATCAGGGCAAAGTACAGAAGAAATAACGAAAAACAATTTTGCACATAGTTTCATTTCATGAATGCTGTTTAATTTCAAGACATTGTTTCTTTCAGTTAGGGCTAAAAAAGAGACATGATCATGCTTAATCACTAAAAGTAAAAAAGAAAAAAGTAAAAAGCTACTACACTATACATATTAAATGTAAGAAAAGAACATGGAAGAAAAGCAATCAAAACAGACTTATGACATAAAAGCTTTGGGGTATTTCATTGTGTATATTATAGACAGGGCATGCTGCTTTCTTTTACAGTTTAAATCCTCAATGCTAATTTCAAAGAGTGGAGCTGTTTTCAGGGAAAACAGAGGAAAAGCTGAGTACCACGTATTTTTGTATTTTGTCCTCTCTTCATTGGTACTAAGCAGTTTGAATAGTTCAACCTTGTTCCTTTTCTTTATGTGTACAGTGTTTCACTAAAAGTGTAAAAATTTTAAAAAGCCAGCATTCTATTCCTTCCTCCTGTCAAACTTTAGTGTTGAAATGAGGGGGTAAGTAATTTGTAACACTCCAAGACTGGATATTGAATATCGAGAATTATCCATAACAGAGTACTGTGTGCAGTGTGCAACAAGTCTTTCAGCAGAAAACCTCTCATGCTATGAATTTCAACTGCCCACGACATTAGACTGAGATATTATTAGCTTTGTGGGCTGACATTTAGCATTAGCACGATAGGCCAAATTTTCACACTTTCTATTTGAAAAAGATTCTATGTATCAGTGAAACTTTTCACCTAATGTCACATTTCCTTGAACTTTAGTTTTAGTTTTAGAAAAGCCATAGGGCCTTTGGCTCAGAAATGCCTTGGAATTTCATACTGTTTACATGGATTAAAGTTGATCATCCAGAGGTGTCAGCAGTGCAGCTGAGCTCTCTCTTCATCCTCTACGGCGCGAGTTTTTGGTGTTTTGATGGTGGACCTTGGATCTTTGCATTTGGTGGCACTGAATCTATAAATCCAATATTCATAAAAGTTATGAATCGTGCTGAGATTAAAAGGCCTGTTACATGGGCCTGTTCCCAGACTCACTGAGGGACTTGGCTTTGGTTTTGGCCTGACCTCCCTTCCTTAGGCTGAGAGTGCAGACTGCACCTCAGAACACATGCGCCTGCCTAGCAGATCCCAGTACATAGGTGTGTTTTGAGAAGACTTGGGCGTCCTCAAAGGGAGATGTAGGATGTAACTGGGGTGGGGATGGGGGGCAGCCCATAAGAAAGAGAACTTGATGCATGAAAAGAGCTTTTGGGAAAATAATTGGTGACTAGAAAAGAAGCAGGAAGAGAATCCAGGCTGGACTAAGCCGGCATGGGGAACCCTAATGGAACTGGGAGGGACGGGGATCCATTGGCCAAAAGTTCAGTTTTCATCCTGAGGTCAAAGAAGATCTGAATAGAAAATGGGAGGTTGAATCTTAGGCAACAGGAAGGAAAGAGATGATTTCTAATTAGAGGCTTCGCTCACTTTTTGTATTATTTATCTCCAACTCCAAATTTCTAAGACTATTTTGTGCCTTTTATGGAGTTTGATAGAATTACAGAAATTGTGCTTTTGAGCGTAGGGAAACCAAGAAACATTTTACTTTTCTTTCACTTTTGTAGTATTGATTTTCATGGCCCCTCCCTGAGCCAGGTGATATCTGTGGTAACGTCTGTCCTTTCAGCAGTTCACATCACAGGAATTTTTCTTTCCCAGGAAGCTGAAATGGAAAGGTAGCCCTCATAAATAAGCACACATCCTGGCCATAAAAGAAAAAAAAAAAGAATAGAGAGATATATGGTGTCGAATACTATTAAGGGTTCAATTAAAAGAGAAATAAAAAGGTCCATTCAGTGAAGTGAGATCATTTATGATCAAAAAGTGTGCTCATGCCTTGCAGTCATTGGGGCAGGAGCTAGGTTGTAAGGCTTGAGTAGTGAGGGTAAAATGTGAGAAATGGAGATAAAATACAGAGAACATTTTAAGAACTTTTCCTTTATTGAGAGTGGTAGAGAGTGAGGACAGTAGATAAACTAGTGAGAAGGATCCTACTAAAAAAGCAATTGTGAGTGGAAGAAGTAGACGGATTCAAATACAGATGAAATTGGCCTTATGAGAGAGGAAAATAAAAACACATCTTTCTCATAGAAGAGAAGAAAAAAATACATGAATATTTAGGGAGAAAGCTGAGAGATTTGTAGTCTGATAATTTGGTAGCTTTTTTTATTTACCTGTCATGTGGGTCATCTTCTGAGAATAAGAGAGGATGTGAAAAAGTCAGAGATTTGTTAAGAAAGAGTCAGAGATTTGTTAACTTGATAAAAATAAATTCAGAGAATATGAGAGTGGTGACTTGAAAAAAGTAACAGGGCTCTTCGCAGTGCTAAAGCAATTTCATGTTGATGACAATAAATTTGTATTGTAATACATCTGACCTGTTCTAAAAGCACTTGGCTTCTTAGACATTGACAGAGAGAAACAGATAATAATGACAGATGTGAAACATGGAATAAAGCCAGACATGGAGAAAGGTGAAAGAAAAAGCAGACGAACAGATTAGAACAAAGCAGAGTTGGAGACAGGGCTGGAGAGGCTAATGAGATCAAACCATTTTCATATTGGAAGGATGTGAATGAGCAAGCTAGAAAAGTACCAAAAGTCATGGCATACGAAAGTAACACTTTTACTCTCTGATAGGTATTTTGTGAGGAAGGCAAATTACAAATCAGCAGTTACATAAGAACTTCCTTTGTAGTTTTTTACACATGTTTTAACAAAATATCTTAAATCTTTATTAGATCATTTTTTTAAATCTAAAATCTTGCCCGGAGTGTCTTAAATGAGATTATCCACTACATAATTTTATTAATTCCAGTTTGCCACAATTTTACATTGTTTGAAACCTATGATTCTACGAAATTTATTTTCAAATTTATTCTTAAAGTCAGGGAGTATAATTGTTTCTACTTATTTCCCTCTCAAGAAGTTAAAAATGTGTCATTTAAAAATTTTATTTTCAACTATCAACTCAGAATGTATTAAATGACATTTTGGAAAATCATTTTTGTAAAAATATGAAACATGCTTATTTTCTCAACACTGGTACGAGGTATAAACCCAGATATCCCTTTTCTTTTGTTTGTCTTGGCATTTTCTTGTATTTTTCCAAATCTCTAGCCTCTTTCTTCTAATTAATTTATTAAATTAGCCATTATTTTCTCATTTTTTTGAAATGTTGAATCAATAGGTGAGTTCATTATTTACTTTTGATATATACTAACAAATTACTTTTCAGAAAGGAAAGAAGCACATGTAGATAAATGTTTGTTTTTTGCACATATCCCACTCTCTGTGATTACATTTGGTTTATAAATATTTACTATTTTAAAGATGGAAATATAGTGTATCACTAATATGTTGATTTATGGTACTTTAATGATGAAATAAACGTTTTTTAATGTGGTAATTGGTAATAAAAATTTTTATGTTAGTAATAATAATGATGTTTCTGTAATTTAAATTGGTTTCTTTGTGTGTGACTAGAAAGTTATAATTATTTAGTGGTACTTTGTTTTACTCCTTTGTTAGTTTTATTGTCTCATGGTTTACTTTTAAAATTTTGGTTTATATGAAATTTAATATATGTTGTGAAGTTCGTGATCTAAGTCTATTAAATGCTCCAATTTTGAACCAATTTACATCTGATTCTATCACTTTTAAACTTCTTTTAGACTATGCTTATTCTGGTATTTGTTCTCAATAACAATAGCTATCTTCCTACCTCCTCTGGTACAAAAAATGATTTAATTGTCCCAAATATTTAAGCAGTAACATTCTTACATTCCCAATATACACAAAATGTTTGAATGTTTATGCTTAGGAAATAATTACAGATACAGAAAAGATCTTATGTATACGGTTATTTGCTGTTCAATATTTTTAAATACTCAAAATTTCACCTTTATGTAGCTTTTAACATGTTCTTTAATTTTCAATAAAATAGAAAATAATGCAAACCTGTCAAAATTCTACAAGTATTTTTCTTTACATATCAAAAATATTTGTTATATTAAACAATTAGTGGTGTTCGATGGTACAGATGTATTGGAAATTATTCAACAACTTTCTTAATTGTGAATTTATCCACTGATAATTTTTTTGTTTGTTTCTTTTCCAACCAAACTCTTAGGGAAAACAACAATAACAAAAAAAAAAAAAAAAAAAAAAAAAACCTGCTGCATAAGTCTCAATATTTAAAAAATATTTTGTAAGATAAATTGTTTGAAATGAAATTACTGGTAAAAACCTGCCTTTTATGTTTTAATAAATACTGATAAATAGTTTTGTGTTTGCAATCACTTGCTAGTTCAAAAAATGTCAGTTGTTTAAATTATCTAGCATTTTCATAGGTGAAAATGGTTCTATTTTAAATTGCAGTTTTTATACATTAATGAGATGAAAGATTTAATAAATTAGATTTTATAAATTACCTATTTATTTCCTTTGTTCATTTATGATGGTTCATTGGCATTGTCTCATTAATTTGGATGATCTACTTGGGTGTGTGTGTGTGTATGTGTGTGTGAGTGTGTGTGCATGTGTGTGAGTGTGTATAAGTAAATATAATCTGATTAGGTAGAAAAAAGATGGTAGGTGGGCAGATTACAAATGTAGAATTTACCCAGTGCTTGAGAGAGATGAGTTTTCTCTGTATTAATAACAGAATCTGCTGAATAATGCATCATTCCAGTGACAAGATAAACTAAATATCAATCATATTTGAAATAAAAAGCATTAATAACACATTTCATTTTCAATTTTTTATTAATATATTTGTGTTTTAATCATTGTCCACACATTATTGACAGTATTCATAATACAGAGAATGCAGAGAAAGAAATGTATATACTTCTTAATTCCACTCCTTTCAAAAACCGATTCAGAGAGGATACCAAATGTATAACCTATTAAAGGAGAGTAAAATTATTTTTCTGAATTAAGAACAATGCAAAGTTGGGAGAGATATTTAGACTCACATTTCCCACTTTTCTATTTCTTAACATTATACCTAAATGTTTGCTTATACATCAGAATGAATGCATTATTCACTGTTTGACCTGATGCTGTTATCGGTTAACTCTTTTCCTTTCATTTCTGTTGGATAGACATTAACAATGCAAAGATATTGTAAACAAGCAAGAGGTTATTCACATAGAACTGAAATTTTCCGTATCTCGACAGAAATCAAGAACACCCAAGATGACCAGAGTAATGTCATATCAAGTGAACAGAAAGTAAACTACCTGAAACTGAAATTTTCCAAATCTTCTTACCTTCAAGACAGAAAAAATGACTTGTTAATAAAAAAGAAAGGTGCCATATTATATATTATTAGCCAGATCTTGATTCTTAGGTTTAGAAGATTATGTCTTGAAAAATGATTATAAAATTTCAAGATTACACTAATTAATTCTTGTCAATACCCTTCCTAACTATTTTAGAACATTACCATGAAATAGTGTGCCTCTTAAATAATCCTTCACTATGTTTATTTCCTCCAAAATATCATTGATCCATATTACAAGAGAATTTCATTGTTTGTAAGAACTATGGAGACTACATGAAGTCTATTGCTTCTTTTCCATGTTACTTTTTAATTATTTTAAAATAATTCTTTCCCGATTTTAGCCTTTTATTTAGTTCAGTCCTACTCAGTCCCACAAATAATTTTTGAATTTTTATTATTGGCCTGCTCTGGAGTTATGGGACTTACAAAGAAAAAGGAACAATAATTATTTAGCATCAAAGAACTAACAGAATTTGTTAGAGCGAAGAGAGATTATAAAAAAAATGAAGATTTTAGAGGTAAAACTTATAAGACTTCATAATTAATTAGATATCGGAGGTAAAGGTGGAAAAAGGATAGAATATTACAAAAAGTTTTCTAGCATAAGTAATTGAATGGTTAGTCATCTTACCATCAATAAGAAAAATAATGACTGATCTATTAAAAGTCATATCGTATATGACATTTGAATTGTCTTTGATAGCTCAGAAGAGAATGGCCATAGTAAAACTAGATTTAAAAGGTTGGTGTCCAGGGGGATATTGGAAAAGGTTGTGAAAGACTTTTGTGAGTAGGTAAAATTGCAGATTGAGACAATGTGGGTGAAAAGTCTATCACAGAGAAAGCAGCATCTAAGCAGGGGAAAACCCAAAAAAGGTATATATGGATACATGTCTAGAGAGAAGGAGAAAATAAATCGTCAAATTAAGAATAGTGGCCCAGCAAAGTGCAAGTAGAAAATTATAGCCTCAGATTCAAATATTGGGATTTTTGATTAGGGAGAAAAGCATATAAGCTACAACTAAAAGTTAAGGGGCTGTAAGAACTGTAGTGTGGAATAAAATTAGTCCAGAAAAAATTTTCACAATTTTGGCTAAAAAATATAAGAAAAAAAGACAATTAAAAGCAAGACAAGAGATTTTACTGAATTTTGAGAGGGTTGAACGCATGTGTAGACTAATGTGACAAAGTTTATAGAAAGAGATGATGAAGATACCAGCAAAAAAGATAAATTTCCTCTTAGAGGATAAATATTCTAGAGGAGGCTGGGGAGCATGATGTAAAGAGGAAATATGAAAGGTTTTGACTTGGGCCACAGAAAAATTATTCATTCTCTGAAACCAAAGGAAGGTAATGACGTTGAGGTATAAATACATGAATAACTATTGGTGTGGGGAAGTTAAGGGAATTCATGGCCTTGACTTCATTGGTAAAATCAGAGAAATGTCTATCTTGATGTTTGAATAGAGGGACTTTGGGCAGAAGTAGACCAAAATTAAGAAGATCGAAAATGCTAGGGTTTAGCCACCTCATTGTTAAATCTTAAAACCTGGAGGTAAAGTTTAAATCCTCATACTTTCTCATATTAACACATTCAAATAATCACAAAACATAATGTGTTCAAACCAACCTGCTTCTCTCGTCTTTGACTGAGGTCCATCTGTTTTCTTCAAGATTATTGCAACAAGCTCCCAAAGGATCTCTCTCTCATCTTCCACTCTAGGCCTTTTTCAGTCCTTTATGTTTCAACCAACTTAATAATGGATTTTTAAAATTAGTCCCCGCAAAGATTTCCTATTCTTCTTAAAAAATAGTTGTATAGCCCTACAGAATATGATTCTTGCCCATCTATCCACCTCCACTTTCTTGTTGGCTCTCTGAGTTCAGTCTGTGTACACACCAAGGCTGCTGTTACCTGGAAGCCTTTATAGATGTTGCCTCTCAGAGAGGAAGACTCCCTCCAATGTCTCTCATGCTTCAAAAAATAATTATTTCTTACTTTCCTCCAACTTTCAGTGCAATGTCTTTTTTTACAGAAACATTTCTCATCCTCATAGGTCTAAGTTAAAACTTGGAGAAGATACCCATATTTCTCTGGTAACATTTATGACAATTATTACCTCAACAAAAAGAAAAAAAGGCATTTTATTTCTCCCTTCGCTATTAAGTTGATTGATTAATAAATGAATATTAATGTTCACATGGAATTTAGATATCAATATTTTTACTTATATGGCACATTTTTATTAAATAACTTTTTTCTCCAGGTGTATTTGGTTTTACGGTTTACTAGCAGAGAGAGAACATTTTAGGATTACGTAGAGTTAATAATTTGTGGAACACTAGGTAAAGTTTGCTCAAAGATGCTGGTGAGGATGTTTCTGTGACAAACCCTGGGCAAAACTCAATATTCATTTATGATTAAAAAAAAAACCTCTTATTCATTATAGCATCCATTCATAACAGCAAACTAGAAATAGAGGAGAAATTATTTAACTTATTATGGAACAATTACCAAAACCTCCCTCTACGGCTGACACCAGAATGGTGAAGAACTAGAAGCTTTCCTGCTAATATTAATAACAAGGCAAGGATGTTCACTTTCACCTCTCCTTTTCCACATCACACTGGAAGTCCTAGCTAATACAATAAGGCAAGAAAAGGAAAAAAATAGATATACTAATTGGGAAAGAATAAGTAAAGCTGTCTTTGTTGGTAGGTGGCATGACATAAAAATCGTGAAACTAATAAGTGAATATAGCAAGGTTGTAGGATGCAGGTTAATATACAAAAGTCAATTGTTTTCCTATATATCAGCAAAAACAAGTGGAATTTAAAATTAAAACACGATACCACCTATGTTACCAACCTCAAAAACAGGATACTTAGATATAAATCTCACAAAATATGTGCAATTCCTCTATAAAGAAAACTGCAAAACTGATGAAAGATATCAAAGAACTAAATAAATGGAGAGACATTACATGTTCATAGATAGGAAGACTCAATATTGTTGATACATTAGTTCTTTCTGAATTGATCTATAGATTCAATGTGATTCCAATCAAAACACAAGTGTTATTTTATGGTTATTAACAAACTGATTCTAAAGTATATATGAAGAAGCAAAAGACTCAGACTAGCCCACATGATTTTGAAGAAGAACATAAAGGACTGATTTTACTCAACTTTAAGACTTACTATAAAGCTACAGTAATCAAGACAAAGTGATACTGATACTGGATATGAATAGATAACTGGATCAATGTAATAAAATAGCCCAGAAATAGATCCACAAAAATAAAATCAACTGAGCAAAGGCAGTAAATAGATGAAAGATGGTTTTTTAAACAAGTGGTACTGAAAAAGATAGATATCCACATGGAAAAAACAATTAATTTAGACACAATTCTTACACCCTTTACAAATGTTAGCTTAGAATGGATCATATATCTAAATGTAAAACGAAAAACTTAAATAAAGTCATAGAAAATAACACAGGAAAACATCTAAATAAACTGGAATGTGGTAATGACTTTTTTTAGATGTAAAATCAAAGGCATGACCCATAAAAGACATTGATAAGCTGGGCTTAATTACAATTTAAAAATTCTGTTTTGCAAAAGGCACTGTTAAGAGAATTAAAAGACAAATCACATAGTGGGAGAAATTATTTGCAAAAAGTATGTCTGATAAATGACTGTTACCCTAAAACTCATCAATAATAAAAAAAACTTGATTTAAAAAATAGACTAAATAAAAACATATAGAGCAAGTTGGAAAGAAACATTTTAAACAACTCTAGGTAAGAAAGTATATCTGCAGCCCCAGAATTTGAGCAAATGTAGCCAAATCATCACAACTTGGAGAACTATGAAGTAGCAGCTGTGTGGGAGGAAAAGGAAGATAGAGGGGACTTATATGACTGCGGACCTTGAAGTCAACAAGTACTCATGTTAACTTGTGGGGACGCCCCTCATGGTGGAGGAATTGTCCAAACTGGAAGGAGCTTCACAGGTTCCAGTATATTGTTGTGTACAAGGGAGCTGAGATAAAATCCAAGAATGTTACTTTTACTCATTTACCTGAGTCCTCAGGGCTCTCAGAAACACCCAGACAATGTAGAACCCACACACAGAAACTGCTAGGAATAGGACATGAATTGATCTTGGCAAGTGCTCTTTGGGTAAAGGATAGAGAAGAGTCAGATACTAGTGAAGGACTTACCAGAGGGTACATATATAGAAAAATAGGAGAGGGGTAGCTAAAATACAGAGATATTTTTGAATGTCATAGCAAGAATGAAAAAGGGAACCCCTCGAGCCATGAAATAAGTTATCCTCGCCTCACAAATCCTCCTTCTAAAAGTCCAATAAACTCTATTACACAGATCAGGATTATGGTTAAACTTCATACAGAATATTGTGTGTAAAAAATAAGTCATGATTTAACTAAAAGGAGAAAATGACATTAGATTTGATACTTATAGAAAATGACATACATACCAGAAAAAGATGGCCATAAAGCAGAAAACTATAATATAGTATTTCAAAATGAACTGCAGAAAATTCAAAAGTATATAAACTATAAAAGACATATTAAATCAGACTTAGGAAATCTTAGAAATGAGAAGGCCAGAAATAAAAGGCATACAAGACCGCTGAAAGAACTCTGAAGAAAATTAGGTATCAGAGAAAGAAATATTTCAGAAAGAGAGTACATGGAAAACATTGTAAATAAGACAGACGATAAAAAAGAGAAGTGAAAAAAATCAAACAGAAATGAAGAAGTAGTTAAAAATGATTTGAAAGTAACAGTTATATATAAGAGTCAAGGAAGATCCAAAAGAAATATAGAAAGAAAAAATTAAAATAATAAAAAGTCAAATATTAAAAAACTATAATTCAAGACAATTTTTCTCAAATAAGATTTAAGCCTACATGTTAAATATACACTCTATATAACTGGGACAATCAACCCAGAATGGCCAACATTAAACCATATTGTAATAAAAACATTGGATTTTAGAGAAAAAAATGTTTTGAGCACGCAGGCAAAAATATTGTTAATTATAAGAGAATAAAATTCAAGCTGGCCTCAGACTTGTTTGACAAACATTTTAGGCCAGAAGATAATAAAATAACACATTTAAGATGGGGTAAAAACTGCTAGCCAAAGATTTTCTAGCCTGCCTGACCATCACAAATAAAACCTACATACATACTATTAAAATGTGCTAGAACTCAGAGAATATTGTTCCTATGAGTTCTTCCTCAGTCTCAAGGAAAGACTGGAAAAGCTTTAGTAGGATTATTGATAGACATTGAGTAAGTGTAACAGTAGAACTAAAACTAAATTATAGGGATAGGACAACAGAATAGTATGTAATTATTACATGCTCTGATAATTAAAAATGGAGAAAGAAGAAAGTATATGAAATTTATAATTATAGGTAATTATTGAGAGCCAAAATATCTTTAAAACAATGCTAGGGAAAGTGAGGGAGAGGAAAATAAAAAGTTTCTAGTTAATTTAATTATTGCTCACAGTATAAAGTTAATGAATGGTGTCTATAAAATAAGGAAATAGGTTGTATACAAAATATTTAAAAGGCATCCATTAGAAAAAAATTCAAGCATATTTAAGTAAGAAAACAAACACTAAAAAAGAGAGCAAACAGCACATGCTGAAAGATTTTACCTATATGTGTATACATGAAAGAGTTACATATATTTCAAAAAGTAACTGAGATGTTTACTGAGACTAACCAATTCTCCAGTTCTCCAACATTGACTGGGTGTCCAATAATTCAATTCAATTCTGACACTAACCATTTAAAGTTAGCTCAGACCCCACAAGTTAAAGGCTCAGTCCCATGAGACTACCTCCATTTCAGACTCCAGTTACAAGTCCCAGGGGCCACCTGTACTTGGGAACGACTGGCTATAAATTCAGGATTTTTCACAACTTCCTCCCTAGGTTTGATAATTCACTATTATGACTCACAAAACTTTTGAAAAACACATTACGTATGTTTACCAGTTTATTATAAAAGATACAACTCAGAAGCAACCAAATGGATGCCATGCATAGGACAAGGATATGGAAACAAGCTAAATGCGTGTCAGCATATGAATAAAGAAAATGTGGCATGCACATATAATGGAATATTATTCAGCTTTGAAAAAGAAAGAAATCCTGTCATTTGTGATAACATGAATGGACCTGGAGAATATTATGCTAAGTCAAATAAGCCAGACACAGAAGCACAGATACTGCATGATTCCAGTTTTATGAGGATTCTAAAATAGTCAAACTCATAGAACCAGAGTTTAGAATACTGATTACCAGAGACTTAGAGGAGGAATGTTTGGGGAGGTGTTGGGCAAAGTGTAAAAAGTTTCAGTTATGTAAGATGTGTAAGTTCTGGGGATCTACTGCAAAATGTAGAGTTTATAGTTAACATTGCTGTTTTGTTTACTTAGAATTTGCTAAGAGGGTAGGGTTAAGTGCTGTTTCCACAAAAAAAGAAAATATATAAAAAAATAAAGGTGGTGGAACTTTCGAATGTGATGGTTAGTTTATGGGCTTAACTGTGTTGATTGTTTCATGGGTGTATTCTTATCATTACACTCTTCAATTTGTATACATTAAATATGTACAGCTCTTTGTATGTCAATCATACCACAACAAAGTGTTTTTTAAAAAACAATTAAATTTCTTTCATACATGTAAGACTTCTCAGATTTCCTGTTAGTTATACTATATTTTGGTAAGTTATATTTTGGTAAATTATATTTTCTAAGACTTTTCTATTTCATATAGATAATAAAATTTGTTAACAACATACTTTTATTGTCTAATTCCTTTAAGAATTATGAGAGTGTTCTTATTTCTTTCTAAATATAAATTATTTGTGCCTTCTGTTTTTTCTTCAACAATTTCATAATGGGTTTATCAATTTTAATATGTCTTTTTTAATAAAAAAAACTCGTGGCTTTGTTGATCCCCTCTTGTAATTTTTGTTTTTGTCATTAAACATTACTCTTCATTGTTTTTTCCATATACTTTATTTTGATTTAATTTGTTCTTCAGTTTTAACTTCTAATAATGCATGCTCAGGTATTGATATTCTGCTTTCTTTTTTCTAATATATGTATTTAAGACAATCAATTTTACAACAAAGACATTTGACATGTTATATTTTCATTGTAAATCATATAAAATTATGCATTGTGATTTCTAACCTGCTCATATGTTTTTATCAGAATATTACTGGATTAAAATTATAAAAACAAATTTTTTTGGTGGTTTTTATTTATTGTACACTGTGGCTAGATAATTTGTGATGATGAAACATTTTACATCAATTAAAATATAGCTGATGTAAACAAGAAATCGGTTTTTAAATTTTATTTATTTTTAATGTAACTTTAGTATTGCAGTTTTCTACTAGTTTGTGTTACATGAAAGACATTTTCTTTTTACTTTCATCTTTCCTTTATGCTTATATTAAAGGTTTGTCTCAGAAAGATTAATGGATTTAAAAAATGTGATCTACACACACATACATAAATATATATAATGAAATAACATACAGCCTTAAAAGAAAAGAAAAGCTTGTCCTGTGTGACAACATGGATGAAACTAGAAGACATGTTTCATATTTGAACTAAAAATTATTCTATTTGCATTTAATGTAATTATTATTTATTTGAGTCTATCATTTAATATTTTCTTCTATTTGTAACTACTAATATATATTATATTTTCTTTTTATCTCCTTTAGAATTAAATACGTTTTATTTTTTCACTTCTTTGTATCAGAGGTCATTAATTCAATATACCTTAACTATATTTTCAGTAGTCCTCTATATTTTACAACATTTTTTTTTACTTATTACATCTAACAAATTAGTACTTTTACCAATTCTTAAACAGCAGAAATAGCTTATTATCCTCTTTCTTTCCATACTGCTTACCCATTTGCTTCTTTTCAAAGATGTTTTTGACCGAAATCTTTATCATTAATATTTTATCTAGTCATAGACATTTAGATATATTCACTAAATTTTATTTCCTTCAACTCTTCTTTCCATTCTGCATATCCAAGCTTTTATCTGGCCAAGTTTTTCTTCTGTTCAAAGAAAAATCCTTTAATATTTCCTTTGGTGAGACTCAGTAACAATCTTTCTCATTTTTTATTTACTTCTTAAAGATGACTTTCTTTTCCCATCATATTAGGATATTTTGAGTAGTTATAAATTCTATTTTAACCATCTCTCCCAGGACACTAGAGTCTGCTTTTATAAGCAATAATCAAAGTCATATATATTTATACTACATGTATTAAATATATTATTAATATTGTTCAACAATATATTTATGTTATATTTTTATTTATTAATATTACACTGTTAATTTATTAATACATAAATATATATTATAGAGTTATATATAGAGAGTTATATCATGTAAAATAAATTCCAACTACTACATATTTTGAGTAGTTTTTATCTTTAGTCATATATATATCAAAGAAAATCTCTTATAGAATTTTCAATTTACTTTGAGTTATTTTTGTTGTTCCTTTATATTGTCTGAACATTGATTTTATTGAAGTGTAAATGTCAGAAGAATCAATCATATTGGTCCACATATTAAGTGCATGATATATACCATTATTTAAATGAATACATGAAAATGAATGTCTGTAGAAATAGCAGACATAAATGTCTTCAATATAAAGAGAGCAATAGTGAACCTCAAATTATTTGGCATTGTCAAGAAATGATTTCATTGTGTTAATTCTCTAAATTGAGTAATAGAAAAAGTAGAGCAAGAATATTATTAATTTACTTTATGAAAAATATCGTAAATAAAAATACAATTATTTCTAATAAATAGAAATGCACACACTTACATAAATATATTTAGTTTTCAAAAAAAATAAAACATGATTAATAGACATACACATGTAGCACATCAACATGAACAATTGTAATTAAAGATACAAATATTAGTCCTGATTCCAGAGACAGGAGTAAGACTTTAAATGCTATTTTTCTAGATTTAAGAAAACTTAAGATTTAGGTTTGAATCTGAACTCAATTTTCCATAGGCTCCATGGAAGTGAATATCCTTAAGAATGATGAATAATAAACATTCTCCTTTTTATTGACACAAGATGAAGAATGATTTAAAAATTACATTTTATACAATATAGATATTTTGAATTTAAAAATTTGTTTCTTTGGTATACCAATGTCATTTATCTTGTGGTTTAAAGTCTTCTTTTTCTGCCCTCTACATTAGTTAGGTGACATTTTTGAAGATTATCTTTTCTTGTGCTACATAGTTTGACCTGGGTTTGTCATTTACACCTATATTCCTGGTAAAACATAGACAACTAGTCATGATTGGAAGATGAATTAATGAATAATATGAATAGTTATTTAATATTTCAATCTCAGGCATGATGATGTAGTTCAATATTGTATATATTTTATCTTTCCAAGAGACGTTTATTTTTATCAGAAGAAATCTGTGTATTAAATTATTTATTTAAAAGAATAAAACTGAATGCAAGAACTAGGGCAGAGAAATTTTTGGAACGATAGACTTTGTGCCAGGTATGTAGTAATATCTCAGAATAATTACTGACTAATATCATGAAATACCTATTGATAATGGGATTGTGATTCTTAGAATTTTTTCCATGATAATACAAATGAAATAATGCGAATATGAGGAAAATAAATATTTAATGCCAAGACTTAGCAACCTACTTCTAAAAGTAAAATTTAAGACACTTAAGCAAAAATTTGCAGTTTGTGATTGAAATAGAAACAAATTAACTGCATGGGTGGCTAAACCTCTGTCTGCCCCCTCCATCCCATATCTTTTAGAATATGAAAATAATTTCTCAGAAGCATTTGAAAGTGGGCCATCTAAATGACATACTTAGAAGTCTATTTGTCCTCTCTGTTGGAGCCCAAAGTCTCCTATATTCTGGAGGTGTGTGATGAGATAAACTGATTTCAAAATAGCCAAAGTGTGAGAATATCCTGTTCAAACCTTAAGTCACACATTGATGAGATATTTACTTTTTCCACTCATGCTTCACTCTGAGCCTTCACTGGTCAGTCTGTGAAGGTCATGGATATTGTTTATTCTGGCCCTGAATTTTATGTTTTTAAATTTCTCCTTTTATTACCCAGCTACAGCAGGCCTCTTTTATGAGAGTCACCTGCCCTCCCTACTAAAGGATGCACGACTTTCTGGCTGACAGAAGGTATGTGTCACTACTCTTCTGTCTCTCTACTAGCCTATCTCATGTAGTGGGAGATTACAAAGTCTGTGTGTGATGCAGCTGAGGTAATGTTCACCCAAATCAAAGTAGAATATTGCTGTTTTCATTTGAATAATTCAGAATAAAAAATAACTATAAAATATTAAATGTACTGAAAGATTTCTTAAAGTATTCAAATTATTGCTTGTAGGAAATTAGTCAAGTGCAAACACACATGCACATTTGAGTTTGTAAATCAATATACTAAAAGTGAAACCCACAAACATCATAACAAGAAATAATTAGTTTTGGATTTTATAATCAGTACAAAGTGTTTTTTTATATAATAATATGCTAATTTATGTTTTGCCCAACCTTTATAAATAGATTTTGTATGGTGAAAGCCAAGCACAACTACTTATACATTTACATAGATTCAATAAAAGCAGTTTGATTTTTAATAAATATCAGGATGAAGTAGCTTCTGTAAAATGCTAAGCTTAACTTAATTATAAACAAACAGCTTTTAAAATAGTTGAATAAACACTGCAACAAAGATATACTAATTAAAGAGACTCCTGCTAAATGAGTTACTTTACAGGTTATAATGAAAATAAATCAGAAATACTAACATGTAAATGGTGACTTAAATGATAATTAAAATGGCTAGTATTTATTGAGAGCTTTTAAGTACCAGGTTAAATGCTGAATTTTACGTGCATTATATCTTTCATATTTTTATTTCCATTTTAGATTAGTAAAGTAGGTTACATGACAGTAAGTAACTTTTTAGAGGTCACACATTAGAAATTTCAAAGTCAGAGGTAATTCCAGTCTCTATGGCTACAGAGCCCATTGACTGAATTATTAAATTCACCATCTAAATTATTGCAGTTGCTCATACTACTAAAGAGACCTTCACTCACTTTGACAACCAAAGGATCATTCTGAAAGTTTGAAACAATGATGTTCTTCCATAAGTGACCTATACTTTATTTATCATTTTATAGGTTCAAATCATACCCGTTAAATCAATTATAAATTATTTTATAAAATATTTTTTATAAATCTTTTTTGTTTTATTTTCATTATTTAGGTTATAGATAAGTTTAGTATATCATGTAAGATTTTTCAACATATAAAATATTTCTTTAAATTTTACTCATTTCTCATAACTCCTAAACCATTCAAAATAAAGGACCATTTGGTAACCCCTTTAAAAAATAAATAAATGCAAGTCACTGAAGAAATGCAATTTAGTGCAGGAAATTACTATATATGCCAATACTACTGGTCCCCATATTTAGAGGTGTCAAACTTTAACTACTTTTGGATTTCAAAATTATATTGGGTTTCCTTTTTCTAATAAAACATTTTAATTTTTTAATACAGGCATTCTGTACTAAATGGTGTTAAATATTTCTGTGGAGTCTGACTTTAATGAGAATATTATTATTATAAACTTCTATATTCCTTACTATCTCTTTTTATGCTCCAATAAGTAATGTATCTACAAATGTAGAATATCTTTAAAAAATGTACTTAATCACGAGACAATTGTTTAAAGCTCTAAGGGTTTTAGAACCTGACCTTTAGTTTTTTCAGCTGAGAATTGAGCCTAATACTCACCCTTTACTCCACCCAGTTTTACTCTAGTAGGGATCTTGTCAATACACATACCATTTATTCTTAAGTATACTTACCTCATAGCATAGTCCCAGACACCAGTCAGCTGCAGAGATGAGTAACCAGGGAGTAACCTATGCAGAACTGAATGTGACCAAGTATTCAAAGGGACAGCAACTAAAACCTAAGGTCACAAAAAGCTCCATCTCAGCAAGTGAGCAGGAAATAACCTATGCAGAATTAAACCTTCAAGATGCTTCTCAGGATCTTCAAGGGAATGACAAGAAATACCACTGCAAAGGTAAAACATTTAACAGACACACAGTATAACTGTTCTAGGATGTGTAGTTGGATTGCAGAGATGTGAGGAGAGAATAGGAGATAAACGCACATTTTTTCATTTGTGAGGATCAGAACTTGAAGTTGGAATACAGTATTGTAACATAAAATGTCAGGACTAATTTTATTCAGGCATCGTTGTAAGGTGTAGTCTTTGACTAACAACTCATAGAGCATTATATTTCCTGAAAATGCCATGATGTATTCTGAGAGGAAGATTACAATGGCAGATATGGTTTTGGGGTCCAAGCTTATGCATACGATTTCTTGTGCATGTGGGTTCTCCATGTGTAAACTGTCTAAGCAATTGTCTCCATCTGTCCTTTCTCAGTGTTTCCATTTCTCTCCCTGCAGCTTTATCATCACCTCCAGAGAAGCTCATTGCTGGGGTCCTGGCGGTCATCTGCCTTGTCTTGATGTCCACTATAGTAATGATAGCTGTAATTTCCTGTAAATTTTTGAAAGATCGTAAGAGGACTTTTCAGTTTAATGATCATCATTTTAATGTATGCATTTAGACCAAATGTGAAATGGTTCTTCTGAATTTGTCAAATGCTTACATTCAGAAGGATTGTAGAGAATATATACATACATTTATATATTCTAATTTCATAACTCAAAAACATGCTTTAAGAGATTGAAGGATCTTATTAAGAAATGCAAATTCATTTTGAGAATGCTTAAAACAAATATTGTAAGAGATGATAAATTTTGGGTCTTTAGGTTTTTAATATATATTTCCCCTAACTTTATTACTTTATTAATTTTCCTTGGTAAAATCAATTTTGTTACAGATAATTATAACCCTAGACAATAGAACAAACTTCAAATAAGAAACAAGAATTATTATGATTTATTTAGATTGATTACATTTTTAAAGAGTTACTTTAATTTTTTAGCTACTGTAATATGGGAGAGTAATTCATCCCTGACAACAAGGACCCAGAAAGGTATGTAATGATTTTCAAAGTTCTGATATTAACACAGTTTATAGTTTGTCTCTATCTTAGGCTGCGTAAAAATTATATTGGATTTTTGGGGAACAACATGAATTATAAAATGAGCAATATATATTTATAAATAATGATTATAAGAATGTTTTTTCTTATACCACAATATAAGAAAATATTTTAAATCACCATACCTACTGTTGCTGCTTGGCTCACATTTTCTACTGCTATACTATGATAAGAGATAAGTATTTTACAATTCTTAAAAAATAGTTTCATTCATTGGTGTTCAGAACATGTGCAGAGTGGATATTTATGTTTGTGTGTTTACTTTAGAAGGACACATACGTAAATCAGGGGATGAGAGGCTGACTCGTCTTTGTGAGTGTGTGTACGAATGTGTTTTGTTTTATTTGTACCAGACTGAGAGGGTGCATGGATATGTTATACGCAAATATGTTTATACTTATGCAAGTACATAAGTTAATTTTTATTTTTTAAAATAAAATTATTTTTGAGTAATAATTCATGATCTCTCTTCAGGATATCATTGTGGTCATTGTCCAAATGAGTGGTTTACATATTCCAACAATTGCTATTACATTAGTACAGAAAGTAAAACATGGAATGAGAGTCTGATGGCCTGTGCTTCTAAGAACTCTAAACTGCTTTATATAGATAATGAGGAAGAAATGGTAAGATAGAATACGTTTCACACATTTCATTAAAGATTTATTTCAGTCAAACTTATATAATTGTAGTATTTATTTGTATTTTTGTATATATTTGTAGTTATTTATTTTAAAGTCTATAATATTCCATTGTTTGACTTTGTAATATTGTATTATATTTTTATACCACTAATGCACATTTGATAATTTCTTGTTCTTGCTTCTCATAGAAAAATGTGCTTCTATGAATGTTTTTTCTAAAATAAACTTAGCTATTCAATATATCAAGAAAACTAAACCTATCATGATTGAGCAGACTGATTACAAAGAGAATGGAACCACATAATTACAAATTAGGTCACAAAATAGAGTTTGCAGTTCTCTATAACTCTGCTCTTATGTTTTCTCATCACTTCTCCTCCCTTATCACTAAACCACTGTCCTGACTTTTACTATTAGAGAATCTCTTTGCTTGTTTTTGAACCTCATATAAATAAAATCAAACAGCACACATTTTTTTTACTGTCTCTTTTTACTACCATATAATATTGTTGAAATTTATCTGTATCATTGCGTTTACCTGCGGTTTGTTAACTCACTGCGGAGCTACTAAATGTAACACTTTAATATCCATTCTATTTGATGTCTTTCATTGGGGGTGTGAATCTCCTGTCCTTAGCGATAAAGAGCCTTTCTGAGTCCAAAAATTTTAGTCTTAGGACCCCTTTTGCTGGTCTCACCTCCAAGCTCCCTACCCTGGTATCTCCTGGTGGGGAAGGAGAAGCACTTTCCTTGGCTCACATTGTTAGCAGTGTCCTGATAGATCACCTTGCAGGCTTGCCTGGTGTTGCTGGGCGGGGTTCCCTCTCTCAAGCAGAAATGAAATACTTCCCTGAGCCACCTCCTATTGGTAGGCTGAGTATTGGGAAGCAGCAGGTCTAGGTTACTGTCTTCCATTAAGTGGGGTATAAGAAACCCTGTCATTCTGTTGTTCCCTAATCTGAGGACACCAAATTATTTTCCTTTTCTTTTTCCACCTTTCAGAGTTCTCCTTTAACTGTATCTTTATTAGTTCCAGAATTTATAGTTGTACTTAGCAAGGAGTAGCAGAGAAATGAGTCTCTGACACCTTGATGGGCCATTGGATTTTACCAACACAGAAATAGATCAATTTGGGGCTTATCTGGTTAAATAGTGGTGTGAGGCTCAGAAAACCAAAGTTTTGGCTTCCATGATATTTGTTTCCTTAATTACAATCCCTTAATGTTTTTTAAAACCTGATCTCTGAGAAACATAGTAGAAAACTACATTATACATTGATTTAATCACAGTAGCAAATATGTTAAATAAGTATTAGGTAACTTATGGCTGAGTAATATTTCATTATATATGTATATTTATATGTGTGTGTATGTATGTGTATGTATATATATTTATATATATATACACACATACATATACAACATCTTCTTTATCCAATCATCTATTGAAGGACGCTAGTTGTTTCCATGTCTTAGCCACCAAGAATAATGCTGCAATGAACATCAAGGTGTCTATATCTTTATAAATAAATGCTTTTAAATTTTGAAGGTAGATACCCAGAAGAGGGATTGCTGGATCATATCATAATACTCTTCTCAAATATTTGAGGAACCAGCACAGTGTTTGCCATAGCGGCTACAGCAATATATACTCCCACCAGGAATATATGAGGGCTTATTTTTCCCCACAACCTCTCCAATACTTGTCTTGTTGATAACTGTCATTCTAATAGGTGTGAGATGGTGTCTCATTGTGGCTTCAATTTGCATTTTCTTAATAGCTAGTGACGCTAAGAATCTTTTCATATGTATTGGCTGTTTGCATATCTTCTTGAGAGAAGTGTCTGTTTGTGTCTTCTGCCCCATATGGTTGTATTGTTTTTTTGTTGTTGAGTTCTATGAGTTCTTTATATTTTTTGGCTATCAGCCCTTTATCAGAGGCATTGTTAGCCCTTTATCAGAGGCATTGTTAGCAAATATCTTCTCCCATTCGGTTGGTTGCCTCTTTGTTTTGTTGATGGTATTCTCTTTTTTTTTTTGGCTATGCAAAAGCTTTTCAGTTTGATATAGTCCCATTCATTTATTTTTGCATTTACTTCCGTTGCCTTTGAGGTAAAATTTGTATCTTGAGGTAATCTTGCTAAATGAAATGTCAGACCAGAATGATTGAGATCCATAAAATTTCACTCACATATAGGACATAAAACTAAAAGCAGTAAACAATCAGGACAAACAAAAACTCAGAGACACAGACAACCATTTAGTGATTACCAGAGGGAAAGGGGGGAAGAATGAGGTAGATAAGGGTAAAGGAGAACAAATATATGGTGACAGATGAATATTTGACTTTGTGTGGTGAACATGCTATACAATGTACAGATGATGTATTATTGAATTGTACACTGGAAGTGTATATAATTCTATTAACCAATATCCCTACAACAAATTTATTCTTTATTTTTTATTTTTTATATTTATATATATTTATTTATTTAATTGAATAAATAATTAAAAATTTTTTTTTTCACACCATCTACCTCCCTGTACCACCTACACTCTGGTAACCACTAGTCTATTGTCCATGTCCATGAGTCTCTGTTTGTTTGTCCTGTTCATTTGTTGCTTTCAGGTTTATATCTCATACATAAGTGATATTATGTGATTTTCAGCTTTTCCTGTCTGACTTATTTAGCATAGCATGATTATCTTGAGGTCTATCCATGTTGTCGCAAATAGCAGTATTTCATCTCTTATGGCTGAGTAATATTCCATGGTACCACAGCTTCTTTAGCCAATCATCTTTCATAGGACACTTTGGTTGCTCTATGTCCTGGCCACTGTGAATAATGCTGCTATGAACATCTCTGTGCAAATATCTTTTTGGATATGGGTTTTCAAGTCTTTGGGGTAAAGACCCAGTAGAGGGATTACTGGATCATATGGTAGATCAATTTTTAGTTTTTTTGAGGAACCTGCATAGTGTTTTCCATAGTGGCTGTACCAATTTGCAGTCCCACCAGCAGTGTATGAGAGTTTCTTTTTCTCTGCATCCTCTCCAACTTGACCTGTTGATTATAGCAGCTATTCTAACAGGTAGAAGATGGTATCTCTTTGTGGTTTTGATTTGCATTTCCCTAATAGCTAGCGATATTGAGCATCTTTTCATATAGTTGTTGGCCATTTGTATGTCATCTAGGGAGAGGTGTCTGTTCAGGTCCTCTGCCCATTTTTTGATTGGATCATTTGTTTTTGTTGTTGTTATTGAGTTGTATAAGTCTTTTGAATATTTTGGATAGTAGGCCCTTATCAGAGGCATTGCTTGCAAATGTATTTTCCCTTTCGAATGGCTGTCTCTTTACCTTGTTGATGGTTTCTTTTTTTGAGCAGAGCTTCTTAGTTTGATTTAGTCCCATTTATTTATTTAAGTTTTTACTTCACATGCCTTTGAGGTCAAGTTCGCGAAATCCCCTTTAAGCTCAAGGTCTTTGAGTTTAATTCCTATGTTTTCTTCTATGCATTTTATTGTTTCAGGTTTTATATTCAAGTCCTTAATCCATTTTGAGTTAATTTTGGTGTGCGGTGTTAGACATCAGTCTAGTTTCATTCTTTTGCAGGTGGCTTTTCAGTTTTCCCAGCACAATTTATTGAAGAGGCTTTCCTTTCTCCACTGTATGTTTTGGCTTTTTTGTTGAAAATTATTTGCCTGTATAAATATGAGTTTACGTCTGGATACTTGATTCTGTTCCACTGATCCAGTGTCTGTTTTGCTGCCAGTACCATCCGTTATGATTGCTGTCACTTTGTAGTATAATTTGAAGTCAGGTAGAGTGATGCCTCCAGCCTCATTCTTATTCACAAGATAGCTTTGGCAATTTGAGGTCTTTAGTGCTTTCATACAAATCTGATGATTTTTATTCCATTTCTTTAAAAAACGCTGATGGGGTTTTGATGGGAATTGCATTAAATCTGTATGATGTTTTAGGTAATAAGGTCATTTTAACTATGTTGATTCTTCCAATCCAAGAGCATAGAATATCTTTCCATTTCTTTGTATCTTCTTTGATTTCTTTTAACAGGGTCTATAGTTTTCATTATATAGGTCCTTAACAGGTTTCATTATATATATTCCTAGATATTTTATTCTTTTTGTTGCAATTGCAAAAAGAATTATTTTTTCCACTTCTATACTAACACTTCGTTATTAGAGTATAGAAACGCTATGGATTTTTGAACATTGATTTTTGTATCCAGAAACTTTACTGTATTTGCTTATTGTTTCTAGTAGTGTTCTTGTGGAGTCTTTTAGGCTGTTCTATATAGAGAATCATGTCATCCGCAAATGGTGAAAGTTTGACTTCTTCGTTTCCTATTTGGATGCCTTTTATATCTTTCTCTTGCCTGATTGCACTCACTTGGATCTCTAATGTTATATTGAATAACAGTGGCAATAGTGGATAGCTTTGTCTTATTCCTGATCTTAGAGGGAAGGTTTTTAGATTTTCACCATTAGGTATAATGTTGGCTGAGGGCTTGTCATATATGGCCTTCTTTATGTTAAAGTACTTTCCTTCTATACTGATTTTGTTAAGTGTTTTGATGATAAATGGATGCCATATCTTGTTGAAGGCTCTTTTGGCATCTATTGATATGATGATATAATTTTTACTTTTTAATTTGTTTAAGTAGTGAATCACATTAATCGATTTGCATATGTTTAACTATCTCTGTGCACCTGGGATGAAGCCCACTTGATCGTGGTGTATAATCTTTTTAATATATTGCTATATTCAGTTCACTAGTATCTTATTTAGGATTTTTGTATCTGTGTTCATGAGAGATATTGGTCTTTAGTTTTCTTTTTTGTGTTATCTTTACCAGGATTTGGTATTAGGGTAATATTGGCCTCATAAAATGAGTTGGGAAGTATAACCTCCTCTTTAATTTTTTTGGAAGAGTTTGAGGAGAATAGATATTAAATCCTCTTTGAATGTTTGGTAGATTTCACTGATGATTGTTTTAATTTCCATACTGCTTATCGTCTATTTAGATTTTCTAGTTCTTCTTGATTCAGTCTAGGGAGGTTGTATTTTTCCAAGTACTGATCCATTTTTTCTAGATTACTAAATTTGATATTATATGCTTTTTCATAGTATTCTTGTATGATACTTTGTATTTCTGCAATGTCAGTCGTAATTTCCCCTCTTTTATTCCTAATTTTCTTTATTGTGTCCTTTCTCTTTTTTCTTTAGTGGGTCTGGCCAGGAGTTTGTCAATTTTATTAAGCTTCTCAAAGAACCAACTCTTTGCTGTATTTACTTTTTCTATTTTTTTTTTGTTTTCAATTTATTATTTTTGCTCTAATTGTTCATCCTTTTCTAGTATTTTAAATTAAAGCGTCAAGTTGTTTATTTGAGCTTGTTCTTGTTTTCAGAGGTAGGCCTGTCATTATCATTTGTTTCTATGTATTTCTTGATCTCTCTTTTTATTTCTTCTCTGACCCAGTTATTCTTCAGTAGTATGTTGTTTAATCTCCATGTATTTGTGCTTCTGCCTGATTTTTTTTTTTACAGTTGACCTCTAGTTTCAAAGTGATATGATTAGAGAATATGGTTGGTATGAATTCAACTCTCTTGTATTTGTTGAGGCTATTTCTGTGTCCCAGGCCGTGGTCAATCTTGGAGAATGTTCCATGTGTGCTACAGAAGAGTGTATAAACAGCTGTTTTGGAATGAAAGGCTCTATAAATGTCAATTATGTCTAGTTGGTCTAATGTGTTATTTAAAAATGTTATTTTCTTATAGATTTTCTGTGTGTATGATCTGTCCATATCCAACAGTAGGGTATTTAAGTCCCTTACTATGAAAGCGTTTTGGTCTGCTTCTTCCTGTAGTTGTTAGTAATTGCTTTACATATTTTGGGGCTCCCTGATTGGGAGAATAGATATTAATAAGTGTTATGTCTCTTGGTGTGTGACTCCTTTTATCATTATGAAGTGTCTCTCAGTATATTTCTTTACCTTTTTTATTCTGAATTCTATTTTGTCTGATATTAGTATCGCTACTCCTGCTTTTCTCTGAATGCCATTTGCTTTCACTTTGAATCTAGAGTTGTCTTTGGAGTCGAGATGTGTCTCCTGGAGGTGGCATATGATTGGGTTTTGTTTTTTGATACATTCCCCACCTCTATGCCTTTTTATTGGTGAGTTCAGTCCATTTACATTTAGGGTGATTATTAAAATATGAGGTTTTCTTATAGCCATTTTATCTTTTGCTTTCTGGTAGCTCGGTGTTTCCATTGCTTCCTTGTCCTTGTGTTTCTGTTTATTCTGGTTGGGTTTTGTGGATTTTTCATCTGGTTCTTCTTGTTATATATTATATATCAGTTATGAATCTTTTGTGTGTGGTTACCATAAGAATATGTAAAGGATAGTTATATATGTATATATAGTCATCTCTTTTCTTCTGCATGTGCCTTATCTCCATTCTGCTTTGTGAATCTGGATCTTTGAATCCTCCCCTTTACAGTCAATTGCTGTCTCAATTTGTCCCTATGTATGCTGAACATTCATTACTGTCTTGCTATAGCAAATCCTTCTTATTTTTTAAGCTTATCATGCCCTGTTCTTAGTAAGGTTTGCCTCCTCTGCTTCTATCGGGCTGCTAGTCACCTTACTACTAATTATGTATTTTTTTTTAATTATCATTTTGTTTTAGGTAAGCTGACCCCTTTCAGTATTTCCTGTAGTGCAGGCCTTGTAGTGGAGAATTCCCTCAGTTTTATGTCTGGAAAAATCTTTATGTCTACTTCATATCTAACGGAGAACTTAGCTGGATACATTATTCTTGGCCAGTAGTGCCTTTCATTTCATAGTTTGAATATTTGATTCCACTCCCTTCTAGCTTGTAAGATTTGTGCTGAGAAATCCTACAATACCCTAATGGGTTTCCCTTTATAAGTTACCATCTTCTTTTTCCTGGATGTCCTGAGAATTCCGTCTTTGTGTTTGATTTTTGATAATTTTCATACAATGTGTCTTGGTGAAGGCCTTTTTGGGTTGAGATAATTGGGTGTTCTGTTGACTTCTTGAATTCCAAGCTTTAGCTCATTCCTTAGATTTTGATGGTTTCAGCTAATCCTTATATTTCTCTTTCATTATTTTTCATTCTTCATTTTCTCTCTTCTTCCTTGTGTTTTATTTCTAGATTTCTGTCTTAGGTATCACTGATCCTTTCCTTCATTTGGTCAACTCTATTTCCTAAGTTTGTTATTTCATTTTTCAACTCTTGCAGTGTTTTCTTTATCTCTAAAAGGTCTATTCAATTGTCTTTGAGGGTTTGAATCTCTTTGCTCAAGAACTCATTCTGCTCATCTAGTTGTTTTTTCAATTCCTGACATTGTTGATATGTTTTTTTTTTGAATCTTATTGAGTTTTTTCAGATGTACCATCGTGAATTCTCTGTCATTTAAGCTGCATATTTCTATGTCTGTAAGCTTATTTTCTGTGGATTTTTTCTTTCTTTCTGAGATGCCTTGTCACCTTGGTTGTTCATGGTGTTTAATGGACTATTTCTCTGCCTGGACATTAAAGAAGTGTATTCTGCTCCCCCCCCACCAGAAAGAAGATTTATTATATAATGTTCTCTCTAGCTTAGTTTCAAAGATGGTGTTTTTCTTTTGGTTTCCAGTAGGTGGTGTCTAAGCCTCTTGGATCCTTGATATATATATATATTGCCTTAATAATGCCTTTTTTTCTCTTGTATATATTTAATTATGCTTGCTACTCTCAGTCTCAGTTCCTGTCAGTTTTAGTGACAATTTTGGTAGCATTTGCTCAGATTCCCCTGGGGCTCTGAGGTATTCCGTCTTGGAGGGTATGGGGGGAGGGGCCATCTGGATTAGGGATTAGGGACTGCAGTTCAACCTCAGTTTTGTAACCGTGGCTGGTAAAAATCAACTGTTGTTTCTTTGCCGTCTGCCCTGATGACGGGACCCTGCCGCAGGTGTGTGGTGCTCACTGCTCTTCCAGGTAGGGCTGTTCAGGGAATTTCCTGTTCCTTCTCCCTTCCCCCTCTTCCTACAGGGAGCTTCAGCAGCTGTGAGAGGCATCTTCTTTGTTTCTCCCAGTCCGCCGACCGACACCTGGGGTTCTGACCTGTGGTAGTTCTTATGCGCAGATTCCACGCTCAGATGGGCGGGTGTGGAGTTTTTTGTTGAGTTTTAGATATTGAACTTATTGTTTAAGGGGAGAGATCTAGGGATGTCTCTTACTCAGCCCTGTTTCTGACATCACACCAACAAATTTATTTTTAAAAAGTTTTTTAAAACTTGTTTGAAGCCTTGCTCTCTTAGTTTTGTCAACATGGGTAAGTGCTAAATTACATGAATCAGAATTTTCCTTATTAACCTAAGAAGAATAAAACTACTAAGCATCAATATTTAAGAATTAATTTTAAATTGAAATACAATATTGCTGAACATTTTTGTCAACATGAAAGTGGTGTTCAACTTTATATTTAAATTAGGATCCAGTACTCTCATTCTGTTCTGAAAATTAAGGACTCCATGAAAAAATACACTACTTGCATTTTATGAAAATAATACAAACTTTTATAACAATTATTTAAATAAAAATTCTTTATTTTGCGGTAGAAGTTTCTGAGGTCCATATTACTTCCATCATGGATTGGAGTCTTTCGTAAAAGCAGTGATCAGCCATGGATGTCGATAAGTGGTTCACACTTTACACTAAAGTAAGTTGTTTTCATATGCTCTACAGAAGAAGAAAAACATAAGAAATAAAAATTCAAAAGAGTATTATGAATGCATTTGTTTACATTGAATTATAAATATGAAGAATGATGTTCAAAGTTAATGAAACACTGATATAGATATTAAAGAATGACTACCCAGTTTCTCTAATAACGAGCTCTTACTAATATTATATGAAAAATGTCACCACCTATTTCAAAAATATTCTTCTATTACAATCACATCAAAATGCTATTTTTTTAATAACTTGTTCCCATACTACATGATAAGAGAATTAATTATGCATTTTTCTCATTACAGGATAGCAGAATCATCATCTGGTAAATATAACTGTGCTCTGCTATTCTCATCTGGCCTCACAACAGTTCACTGTGGATCTCCAAAAATATATCACTGCAAACATAAGCTTTAGAGTTAAAACTCTGGAATTGGATTCTGTTGGGTAACTTTATTTTCTTAAAATATCAAGATTGCTTTAGTCTTAAATAAATATATTATTTGCTCTAACAATGAAACATTTTCCATAAGAAGTATTGGAAAACAATACATATATCCAAAAGAACAGATATCATTACTTTTAGTGTCTGGCTTTTTTGGTTCAACATTATTTTTGTGGCATTCAAGATTTTTAAAAAATCTCTTGTTGTGTGAGTCAATTTACATGAAACATCAAGAATAGGTAAACCCATAGAGGCAAAAAGGAGATTAGCAATTGCCAAGGGCCAAAGGGATGTGGGCATAGGAAATGATTGTTAATTGGCACACTGTTTCTTTGGGGAGCTGAAAACTTTCTAAATTTTGATAATGGTGACAGTTGCAAACTCTGTGAATATATTAAAAATTACTGATGTATACACTCTAGAAAGATGAATTTTATGCTGTGTATATTACACCTCAATAAAGCTGTTAAAAAACACTTGGGTTTATGTTTGAAACTATATTTATATTTTTATTTATAAAGATTAGTCATTTTACAATATCAATCCTTCCAATCAATATGTTTTATCCTTCCAGATATTAGGTTTTCTTTATTTTCCCACTAGATTTTGATATTTCTACATTAAAGGCTTATATAAATATTTTACAGTCATGATTTTGTAACTGACATCTTGATGTTGATTCCGCACGAAGAGCTGCCCTGTGTGTGCCACTCATGACAGAAGCCCTTTTGGTAACTGACATTCTTATTTTTAATATTTCTTTTGTAATTTTTTTTGCTTTAAACATAAATACAATTGAGGTTTACATATTGAGCTTCAATGACTTCATTGAATTTCTGTATTAATTCTATCATTTCAAAGATATATATTTTTGAATGTTTTAAATAAAAAGCTATTTTATCTGCAAACAGTCACACTTTTAGTTCTTTTTCCCTAATGCAATTATTTTTTTCTTGACTTATTTTTACAGGCTAGGTTTTCATCATACCTTTCTCCTATTAAAGCAATTCTATGATATTCTTATTATTCTAATAGATTTTATAATTACTCAATGCTACATTTTTATTATTTTTGTATCAATTGCCATGATACATTTTTTTCTGTGTAATGCTTATGAAATAAGTTACTTTTATTTCTTTTAAATGTTAAACCAATCTTGTATTTCTAAAATGAAACCACGATAAACATTCAGTATTGTCCTTCTTTAAAAATCAGTGCATATATTACACTTAAATTCTTTTTCTTTTGTGTTCGCAAAGAGATTAGAATAAATTTTTATTTATGTCATGTATTTGACAGTTTTTAATATCAAGAGTATATTAGGAAGCATTTCTCTTTTTCTATTACCTGGAAGCCTTTGTATAAGTGCACTATTTTTTTTTCAAATGTTTTTTTTCACTACTGACACCATCTGAGCCTGAAGAATTTTTTTGTAAGACAGTTTATAAAATTGACTTAATTTCTCTAATACATGCTAGGTTTACTGAAGTTTTTATCTGTTGCACTGCATTTTTATACTTTTCTGTTTCATGTAGATATTAAAATGTATTTATAATATTGCTTTATTATCAACTTAGTATCTGTAAAGGCAATAATGGTATTTCCATGTTTATTCTAGATATAAAAGATTTGTATCCTCTCAATTTTTCCTGCAACAGTCATTTATCAATTTTACTAAATATTTTCAATGAGAATAACTTTGACATTGTTGATTCTATTTTAATTTTGTTTTTTACCTTGATTTTGTATTCTTTTGCTTTTTGTCTTTATTTGCATTTAATTTCACATAATTTTAGCTTTTCCATTTTCTTGAGATGCATGTTTGAATTTCTTCTTTTTTTGTAACATGTGTATTAAGGCAATCAATATCTCACAAGATAGATTTTTTGCTCTTATATTTTCCTTGTAATTCATATAAAAGCTGTGATCATTGTGATCACTTCTTTGGTCCTATATGTTATTTAGAAATTTATTTACTGAATTTAAAACCAGACTAGGATTATTAAATTTTGGGTTATTAACTTTTATTTTTGGTAAACTGAGATTAGAGAATTTTTGTGAGGCTAAAAATGTTCTACATATTTAACTATTTATTTTTATTTATTTATTTATTTTTAGACAAGACAACCCTTGGTTGACCTCACAGATTACAAGGACCTTGTCAGCTTACAATCCTTTATTTTTTTATTTTTTATTTTTGATCCCTACAGCACCTGGACTTCCGAGTTAGTCTCCCATCCAAGTACTAACCAGGCCTGACCCATCTTAGCTTCTAAGATCAGATGGGATTGAGCTTGTTCAGGACAGCATGGCCGTAGACACTACATCTCTCTTTAGATGAAGCTAGTCAACTGAGAAACTTATCTTAAAATTTTATTTATTTTTAATTAATTAAATTTGAATTTGAATAGCCACATTTCAAGTGCCCACTTACAAAATGGCCAATGTCTACTTCAGTGACTCATAGTTTTATACATATTATACTAATAGCCTTGAAATATAAGTATATAGCGTATAGTGTATTTTTTAATGTTATCATGTGAACTTAAACATATTCTACATTATTATATTTTTGAGTATCATACATTATTATTGTGTGTGTGTGTCTGTGTGTATATTGGTTAATTGGTTTAAAACTTTCTATAGACTTTCTGATATATCTATTTCTTTTATAAGCAGTGAGAGAAAATTGTTTAAATCTCCCCTTCTGAGTGTTTATTTCTTCACTATTTTACATATGGAGAACTTGAATATCGGGTACATAAATTAAAAAATTATTGCTAAGGGCTTGACAACTTAATCTGTTTTAATGAAATATGCTTCATCATTTTCAACAATGATTCTTGCTTTAAATTGGGTCAGTACATTAACTATAGCAGTTTACTATTGGTTTGCTTTGCATGATTTATTTTTTTCATCTTTTTTCCTTCATCTGTCTTTATGCTAATGTTAAAAAAGTGTCTCATTATGACAGCAGTTACTTTAAATATAAACACTTTTGAAATTTAAATAAAATATTATTCTATTTATATTTAATGTAATTATTAAATTATTAATATAATTATTATTTATATTCCTTATTTGTGTAAATATATTATAATTAATTATTATATAGCTTTCATTTAATTGGGATGTACACTACTATTTTTTGAACTCTACCTTTATTTCATTTTTAATCTTTCACAATAAATATTTTTGTTTACTTTCTTCTTAAAAACTCATTAATTTAATATGCTTTAAATATTCTTTGTTAGTGGCCTGCATTTTACAGCATACATTCTTTACTCATTAAAGCCTAATCAGTTTTTTACACTCTCACCAATAGTGAAAAGACCTACCATCTATTTTTATTTAATGCTTATGCCGTATTTGCAACTTTGAATTCTAATACAAACATTTATTATAAAATTTGAAACTTTATCATTAATATTTTATCCACTCAATAACCAGAAAGATGTAGCTACAAAATTTATTTTCTGCAAATCTTCTTTTCTTTCTGTATATCCAAGTTTCCATCTAGAATAAGTGTTTTATCTTTAGAAGACTCTTAAATATTTTCTTTAGTTAGTTAGTCAGTTAATAGGAGTTATATTAAGAAACAAGGAAGATTCCAAATAAATGACCTACCTCTATGCTTTAAGAAACTAGAAAAAAGAAAAACAAACTGAGTCCAAAGTTTGCAGAAGTTAGAAAATAATAAACATTAGAGCAGAAATAAATGAAATAGAGAACTACAAAACAATAGAAAAGATTAACCAAACTAAAAGTTGGTTCTTTGGAAAAAAAAATAACACAATTCACACAATTTCTTTAGAATTTTTGAATAAGCAGAAACATTTTTTAATTACTTTTGGTTTTCCCCTACATAGACTTGGGCTTTTGTCATTTACAACAAATATTCCTATTAAAATGCAACGATTAGTTGTCATTTTAAGATGAATCAATAAAAAATATAATTGTTATGTAATATTTCAATCCTTGCCATGGTGATACAGTTCAATACTACTTAATGTACTATGCTTCAAGAGACATTATTTTTATCAGGCAATATCTAAATAATTTATTTCAAAATCATAAGATGGATAAAAAATTTAAGAATTAGGGCAGGAATATTGAGAAGATAAATTTAGAAATTGGTGATCATTGAGAAAGTTCCCATATATCTGAATGTAGAGTAATTCTTCGAAGTATTAGTGACAAATATCATTAAACACCTATTGTTATAAAATTACGATTTTAGACTTCTTTTCATTGAAATTGAAAGACATAATGAGGATAAAAAGAAAAGAAGTATGTAATTCAAGGACTTAGCAATCCTAAGAGTAGAATTTACACATCTAAGATGCTCTTGCCAAGGCTTAAGTTTTCAGAGTTTGTGATGGAGATAGAAGCAAGTAAACAGTATGGGTGGTCAAGTCTTTTGTCCCCTGATATCTTTTAGAATAAGAAAACTGTTTCTCAGAGGCACGACAATCTAAATACACACCACCAGCCAGAGTATCCTATATTCTGGAGGTGTGTGATGAGATAAACTGTCTTCAAAATAGCTCGAGTGTAAGAATTTCCTGTTGAAACTTTAAGTGACATATCAATGTGAAATTTACTTTTTCCACTCTTGCTTCACTCTGAGGCTTCATGGTACAACCTGTGAAGACCACAGATATTGTTTGTTTACAAGAGTAACCTCGTCCCCCACTAAAGGATGCATGCCTTTCTGGCCTAGAGAAGGTATGTGTCTCTGCTCTCCTGTCTATTAGCCCATCTCATGTAGTGGGAGATTATCAAGGCTGGATGTGATGCAACCTAGGTACAATTAATATACAATTGAATCAAAAAGAACATTGGTATGTTTATTTAAATAATTCTGGATAAAAAGTACAAATAAAATATGACAATATTGGAGGATTTCTTAAACTATTCAAATTCTTGCCTGTGGAGAATTATTCAAGTGTATTCACACATGCATAATTGGATGTGTAAATCAAACAGTTTAAAGTAAAATCCTATAAGAATTACAACAAGAAACAATTACTTTTAGATTTTTAAATCAGTACAGACATAATTACAAGTAATAGTTTATATTTAGCCTATTCTTTAAATATAGATTCTTAAAATGAATTATTTGAATTGTGAAGACTTTAATTACTCATGTGTTTAGATTAAGTAAAGCCGATAGCTGTTAATAAAATTCAGGATGAGTTCGCTCTCGTGAAATACTAATTTAAGCTTAATCATAAAAAATCAATGAAATGCTAATTTAAACTTAATCATAAGTGATCAAAGATTTTTTTAAAAAATAAACAAAACACTGCAAGCAAAGATACCACATATATAAAGAGACTCTTGTCTAATGAATTCTATTACAGGGTCTAACTGATATGAGTTAGAAATAACGTGACAATTTGTTAAAATAATAATCAGCATAACTCATTATTGAGAGTTTATAAAAGTCAGATTAAATATTAAGTGTTTTACATGCATTATATCCATATATTTTTATTTCCAACTTTCATTAGTAAATTAGTTTTTCAGACACCAAGGGACTATTTAAAGGTTATATATTATAAATTTCAAAGTCAGATTTATTCTAGAACTCAGAGACTGCAGAGCCCATTGACGGAATTATTAAATTGCATTGTTTGAGTCATTACCATTGCTCACAAAACCAAAGCTACACTCACTGTCTTGACATCCAGAGAGTCATTTTGGAAGTTTGAAACAACAGTGTTCTTCTATATATGATGTATGCATTTAGTCATCATTTCATAGTTTTATATCTTTTCCTTTAAATCAAATGCCAATTTCTTGTGTTACAGATATACCTTAAACATTTTGTTGTTTTTTTTGTCAATATTGTTTAGGTTTTGATTTCGTGTGTCTGTAACATTTTTCAACATATAAAATATTTCTTTAAAATTGTAATAATTTCTCATAACTTCACAATCATTCAAAATAAAAGATCATTTAATAACAACTCATTCTCTTTACTAAATAACTGTAAGTCACCAAATAAATTTACTTTAGTGCAGGAAATGACTATATATGCCAACAGTGCTAATCCCTTTCATCTTTGAGTGCCCAGTCAGTGTTTAACCATTGATTTCAGAATTATCATAAATATTATGATCCCTTATTTTGAATACAGAATTAGAATTTTTAATACAGAATTGCTAGTGGTGTTAAAACATTTCTATATACTCTGATTTATACTGAGGATATTATTATTTTTGAACTTCTTTATTCCTCACTAATTTATTGTGGTTTATTGTTCCAAGTAATAATATATTATCAAATGTAAAATATCTTTAAAAAATGTATTTAATCACGAGACTCTTGTTTAAAGCTCTAAGGCATTTAGAACATGACCTTTAGTTTTTTCAACTGGGAAATAAGCCTAATACTCACCCTTTACTCCACCCGGTTTTACTCTGCTAGGCATCTCATCAGTGCATATACCATTTATTCTTCAGTACACTTACCTCACAGCAGAGTTCCTGGACACCACTCAGCTGCAGAGATGAGTAACCAAGGCGTAGATTATGCAGAACTGAATGTGGCCAAGTATTCAAAGGGAAAGCAACTAAAACCTAAGGGCACAAAAAGCTCCATCTCCGTAAGTGAGCAGGAGATAACCTACGCAGAATTAAACCTTCAAGATACTTCTCAGGATCTTCAAGAGAATGACGAGAAATACTACTGCAAAGGTAAAACATTTAACAGACACACAGTATAACTGTTTCAGGATGTATAGTTGGATTGCAGAGATGTGAGGAGAGAATAGGAGATAAACTCACATTTTTCATTTGTGAGGATCAGAACTTGAAGTTGGAATACAGTATTGTAACATGAAATCTCAGGACTAATTTTATTCAGGCATCGTTGTAAAGTATAGTCTTTGTCCAACAACTCACAGAGCATTATATTTCCTGAAAATGCCATGGTGTATTCTGAGAGGAAGATTACAATGGTAGATACGTTTCTGGGGTCTAAGCTTATGTATATGATTCCCTGTGCATGTGGGTTCTCCATGTGTAAACTATCTAAGCAATTGTCTCCATCTGTCCTTTCTCAGTGTTCCCATTCTCTCCCTGCAGCTTTATCATCTCCTCCAGAAAAGCTCATTGCTGGGGGCCTTGGGTCATCTGCCTTGCCTTGATGTCCACTGTGGTAATAATAGCTGTTATTTCTCATAAGTAAATTTTTGAAAGATTAAACTTTTCATTAATAATCATCAGTGCCTTTAATACTTTTGAATATTACTGCATAGAACTCTCTTTTAATATTTGTATTAGACTGAACATGACATACTTTTCTAAATTTGTCCAAAGTATAGATATAGAATGATTTTAGAACTATTTTATAAATATATGTACATATATACATGTATTTATTCTGATTTCATAACTCAAAGACATGCTTTAGGAGACTTGAAGACCATATTGAGAAAACAAATTTATTTTGTCATTGGGTAAATCAAATATTGTGAGAGATAGTGGAGTTTAGTTCTTTCAGCTTTATAGTGTTTGCTCCCTTTCACTTCTTTATTAATTTTTCTTGGTAAAATATATTTTATTTCAGATAATTATAATTCTAAACAATAGAAAAACCATTAAGCTAAGAAACAAAATTATTATGATCGAGATTAATTAATTTTTTTAAGGAATCACTTTAATTTTTGTAGCTACTGTAATACTGAAGAACAATTCACTTCCGATAACAACAATCCAGAAAGGTACATATGATTTTCAAAGTTATGATAATACCTAGTTTATATATTGTCTCTATCTAAGTCTGGGTAAAACGATATAAATTTTTTACAGGGAACATAAATTACAAAATGATCAATAAATATTCACAAATAATGATTGTAGAAAGGTGTTTCTTTCATCCAACAATATAAAAAATACTCATTTTTAAACACAATACGCATTGTTGCCAATTGGCTCAAATTTCCTATTGCACCAATGTGATAAGACATAAGTAGTATTTTTATTTAATTTAATTTTTAATTTTTAATTATTTAACTGATTTTTTAAGGTGATATTGGTTAATGAGTTTTTTTAATTTTAAGGGGTGTTTTTGTTCATTGAAATTCAGGACATGTGCAGAGGAATATTCTTATTTGGTTGTTTGCTTTATAAGGACACACAAATTATGAATGACAGCGAGACCCTTCTCTGTGAGCATGTGTATGACTGTGTTTTGTTTTATATGTACCCTGGAGTAAAGGTGCATAGATATGCTACTTACAAATATATTTATACCTATGCAAATTTGTAATTTAATTTTCATTTTTAAAAATTCAAATTTTTTTTTTGTTAACAACTCATAATTTTTCTTCAGTATATCATTGTGGTCGTTGTCCAAAGGAGTGGTTTACATATTTCAACAATTGCTATTACTTTAGTACCAAAAGTAAAACATGGACTGAGAGTTTGATGGCCTGTTCTTCCAAGAACTCTAGCCTGCTTTATATAGATAATGAAGAAGAAATGGTAAGATATTAAAATTTTTATACACTTTATTAAAGGTTTGTTTCAGTCAATATTATACTTGTAGAATTTATGCATATATTTGTATATATTAGCAGTTATTTATTTTAAAGTCTGTATAATATTCCATTGTTTGTCTTTCAAATATTTTATTTTTATACCAGAAAGACACATTCGATAATTTATCGTTCTTTCTGTTTGTAGAAAACCGTGTTTCAATAAATGCTTGTTTCCTAAATGAACTTTTCTATTTAATTTTACCTTATATCAAGGAAACTAAACATATCATGATTGAGCAGATTGATTACAAAGAGACTGGAACCATGTAATTACAAATCAGATCACAAAATTGAGTTTTCAGTCCTCAGCAGACCTGGATCTATAGATCTTCTCATCTCAACTCCTCTCTCATCACTTAACCACTGTCTTGATTTTATCATTATAAAGTCTCTTTGCTTGCTTTTGAATCTCCAATAAATAAAATCAAACAGTATGTATTTTTCTTACTGTCCCTTTCCACTTCCAATTAATATTGGTACGATTCATTTACATTATTGCATTTACCTGCATTTTAATTTTTACTCTTGAATTATGTGAACGTAACATTTTAAATTCCATTCTATTTGGTGACTTTGGTTGGGAAACCAAGCCTCCTGCCCTGAGGGATGAAGAGGCTTCCTGGGTCCAGAACTTTTAGTCATAGGATTCCCTTTGCTAGTCTAACTCCAAGGCTCCTCCCCTGGTGTCTTTTTTGGGGGAAGGAGAAGCACTTCACCTGGCTCCTTTTGTTAGCAGGTGTCCTGGTGGATCACCCTGTGGGCTTGCCTGGCGTTGCTGGGTAGGATCCTTCTCTAATGGCAGAGGAGGACGGGCTTCCCTAAGCCACCTCCTATTGGTTGTTTGGGTGTTGGGAAGCAGCAGGCCTAGGTCACACTCTTCTGTTGGGTGGATGATTAAAAAATTCTGTCACTCTGTTGTTCCCAAATCCAGGGGGACTAAACCACTTTCCCTTTCTCTTTCCACCTTTCAGAGTTCTTCTTTACTTGTATCTGTCATGAGTTCCAGAACTTATAGTTGTATTTATTAAGGAGTAGCAGAAAAATGAGTCTCTGACATCTGGCAGAAATAGAAATGTATTCCACCAAAACAGAAACAGATCAGCAAGGGCTTATCTGGTTAAAGAATGTTTTGTGGCCTCCAAATCAAAAATTTGGCTCCCATGTCATTTATTTTCTTAATAGCAATACTTTAATTTTTTCATTTCTAAAACCTAAACTTTGAAAAACACAGTAGAAAACTAAACTGATTTATTCATAGTTTCTAGAGAAACAATGCCACAGTTATCTGGAAACTTCTTTAAAGCCTTGCTGTGTTAATTGTCAACATGGGTAACTATTAAATTACATAAATCAGAATGTTTCTCAGTAACATAAGAAGAAGATTAAAACTACTAAGTATAAATGTTTAAAGTCAATTTTAAACCAAACATACAAATAATGCTGAGTATTCTTGGCAATATCAAAGTGGTTTTCGACTTTAATATGTCTTCAGTGTTAGATTAGGATCCAACACTCTCATTTTGTTTTTGAAAATTAAGAACCTTGAAAAAGAATACACTACTTGCAGTTTTAAAAAGTGCTACAAACTGTCACAATGAATATTTAAATAAAAATTCTTTATTTTGGGTTGGAAATTTCTGAGTTCCATATTACTTCCATCATGGATTGGAGTCTACTGTAAAAGCAGTGATCAGCTATGGATGTCGATAAGTGGTTCAAACTTTATGCCAAAGTAAGTTGTTTTTATATGCTCTACATAAGAAGAAAAATATAAGAAATAAAAATTCAGAAGAGTATTATGAATGCATTTGCTTACGTTGAAATATAAACATGAAGAATGATGTTCAAAGTTAATGAAACATTGATCTAAATATTAAGAAATGACTACCCAGTTTCTCTAATAACCCACTCTTACTAATATTATATGGAAAATGTCATCACCCATTTTGAAAATATTATTCTATTATAGTTACATGAAAATGATATTGTTATAACTTGTCCCCATATGATTTAACAAGAGGATTATGCATTTTTTCTCCATTACAGTATAGTAGGAGCATCATCTAATAAACTTAACTGTGCTCTGCTATCCTCATCTGGCCTCACAGCAAGTGATTGTGGAACTCCAAAAAAGTTTTATTGCGAGCGTAAGCTTTAGAATTAAAACACTTGAGTTTCGATTCTGTTGGGTAACTTTAGTTTTCATGAAATGAAAATAATATTATGATTGCAGAAGTCTTAAAATGAATTATACTATTTGTTCTAATAATAAAAAATGTTTCATAACAATTATTACAAGATAATATACACAATCAAAAGTGAAGATATTATTTTCAGTGTCTGTTTTCTAAAAGATCACATGTCATATGAGTTCATTTATATGAAATATCAAGAAAAGAGAAACCCACAAAGGCAGAAAGTTGATTAGCAGTTGCCAAGGGCTGAAGGAAGATGGGCATAGGAAATGACTGCTAATTGGTACACTGCTTCATCTGAAGACTGAAAACTTTCTAAATTTTGATAGTGGTGATGGTTGTAAACTCTGTGAATATATTAAAAATTAACTATTGTATACACTCTAAAATGATGAGTGTTATGCTGTATAAGTTACATCTCAATACAACTGTTGAAAACAACAACTCTTGGGATGATGTTTTGGTCTGTATTTAATATTTAAGTAATTTTAAAGTTTATATTAACTCTTCCAATCAATATCATACTTTAACCTTCCATATGTTAGGTTTTCTTTTATTTACAATATATATTTTTTATTTTAGTATATTGAAGTCTTATTAGAAACGTGGGTATTTCAGTCAAAACTATGTAAGTAACATCTTTATTTTTGTTTTCTTTAGTCATTTTTACTGTTTTAAGCAGAAATACAATTGAAGTTTACATATTGATCTTATATCCAATGACTTCACTGATTTTATGTATTAATTCTGCCATTTTAAATAAATATTATTCTAAAGTTTTTACACAAACAGATATTTCACCAGTAAATAGCTGTTTTATTTCTTCTACCCAGGTAAAATTACTTTTTTTTTTTTCTGACTTCTTTCCACGGACTAGGGTTTTATTTTCAATATTTAATAGAAGGAACAGTAAATCTTCTATATTTATCTTCTCTATTTTAGGGAAAATATTTAAATATTTCATATCTAAGCATGAAGTTTGTGTTAAAGTTTTTTTATCATGCCTTTCTTATGTTAAAACTATTCCATAATATTGTTATTTTTCTAATCAATTTTATAACCAATTATAGTTATATTTTTATTATTTTAGCACCAGTTAGAAAAATAAATGGTTTTCTGTGTAATGTTTATGAAATAAATCACCTCTATTTCTTTCTAACATTAAATTAAACTTGTATTTCTAAAATAAAACCACAATGATCATTTCGTATTGTCCTTCTTTAGAAATAAGTGCATTAAAACACACAAAAAATGTATTATATCTATATGAAGTTGTTTTTCTTCATCCATGCGTGCAAAGAGATTAGAATGAGTTTTTATTTATGTTGTGTACTTGACAGTTTTAATACCAAGGCTATATCAAGAAACATTCTTTTTTCTATTACCTGGAAGCCTTTGTATAAGAACACTGCTATTTTTTCAATGTTATTTTCACTACTGATGCCATGTGAGCTTGAAGAAATTTTTTTTGTAGGACAGTTTATAAAATGAACTCAATTTCTCTAATACATGCTACATTTAATGAGGTTTCTTTTTTTTGCACTGCATTTTCAAGCACTTCTATTTCTACAGATTTTACAATGTAGTCATATGGCTTTATTACCCTCTTAATATCTGTGAAAGTGATAACGCCATTTGCATGTTTATTCTAGACATATAAGAATGTGTCATAGGTTTTTCTCTTCAACAATTATTTACCAATTTTATTAAGTATTTTCAAAGTGTAATTTTGACCTTGTTGATTCTTTCTAATGTAATTTTGTTCTTTGTCTTGATTTTGTACTATTTTTTTCTTCACCATTTGGATTCAATTCAATATAATCTCCATTTATGATTATTTACTTCTTCACTTCTTTACCTATTTTGAACTTATTAGGTACATACAGATTTAAAACAAAAACATTGTTAATGGTTTGGACACTAGATTTGTTTTTATGAAAAACATACTTCATATATCCAACAATGGTTATTGCTTTAAATAGCATCTACACATTAACGATAGCAGTTTTCTACTGGTTTTTGTTGCATAGTTTATTAATTTTTTATCTTTTTACTTTCATCTGTCTATATGTTTAGGTTAAAGAAGTGTCTAATTAAGACAGCAGTTATATTTACATATAAGCTTCGGAATTCAACTAGAAAATTATTCTGTTTATACTTAATGTAACTTAAATGAAGTTATTAAATATTATTTACATTTTTATTTATAAGTACAAATATATAGTTATAATTAATTATTAAGTATTATATAGTTATCATTTAATTGGATGAACACTACCATTCTTTCAACTCTACCTTTTCTTTGTTTTCTTCTCTTTCTTAATAAATATTTTATTTTCACTATCTTCTGTAAAATCTCATTGACTTAATATTTTTTAAATATTATTTTATTAGTAGTCTGCATATTATTGTATACATTCTTTACTAATTAAAGTCAAAAAATTAATACATCTGTACTCTCACAAACAGTAAAAAAACCTATCTTCTACTTTTATTTACTGCTTATACAGCATTTGCTCTTTGAATTCTAATACAAATATTTATTTTAAAATTTGAAACTGTGTTAATATTATTTTATTTACTCAATATCTACATAGAGAGATCCACAAAATTTGTTTTCTGTAAATTTTTTTTTCTTTTTGTACATTCAGGTTTTCATCCAGAATAAGTGTTTCATCTATAAACACTCTTAAATATTTTCTTTAGTTGGAAATAATAATTCTCTCTTTTAAAAGAAATTCCTGGAAAATATATGTATTTTGCCATCAAAAGTAAAAGGATATTTTCTCCTGTTATTGAATTTAAATTTTGTTTATCTCTCTTAAGGCTCTAGGTATTATGGGTATAGAAATAGTCATGCATACCTATATGAGTATGCACATATATACATATACACATATATGTGTATGCATGTATATACATATATACATATATTACATATATTACATATTTATGTATATATGTATATATACACACACACACACACTAAAGATTAAATTATAGCTACTTGTTATTTTGATGACATGAAATGAGGTGCATGACATAGGTACTGGGACATAGCATAAGGCTACTAGTGACTTTCTGTCCTTATGTCAGAAGGAGGATCATCTACTTAGGATGATACTGGATCATCAAGACATGGTGATATCAATGGTTGGATGTCAGAGGTAGGTAATGTCAGGGGTTAAGGATCTTTTATAGTTGACGGTTTTTTTGCCCCATACTTTTTGAAGAGCATCAAAAATTGCTGTCTTTCTCTTTAACTCATCAGAGTATTGCTACAGAGGTTGTAACCCTTTGCTGATTATATGGTTGACTTTAATGCTGCATTCCATCTGCTGATCTTGTTCTATAATTTTAGTAAAATAAGGATACCTTGAACACAAGCACTGTGATACCAAAACAGTCTGTCTGATAACTGAGACTGCTACTGTGTGACTACTATGAGGCGGAAAGCATCCACATTCTGGATACACTGGATAACGGGATGATTCGAGTGCTGGTTTGGACTGAGGGGGAGAGGGAAAGATTGTACCAAACTACTCAAAATGGCACGTATTTTAAAATTTGTGAATTGTTTATTTCTAAAATTTTTAATTTAATACTTGGGGACTGCAGTTGACTGTTTTTAACTGAAACCATGGAAAGCAAAATGTGGATAAGGGAGAATTACTATATAGTAAAGTTAAGAAAGTAAATCCTGAGGTCGTGCAGTAGAAAAAAATTTTTCCTTTATTCTTTTCTTTCTTTTTCTTTTTTTACGGTATCTATAAGAGAAAGTGATGCTAGCTGAAGCTATGGTGGTAATTGTTATAGAGCAAGTTTCCCAGTGAGCACTGACACAGAAGCCAGATAGCCAAATCAAAAAAAAACTTTATTACAGATTCAAATCCGGGCCCAAACCTCCACTGTCGCAGCAGTGATAGAGGCAAGAGCCCCGAACCTAGTTTTTGTTACCCTTATATACCCCCTTATCCTCCCCGGTTGCCCCCCCTTCTCGATTACCCACAGGTCCCCCCTCCCCGATTTCTCACAGGTCCCCCCTCCCCGATTCCCACAGGTACAAAGGCTGTTTGTCTAAGCGGAAGTTTCTCATGGCCTGGCTGCCTTTGCAATCTATCTATTTGACAGCGTTAAGCAGGATGCAGTTAACCTGTTCTGGGAACTGGCCTATGTAGCTGGGTCTCAGGTCTATATGCTCTATAAATGCTT
>CM053503.1:19363843-19392206 GCA_028627145.1 Eidolon dupreanum | reverse complement strand
AAAATGCTTTTCTCTATTTAAATATCTCTTTCATCATGCTTACTGTCATTCACACAGTCGAAGGGAACTTTGGCTCCGTTGCTCAAAAAAGTTTCTTCTAGCTGCCACCTTATCCTATACTCTGCTACATAATGTTTTAACATATTGATTTTTTGTGTATGCATAACTAATTTAGCATGAAATATAATTAGTCAATTATTGAAAATTATATAATTCTGACTCTATCTCTAGAATATAATCTCCATGAGGAAAAAAAGTTCATGTCTGACTCCTTAACATTCCTTGAACTCTGGTGTACATAGTACATTCTCAAAGAATATGTGTGAGGAAAAAAAACAACAAATGATTTTTGAATGAGTAAATAGCACTGAAAAAAGTTAAATCTCCAAAGTCATTAGAGACTTTGCTTCATGTTTTGTTTTTTCTCTTAGGCTCTTCTTGCCAAAACATGTGGATTGGGTACCAATGCAATTGTTATTTTATTTCTGATGAGATGAAAACTTGGGAAGAAAGCAAAGATTTCTGTGCTTCTCAGAATTCCAGGCTACTTCAGCTACAAAACAAAGATGAATTGGCATGTATCGAATTCTGGTCTCTTATATTTTCTTTGTCCTAGGGAAAAAATGCTATTTAAGTATGCTGACTACATTGATTCACTCTTTAGTCAGATATTACATAGATGGTGGTATTTGAACTAAGGACTACTAGTTTCGTATGCCTTAAAACAATTCTTATAAAACCTATAAAATTTCTCAAAGATTTGTATTATAAGGATAAAAATCAAGATACATGTCACATACAGTACCAGAGACATAATAGAGAGAAATCAAAGAAGAAATACTAGGTCATTATTTTTATTCAAAGAACCAACTAAACAACTTTATAATTTTAGTGCTTTAAGTAAATTTATAATTTCTTTTGTAATTATATAGCTTTTGTCATCATTCTGGGATATAATATGGAATGAATAATGAGAATATGATCCTAAAATTATCCAATTCTTATGAAAAGGTAAAAATTTCTCTAGCTGCATAAAAAACTATTTTGAGTATAGGTTGAGTAGGTTATATACCCAAGAAATTTATTCCTCAAGATCCTGTTGATTTGGGATTAAATTTGATGTTGATCTCCTATTAAAAAATTGTTTCGTGAAAAATTTTTTTATAATGTTTTTCATTCCTCAATAAGGAAAATTTTGCAACATTTTTCTCTCCATAAATGAATGGTCCTGATAAGTAAGAAAGTATGAAGTATGTTACTATACCTCCTAAACTAGATAATAAGTGATTTTGGTTTGAGTGATTTGAAGTCTGAATCTATGCTGGACACAGGCTGTCTTAAAAGTACACTATTCCCACAGTAGATTCAAATTAGGCTAATATGTTCACTTTCATTTCCCAACAGGATTTCATGAAGCATATCAGTAAATATTTTTACTGGATCGGACTCTCTTACAATAAGGAACGTCGTGCCTGGTTGTGGGAGGATGGCTCTGCTCTCTCCCAAACTCTGTAAGTTTCTGGCAGTTGGCCTTCTCTATCCTTTAGGAGTTTATTCTTAGATCTGAGCAAAAACTGTAATATCTGCTAGCACTGTAGCTAAGATAACCTCTGTATAGAATGAGAATACAGAAAAGAGAATAAATACAACAGAGTGGCAATTTCAGGCCCTTCTAGAACATCCATGTATATGCTCCAAATCTCTTTTATGACCTGAGTTTGGTGTACTTGTGACCATAAAGGAGCTTTTGACTGTTATTTTTGTCTTGCTACAAGCACTTGGACGTATTGTGCATGTACAGATGCTCACACACAGAGAAGCTATCCAGGAAAAACAAGATAGTCATTATTGTCTTTATTCTGGGGAAGCCCAATATTCTCAGCATCTACTCATGTTTCAAATGTGCTGGGCTTATTTTCTGTATATTTGTGATCTTAGAATTTCACTTCCATTCATAAACATGGGATTTGCAACATTATACTATGATAAATTTGCTGCTCTGATTTGTTTTCCTAGCCTAGATTAGTCAATACATCTTCAAACAAAATAGAGGTAAAGTTTATTACATATGAAAACCATTAATAACAATGGAAAAAATTGGTGTCAATGTTATTGTTTATTGAGGTAATAACTGAGTTTTTGTAATATTGTACTCTGAAATCATGAAAAAATATCATGACTCAGTATGTGAATATCTCATTCAAATGCTTTAAAGTTCTATTTTTAATAAGAAATAACAATCCTAAACCTTTTCGTTGTCTTTACCCTTATGGCAATATTTTATTTATTTTTCATTACAGATTTTCATTTCCTCAAACTGTAAATATAGAGAACTGCACAGTGTATGGCCCAAATGAAAGTTTTTTGGATGAACCTTGTGGGAATAAAATACGTTTTATCTGTAAACAACTGCTTATTTAGTGTTTCTTAGGGCAGAAGGGATGACAATGAAGTCCAGTGTTAATAAGAATGGCATGTTTATCACTTATATTAGTACTATTTACTTCTAGGGTCTATAAAGTGTTTCAAATTGTGTCTTACACCATTTTTATGTATTGAAACCATGTGTTTTAAGGTTGATGAATTTTATGCTCTTCCATGATAATAAAGAACTTCATGAATATTTCTTATGAATTTTCTCTGGAAAAATTTAAATAAAACAACTTACATCGTAAAATACATATCAACATCATTTCGGTCCTCTGTATGGCATACTAATTGGGAAGTTTCACTCTACCCCACTTTTCTGAAAGTTAATTCTTTCTGGATATCTATCCACCTATATGTTTTAATTTAGAACTGAAAGTGCCATAGGACAGTTTCCTCATGGGTGTCACCTGGCTTCCCAGGGGAATACGTTAAGAGCTGTAGAACAACTGTAAATATTCGGTCAAATACGTGGTTCATGCGTGATTGCTTTCAGAGTTTGGAAGGGTAAAGGGACTCTAAGCCCTGATCACATAAATTTACAATATCAGTTTTTTTTATTGCACAAGTGTTTCTTGCCTTATGCTTATCCATGAACAAAAGAGTCACTACAAGTGCATTGAGGATCTTAATCTCTAATCAATCCCAAAAACTTTTCTTAAGTTATATGTAAAATATTAACAATTCCCTTATTTTGCATGTGCGAAAGTGAGCAATTCATTTTATTGAGGGTTCTCTGAGTGTATCAAAGAAAGACTGGGGATACAATAAGATTTGATTCCTATGACCTGGATGGGATTTTCCTGACCTCACAGATATCAAAATCCTATTTTCTTTTTAAAATTTTTTAACATATACATCTTTCAAAAATCATATTGACATCTCTATTGGCTGTCCTGTTTTATATTTCAATAATTAAGAATCCAAATTGAAATTCAACATAAACAGCCAAGAAGAAGAAAAGACCTCTTAAGTTTTATATCAAAAAACAAATATAATAGGACTACAATCCGATCCATTTACATTCTTGTATAAAGATTGACTTAAGAAATGCACTTAAGCTATATTACAAAAAATAAAGAATGGAATATAATATCTTTAAACATTTAACTTGCATTCAGAGAAACGACATTGTACTTTCTAGATATTTTACATGTTTTGGCTTTGTTGTCCATGTGATTTCACAATAATATCTTTTTAACTAAAAATGTAAAAATAGTGTTGGTAAGTTTATAAAGAAATCAATAGTTTTCTGTCCCACTATCTAATATTCCTGTCTTCCTTCCATGAGGCCAGTTCATCTAAGTTTTTGCTTGTTTGTTTGTTTTTGTTTGTTTGTATCCTGCTCTGGATGTATTTTCTCTGTATGAACCAATGATAGTCTCTATTTTAAAGTTTGTCTAGAATGAATCTCAATTGTTTTCATTTAACCACATACTAGAATAGGTTCAAATGATTACTTCCTACATTGTCATCCTATGAGAGCCCCAGAGCCCAATCTGCCTGTTTATTGAGAACTCATGAACATTCATTACAGTTGCAAGAGCAAAGAAGAAACAGAAAGTGCTGAATATGGCAGGTTTTGTCCAATTTCAGAGAATAAGCTATGTCAAAAATTCCCCTCTCCCCCAAAAGAAGAAAATTCCAATTGCCTCCCAATTACAGCACAGGGATTTTTTTAGCTCCCATTTCACCTCAGAGTACTATGATGGAAAGCCGTGGCTTGAATGGAGGCTATGGCAGTGTCTTTTCCACAGCATGGTCTCATCATACTAGTCACTCTCAGTTCAGAACCGTTGGACCCATTTCATTTTTTATTATAGTTCTTCTCACTCTAACTTGCATTCAACCTTTTTTTTTATTCTGACAATATCTGTGTAGTCTTTGAAATGGGAAAGACTTTTTTTATATAAAAATCTTTCTACAAAACTTACTTTTATCCCCCGCTCTAACTTCAGATTTCTGATATATTCTCTGGTGAAAGAAATATTCTTTTTCTTCTTATGCTAATGCATATGGAAGGACTAGTTGAGTGACCATATCAGTGTTGGATGTCAAAGGCAGGAATATCTAAGAAACATATAAAGTGAAATAATGTGGCCAGTTGTCAGTTTATATTTCTTTAATTTTATCCTGCTACTCTATGTGTCTTATCTTGAATGTATATAATACATGTTACAGATTTATATATAACAAGTTATGAGAAATTTAGAAACTTAAAACTACACATGTTTATTATCTCATATTATCTGGATCAAAACTGGATCAAAAATTTTTTTCCTTTAATTGTGATTCCACTAACCTGGAATCAAAGTCTTGGCCAGTCTGTATTCTCATTTGAAATTCAGAGTCCTCTTCCAAGTTCATCAAGCTGTAGGAATAATTTAGTTCCTTGTGGTTTTGGACTGAGTCCCTCAGCACCTAGAGTTCACCCTTTCGTAGGCAGTCACACCATGGCTGCCTGCTTATTCAAGGTCTTATTCATAGAGAGAGTATCTCTGTACAGTTTCTTTTAAGTGTTTTTCTGAGTAGGTGGGTTCACCCATAATATCTCTTTCAATTAACTGAAAATTGGCTGATGTAGAATCTTAATTACATCTGAAAAAAAGCCTCATCTTTGCTATTTCCTGTATTCTAATCATAGAGCAACATCCTATCATACAGGCATACCTTGGAGATTCTGTAAGCTTGTTTACAGACCACCTTAATAAAGCAGGTATCACAAAAAAAAAAAAAAAAAAAAAAAAAAAAACCCTAACTGTAATCTTTTTGCTGGTGGAGGGTCATGTGTTCCATTTATTAAAAAAAAAAATGCAACACTTGAGAAGTGCAATAAAAAGAAGCTCAACAAAGGATGCCTGTATTGACAATCTCACTGAAACTAAAGGAGATGGGATCATACAGTTATATGTCAGGGCATGTGAATTTGGGGAGTCAACTTAGAGCTTTGTCTACCATACCAACAAACCCCTAAAATTTGTTTTAATTGCTACTACATAGTTTATTGAATTTAAACAATGCCTTTTGATTTCTGATAACTAGGAATTTAATTCACATATGCCAGTATGAAGAATCTTATTCTAGTTACCCTCACATATTTATTTTTAGTTTGTTCTCCCCGTCTCCCCCACAAAAATTTAGCTGCTCACTGCTCAAAAGCCAATACTACAGAGACAAATGTTGAATAGAAAAGAAGGGCTATTTTATTCAGGAAGCTGACAGCCTAGGAAGACTTCAGACTCATGTCCAAAAGCCATCTTTGAAGTTCAGGATCAGGCAGAAGAGTTTTAAAGGGGAAAAAGGGGTGGGGGAGTGGGGTCAGGGAACTGAGAGAAAAGTCAGTGTTTCTTTAGTCATAGATAACACTTTTTCACACGAGACTCCTGGGTGCCAGCAGCTGGTAAGAGTGACCTTGAAGACATTCCTTCCTTCTGCAAAACAAACTGATAAATTCTCCTCCATGCCCTGACGTTATCTCCTCCTGCTTAACAAAGAATCAGCACATGGACAACACAAGATTATACTGTGAGAACAAAAGAAGTTGAACAAGAAGAGCAGTTAACGTCTTAACAAAGGTTAATTAAGAATTAAATTACTTAATTCTAGCTGCCAAAAATGCTAGGACCATTAAAATTATAAGGTGCTCGACTGTCGTTCCTCCAGTAGTGACATCTAAGTCGCCTAATAGTACTTTACAGCTGGACTGGGACAGCTCTTTGCTTATCTGCAGAGATGCTTGAACATCCGTTTTTGCCTCTTGGGTTTAATGAGGACTGTGAGATAACTAATTAGCTAACTAACTAGCTATCTATCTGACTAACTAGTTTTTTTATGGTAAGGTTTTTAAAAGTCAAGTGGAACCTAGGGTCATGTTGTTCTTTGATAATTTACAGTTGAGATCATTGGTTAGATAATCCTGTCTCCATTATGTGACTAGACTTTGCAGGAAGCTTTTGCCTCAGCTCTTCTGAAACAAAGTTTCATCACACAAATTTATCAGCAGCTTTATCCAGAGAAGAATGATGTCTGTGTACAAATAAAAAGAACATTGGGGAGCTTGTTTCTGGATATTTTTTGGCCTCTGACATCTCATATGAATTATCTTTCACATGCTGTATCATATTATTTGCCCTTATTAAGGACATAATATAAGTATGCTCATTGGAGCCTTATGACATCTTTAAATTAAATAAACCTAGAAATATTTAGAACATTTAATCTCCTTTTGTCATTGTCATAATTTTGGGCCTTTTGAACTTTTTTTTTTACATCCTAACAAATGGAGTGGAAAGTTCTCTTTAAAGAACTGGATAGCATATGTTTTCAACTTTGTAGGCCAGTCTCCCTTAAAACTACTTAGCTCTATCATTGCAGTTTAAAGTAAGACATAGATAATAAGTAAATGAATGTTTTGCTGTTTTACAAGAGATCTTTATTCACAAAAGCAGATGGTGAGACAAATTTTGTTCATGGGCTATCATTTGCCAATACCTGTCAAAATATGTAAAATGAGATTTTGGAGGCACTAACCTTATTGTCCACTTTGCCTTATCCTTTTTAGGTCACATCATCACAGTTGTAAATGCACTTATAAATTTTACAGTACTAAAACACTTTGGTCTTATATTATCATTCTGTTCATTATGAAAGGTAAAAATTAATCACGTAGGTGTTACAGCCAAACTGTAAGATGTCCATCAATGATTCCCACCTTCTGGTGCACATACATTTGTATAATTCCCTTCCACATGTGTGGAGGTTGATCTCTGTGACTAGTAGAATATAGTGGACAAGATAATACACCCCTTCTGAGACTCGATCATATAAGATAATTATGGCTTCCTCCATTTTTCTCTCTTTCAGATCACTTGATCTGGGGGAAGCCAGTATCACATCAGAGCAGCCCTGTTGATAGGACCATGTGATACAGAACTGAAGCCTCTTATGAACAGCTATCAAAGGAAATTAAGTCTGTTTCAAACAGCTATGTAATGACCTCCCTTGCGAGCCTAATTACCAGCCCCAGTCAAGCCTTCAGATGTCTACAGAGCCCCAGTCCACATTTTGACAGCAATCTCATGAAAGAACCTGAGTCACATCAATTCTGCTCAGTTGTTGAAGGATTTCTAATCCTCTGAAACTAAGTGCTATAATACATATTTATTCTTTTAAGCTGTGAACTGTTGGACTTTATGGTAAACTCATTCATAAAGACCTATCTTAAGGAAAAAAGGAAACAAGATAAAAAATGCACAAAAGGTATTGATAGGAGTGAGCCAAAGTTCATCTTCCAAAAAGTTCTATGCCTCAAAATTTCCTTAATATAATCATTATGATCCATTTTGTTTTCAGTAAAGTTGACCCCATTCCAGTATCCAAACTGGACCTCACTTGATTCAAGTCAATGAGTGGGTCTTATCCACCAGCCACAGTAATTTACATCTAGCCTAGTCATTGTCAATGAGATGGAGATGAGTTCTTGGGTGACTCACACAAGAACTTGGAGAAAATAAGTTAGACACAAAGAATTTATATTACATTATTCTAATTATATAAACTTGCAAAACAGGCAAAACTAAACTATAGTTTACATTAGATGCCAAAATAATGTTAGAAGTCTAGATGATGGTAATTTATGGAGGAGAAGGGGAGAGTAATAGAAGTTTAAATGTGGAAAGAGCCTGGTTATCCTGGAAAACTATTTCTTGACAGGGGTGGTATCTACATTGGATCCGATGTTTATTAAACTTATGTTTTTATTACTTCTTAATGTGTAAATTATATTTTATTCAAAGCTGTGTGAAGGAAGAATATGTTTGTTGAATTATTTTTGTCTTATTTAGGTTTTGATATGAGGCAGGTCTGTTACCCATTTCTCACCTTATAGTCAGTGTGGTTCTGATTTTACAGTTCTATTTACCTTATACAATCTTTCTTAAACTTCAAATTTAATATGAGTTTTTCTTCATTTCTTTCAGAAGTTTTCTCTCCCTTCTCTGTTACTCTGCCATGATTAAGTGTGGGTTGGGAACCAATTCAAGTGTTACAATTCTTACATTTTTTTTCTAAAAAAGCAATAATTTTGAAAGAAAGCTGTGGTCTCTGTGATCGTTAGATACCCAGTGTATTTCTTTTAGAGAACAGAGGTGAATCAATGTTTTCTTAAACCAAGTATCACACAGTCACCTTTGAAGGACATTGAAAAATATTTCAAAACTAATCAGAATACTTTTAATTTGGCATTGAATATAGTTTGGGACAAATGTTCTGGTTATTACTTTTACTTTAAATACTCATCATAAAACCGACATGGCATAGGTGCCTCCAGTAATTCATGACTGGCATACAATTCAAATTTTTTGAAAAGGTTTAAAAACTCTTAGGAAAAGTCATGAAAGATAAAACAGGTCATCATAAAACATTAAGATATAGACACCTGTTTTTCTATGAAAATGAAATGGTCTAAATCATGAATAAAATATGTATTCGATAGTCTTAATATAATATATCATTTATATAAACTTATTAGGTTCATTTAATAGATCATTTAAATAAACTTATTAGGTTCTACTTTTGAACTTTAAATAATTAGAGATAAAATAGGTGACTGTAATTCTACCACCTGGCCTCAATACAGAGGAAAATTTTATTCTTAGCCTTTGTTTTATTCAATAATCAATTAAACTTCTTTGAATCATAATAATTTTAACTTATAGCTATCATTTGGTTTAAACAAATGTAGGATTTTCAAAGTCTCTGAAATTACATGGGGATTTACATTAGGTTAATAATAAACATCAGTTCATTTTTTTAAGAAAGAAGATTTTGCAATGACTTCATTGAAAACCTGTGCTAACCGACTATACAAACTACAAGACATACCCACAAAGTTTCACTGAATTTAGATGTCTTGAGATAGGACCTCAAATTACTTAGAGAGGAAGTGTTGCTTAGAAGATTGAATTCTGACCTCTCCTAAGATGAGTGAGGTTTTGTGGTGATTTATACTCCGTAAATGAGTTTATAAAAAGAGAAAGAAACAACATAGAGGGACAGAGAGAAATGAGTCATGTGATTATTTATTTCCTTACTAAAAACAGAAAATAACTTTGCAGGATGAGGTTAAATGGCTGAGTTTACCGATACCTGCATTTACTCTATTCAAAATACAGGATGTCCAGCGGCACAGGCAAGTCTTGTGTCCTTGTTGCTGAAGAGAAAGGATTCATTTCCTGTGTGTGACTCTGTCTCCAACCAGGGCTTTCGAGACTTCCTCGCACCTTCCCATTTCCAGACACTCAGCGCCTGGTTTGAGGAGGATGATTTCGTTTTCTCCCATGATTTGTGAAGTGTCTGTAGTTTGATTGCTTTTCCACTTTTTTAAGTTCAAGTTAAGGTTTGACCAAGCAAATCACGTTTCAGTTTCATAGAATTGGACTAAAAATAATGTCTTGGTGTGTGAAATTAGAGATGAGAAAACAAAGGAGACAATAGTAATTTTTCTCTACCCAAATTACCACGGTATGCTCAGAGGATAGAAGTTTTCCTGTGCCCAGATTTTAGACTTCTGCTCATTTGTATACTGGTGTCCACACACACACACACACACACACACACACACACACACAGATACACACATACACCACTTCTATTTTATTATACAGTGGAGTGCAGAGAATGGGAAATGTTATAAATCCAAACCATTATATTTGTAAGGAACAGCTTATTTAACTGTTTTCACAGGAGAAATTCTTATCTTATATGATTAAATATGGAAATTCTTACATTTTAATAAATTACGCTCATTTCTCTACCTCTAGAAGGCAGTGAAATGTACCAATATGGATTTTATCTTGTTGTAAAAAATATAAATCGTTTAAAATTTACTTATGTAATATTTGTTACAACAAGATATGTAAATTTTAAACCATTTATATTGTTGATGATTACATTTATTTCTCTACTTCAAAAAAAAGAAAATTTATTTTTACAATTTTCTGATTTTTTTAAAGTTGATTTGAACATGCTTTGAAACCACGGTTCTTCACCCAGTGATTGCTACCATATTTTCCCCAAATATGCATATATCTTTAATGCTTTCAAGCAAAAAAGTCTTGCAGTTAATTTTAATGTTTGCAATTATGGTGCAAATTTCATTCAAGAGGACATGGAAAAAAATGGGAGGTGGCTATTAAGTATTTTTAGTAAAATATTGCCTTTGTCTTATGCAGAACATGTAGAATATGCTCTTTAACGTAGTAAATATTTTAAAAGATAGAGATGCTTTGTTATTGTACCTAAAACAATTCTTAATCATAAATTATAAAATTCTTATAATTTTTTCATATTTAATCTGAAGTTCTTTACCAACTTATTTTTGCTTGAAGTGTAATTTTTTACTTTCTCTTCCCAACCTCTCTTGCAAAAAAGAAAAGTATTTTTCAGCTAATGAATTGAGCAGACATCTAATATTTTATATGCCTTTTGAGCTGTGTAACTTACTATTTGGATACTTAATAATTTGTTTTATTATGTAATTGATAACATGTGTATTAATGTTAGTTAACCATATATTTATACTGTCTGGGAAAGTGTAGTTTTAATTCTGTGGGAGAAACAATTTGTCAGTGTTCACCAGCTTATAAGAATCTATTGCAAGAGCTTAAACATCGAAATAATAATGAAATGCAAAAAAAAGCACATTTAAAAACATTTGAAGTTTAAAGTAAGTTATAAATGATGCTCCTTGGAGCTTTAATTTTTATTTTTGAATAACTGTCTTTGTTGTTTGCCAAAGTAATACACGAATATCTTTTAAGTATTTATAACACAGAAGGACTCAGATTCACAATCAACAATTCTTCCTCTTACTTGTCCTCGCACAAGTTGTCCCCAAAGGCAAACTGATTCTCATTCTGATATTTCTACTTTTACCAGTTATCTCTGCAAAAGTAGAGAGGTGTTATATTATTTTCAAGATGAGAATGAATCTTGGACTTCTTTTGTCTAACCAAAGCAAGCTATAGAAATATTATATTCTACCTAACCACTAGGGTTCCAGTCTTTTCTTAATTAATTAATTGTTATTATTTAATGTTTTTCCTGAGGGAGTACAAAGATTATTGGATATTGCAAAAAGCAGTGGTGTCTGATGCTGTTAAACAGGATGGATGCTATCTCTGCCTAACAGAGCTTGTCTCTAGGCAATAACATGAAGAAGAGCTAGAATATGCCTTGGGAGCAAGAAGAGCATGATACTCTCTCACATAGAGACTGAGTTGTCTTCAATTGCTTATTTGCTTCCCATAACAATTCAAGATATCAGTGAAGAAACCTGCTGATTAGAGCATACATGAGTGTCGTCCAATGCATTCTATCTGCTCACAGCATGTTTCCTTCCTTTAAGTAGAGCTTAGTGTAGTTGCTCTGAATCTCTTATCTTCTTATACTTCTCCACCATTACACCATTAGTTTATTCTGCTTTCCCCCATGTCAGGGGAGTTTTTCATAGTCTGAGGAATGGGGAACACATTATCATTCATTCCTTGTTTTTCAAACATGCATTTCCAAAGAGTTCCTTTATATTAAAGTGGCAAAAGAAGCTCGAATATTTATATTTCAAATCTGGAGATTCATTGGTGTCAAGGCAGCTAAGCTTTAGCATTTTTAGAAGGAAATGAAGGCTGCAAGAATAGAGATGCAGAAATCTTCCTGGTACAACAGAAGTTCAAGGGATATGTGAGGGGCATGATAACTGCTGTAAGTGAGGATAAGAGGCAGGGGACGTTTGATTATATACATATAGTAGAGTACATATTTCTCATAACTTACGTAGAGAAAACTTATCAATTCCTCAAGAAGCTAACAAAAGGAATTGGATTGTTAAGTCAGGTTCACATACAGTATCAGAGATTTTACTCAATATTGAACTTTACTAATAATTTCAATGATACAATAATTGTAAGGTACAGACAAAACAGAGACATATCCAGCTCTGGAATGTAGCTCATGGTCCTTTCTTTCCATTTTAGGACACTCTGGTCCAGACTAATTGATTAATATATGAGATCCCTAAATGAAGTTTGTCACTGCACCACATACACACAAAATAAGTTGCTTTGGTCCTGATACATCATCATTTTTCACTCAGATGGTTATATAGTTTATGTGATATTTTCCAGGAAGCCATGCTCTGTAATGCTATAGATTCCAGGCCTAGTTTTCCTTTCATTTTGTTTTAAACAATATTTGACTTTATACTACATCCTGTCCAAAACATTTCATAGATAGAATTTTGAGCAGCAAAACCTGCTAGTGTTTGCTATAAATTAATCAACAGCATTACTACAGGAGACTTTTTCAAGTCAGAATACTTCTTTTCCTTTCTTCCTTAAAAGGAGAATGATTTGCAGGCTCAAGCTAGCAGTTTTCTTTCCACTCAGGGGATGCATGCATTTTCAAAGCAATGGGATCAAAATCAATTTCTCATTGGTGCTATTGCAATGTATACTATTATAATGTTTTGTAACATTTTAGTTAGAAATTTCTAGACAGGGAAAATAACTCACTGCTCATATCTTAAGTGGACATTAATTTTTTTAGAGCCACATTTGATGAGACTGAAATCAACCATTGTCTTTTTTTTTTTACCTTCGTTCACTGACTTTTTCCTTGAATTATCTTCTACTTATTGAAGTCATCACTATCTTTGAACAAGGGGCAACAGTAAATCACAGGGAAAAGAGAAAACGTGTGGTCATCTGTAGTGGCCACCAGGGGAGTGGAGATCCTGCAGAGAGAGATGCATCTCCTGGAAGGACACCTAACTTTCCCAAAACAAGACATAAGTGAATCTGAACATTTCAGTGGCATTTCAGTCTGGATTTTCTCTGCAGCAGACTCTGAGAACGTTTTTGAGTGCAAAGTTTTTTGTGATGTGGATGGAAGAAAGATTGGAAACTGTTAACATAGGAAAGAGAAAGCAGAGCATAATAAAGGCAGTGTTCTGGTTGTAGCTACTAGAACAGGAGACTGGAGCTAACGCTGTTCAGAGATTCTGGTAAATGAGACAAGCCCCAATGTGCTGAATTGCTTGCCGTCAGGACTGAGGTTGCTGGACTAGCCAAATCCTGAGACTCATCGAAGCCCATGCAGGAGAGAATTGCTGAGTATATCTGGGGTGCCATGTGAGAGAGCAGCAAGGCCTCGGCAATTTTAGGAGAAAAATTCTGCAAATACACAACTGTAGACAATGATTGGCTAGAGATCAGCCAATATCCTGAGAGAATGGAGTAGGGCAATGACAACCTCTGCTCCAAGTGAAGATAAGTTGTAGAGTCCCTGGCACAAGAATGACTCAATTGTCTATGTACAAGAAGGAATCCTGTCAACCAGGGTTGGCAGTTCAGAAAGAATTAAAGAAAAGGATATATATACATACACATAAACATACACACACACATACACATACATATAGATACACATACACATATGTATACATGTATTATATATATTTTATACCTATTATATATATTTTATATATAATACCTTTTATGTATATATAGCTATACAACTATATATATAAACTAAAATGAATAGACTTACATATATATATATATATATATATATATATATATGTATATATCCTATGTGTGAGCACATACTTTTGTGTTTTCAGTTATTTGCGACTTGAGCCTAAATTCTTGAATTGAACACAGCTTTCACAAATTTTATTTCTGTGTCAGTATACTAAGGTAAAAAAAAGACAATGGCGGATTTCAGTCTCATCAAATATGGTTCTGAAAACTTGAAATCACTTCCAAATGAAGGCGGTCCTGTCAGTGTTGGAAGTATAGCAATAACCCCGACTATATATTCTGCCACAAAATTATATCTTTTTAAAACTAAAAATGAAAGCAAAACCTGAAATTCTTATTTAATAAGATAATATTACATTGGGAAGAAAATAAGAAAAATTAGGCATTTTTTGTTATTTCCAGTTTGTCCAACATTAAAACTAAAATGAATAGACTTACGTGGGCAAAGATCATTTATACATCTCCTCCCTCAACATGGATTTGCTTGAAGCCTGGATTAATAAAATTCTATGTTTATATTCTGTGGTAAGAATTTAAATTTTATTAATTTTGGTGGTTCAGTGAAAACAGCTCTATGCACACTATACAAATTAAAAACATGCAAAATTTTAGCTTCATAGAAATGGAAAAAATTACAGTCCTAGTTCTTCATTTTTGGTTAAAAGTCGGTCTTTTACAAAAGGTTTCATCAATGGTAATGTTATAATGCTTAAACATAAATAATATGAACAACAGAAAAATGATTTAGGCATGTGCTTTACTTGTTGATGAATGGTGAATTGCATTTCCAGATACTTAATCATAGGTCAAGGTTCCTACTGTCAAGATTTTTATTCTGCCTATCCATCCCACATTTCAATTTCTCACTAGTAAGATTGTCTTCCAAAAACAAAATATGTAAATTTAACTATCAATAATATATTCATAAAAAATAAGGATAATAGAGTGGCCGCAATCATATTTAAAGACTTGAAAGGAAAGGAACGTTGGAGAATACAGTGTCGGAAGCTTTTAAGGCTCACTGTAATGTGGGTTAGCCCACCTAGGTATTCGTAGAGCTCAGGTATGTATCTGTGTGTGTGTGTGTGTGTGTGTGTGTGTGTGTGTGTATGTGGAATAGTAATGAGGTACTATACTGTGGGCTTAGACCACCTAAGTTAACGGTGGAGCACAGGTGTGTGTGTGTGTGTGTGTTTACATGGAATAGTAATGGGAAGTCCTGTGGTTCTACCTTTTGATCCTTGGCTTCCACACATGAGCTAATGAGGCAGCCATCGAAAGCACAGAGTGAGAGGTGGAAATACCAACCAATCTATTATGAAAAATCAAAATTAGGAAAACACATAGACACACAGAGAGACAGGCTTGATTTGAACTATATTGCATGTGTGCTCTGGAGAAAGAGCACCAGGATTCAATAATAGTGACCTTGTTCAAGTATTCGGCTCTGCCTTAGTTTTCTCATCAGTAGAATGAGTATATTTCTGTATCTTCATTATTAAGCCATTTCAGAAATAAACAAGCAATATATGCCAAGTGCTTTCATCTCTGGTTAGCACAAGGTAAATTATAAATTTTTCTCATTATTAAAGGAGAAAAAGTCTGTGTGAAATTTTATTACACCAAATAAATTTAAGTTTCCTTTACATATCATTTTTCTTGTGTTCCAATAATTTTCAAAGATGTTGATGTTCAAACATTTAAAAAAACCTTTCACCTCCTTTTCTGATAATCAAAGTGTTCACATTACACAAATACAATTACACAAGTGAGGATTTCCTGTATTGTGGTTCCAGGAACATTTTAAAAGCTAGTGATTTTACTGCTTCTCGTTCATACTATACATCCGAGTCTCACCAATAAGTGATTCAAGAACACCGTTTAAATACCCAATTTTTCTTTCTCTTTTAAAGTTCCTCAGATGCAATGCTCGGATTTCTAGCCCCCTGCTCACTTCTATGACCTAACAACGTCCTCCTGGAATAAGCACACAGCGCGTCTTTTCTGCGTCGAAGTCGGAACACCATTTCTCATGGCAGGTATGTGAGGTCCCGGTCAAAAAATAAAAATAGAAATAACCAGAAAAGGAATCTCCTAGATGTGGCTATTTCAGGGCAGTGCTTTAAGAAAAAAAAGGAGAGGGCATTTTTTTTGATCTTGATATATCTGCACTTTCCACTTCATTTGATTTTCTGATTCTTCATTTATAACTTTGAAATAGTTTTGTGAAGATTATCCAACAGGTTTAAAGAGTGGCTTCTAAAAGAGAAATCTCCAAATTCTGAATAGGAACTGAATTTACCAGGTTAAATTATGAACAACGCATTTCCACTATAGAGTATTTAGAGAATGCTAAATATTTAGACACAATACTTAAAAATACTGCTTAAAAATGTACTGCTTGTGTTGTGACATCCAAACACTATACAGATTAACAGTTTGACACATTGGACTGTTGTTAATGACAACACTCTTTGGGAGTATGTGAGTTTAATGCAGAATCTGCTAATCCAAAATTGTTTTGGGGAAAAGGCCTAGAATTCAGTAATTTGAGGTATAAGATAATATAGTGTTCTTGTAAAATAAAGTTGCTTATGTGTTATAATTTAGGGTATGGTGAAATGAACCCACCTCCCCAAACTATTACCCAGACGTTGGTTGGGGACCATCTCATCACACCAGGTCTAATTGCTCCTATGTCTTCTCTTCCCTGTGAAACCTCTACAATGTCATGGACTCTTGATCTTTCTTAGAACAATAAATGCATAGAGATTAGCAGGAGAGCATGCTCCCAAGGGGTATTATTTTGACATTGATAGAATATGTTAAATAAAGACTGTAGGCCTAGACAAACATTCATTTGATTTCTGACTTGGGTGTTTACTAGTTTTGATACTTTGACAAATAACATTATCAATGGATTCTAAATTTTATCATCTGCCTGCTGGGAATCATACAACTCTCTTGTGGTTTTTGTTGAGAAAATAAAAGTGAATGTCTGTTATGCAAGCCCATAAAACAGAACTTGGTGCCGAATCATGTCTTCTTACTCCAGATCTCTGAGCTTCTTTGCCAAATTAAAAACTAAATGTTAAATCCCTTTGCTACACGGATCTAGTTAAGAAGACAGTAATGAATGATCTCACTGAAGAATCATAAGAATTTTGGTATTTGGTGGAGTTCTGAATAGAGCAGCTTCATTTTTTAATGTTGCATTGGCAAGATGGTTGAGTTGTCAAACCAAAGAACTTTTTGAATTCTCTCTCAATTATATCTGCTTTTAAAAAGTTCAGCTCTAGTGTTTGTTGTTTAAGTCATGCCCCAACCTCTCCTTCTCGACAGGTTTTCAGACCACCCCATGGAGGTTGATTTCTGGGATCTTAGGAGTAATGTGCCTTGTATTGACGGTTACTTTGGGAATGATGCTGATATATTGTAAGTGTTTCTAGGCAAGCCTATATAAAGAGCAAAACTGTGATGAAATCTTTTAATATAAAAGGTTTCATTTAAACATTTACAAATATTTTGTATTTTAATAAACCTGTTTCTAATTAAGTAAATTTCTAATCATTTCTTATAGCATTTAAAACAAGTATTCAGCCAACACCATCTCCAGAACCCACCTTAGAACCCCAGAAAGGTAGGTTTCATGCTTTGGAAAACCTTAGTGTCAATGGAAGATGAAATAGAAAGTTTCTTGTTTCCTTCACACAGAAGCATGATGGAATGTTACAGAGAATAATATGAGTTTACCTACTAAAAGTAGAATAGTCTCATTTCATTTTTCTCTGATGCATGAATTATTAAATAACGTTGAAAGTGCTTCTCATGTATTTAAGCCATAAGATAAATATTAGCTTGAAAGGACATAATTTTCCTGTATGTATGTTCATGATTAAGTGCAAATTATAAATTGTAGTAAATATTACAGCTAATCCTGATTACCTGCCTGCGATTGGTCATAACTCATACTTTTATATCTCTTTTAGTTTGCTTCTATTTGTTTTATGACTCAGAATATAGTGCAGAGATTTCTGCAATTCTAAACGTACATGATATAAGCCAGCTTGGAGTCCAATCTTTATGCATCTTTTTCCAAAAAGCACTATATTTATATCTTTCTTTTTGGTATTTTTTTTCAGCACTTATGAGGTATGATTTAAATACTGTGTTACTTTGATGTGTAAAGTATGTTGATTCAATACACATATATTGCAATATGATTACTGCTATAGCTTTAGCTAATACCTCCATCATGTCCCATAATTACCATTTTTTAATGGTGAGATCAGTTAAGATTTACACTTTTAGCAACTGGCAAGTAAATAATATTGTTAACTATAATCATAATGCTATGCAGGAGATCCTCAGATCTTATTCATCTTCTACTGGAAGTGTGTACCTTTTGACCAACAGCTCTCCATTTATCCCACCCCAGATCCTGATAAGCATCATTTGAGTCTATAACTCTAGTACCATTCATTTGGCAAAGACTTGAGTACCTTCCATATGTCATTACTCTTATCATTGAGGATAAAAAATGTTCAAAACACTATCACTGGTAAACAGTATAATTGGATATTATACTAACCATTTTATTTATCTTCATTTTGAAAATAAAATATCCAAAACAGATATCAGAATTCTGCTAATGTACCACATTCTTTTCCAACTCAGAAAATATACTAAAATGCTTTTCTCTATTTAAATATCTCTTTCATCATGCTTACTGTTATTCACACAGTAGAAGTCAACTTTGGCTCCGTTGCTCAAAAAGTTTCTTCTAGCTGCCACTTTATCCTATACTCTGCTACATAATGTTTTAACATACTGATTTTTTGTGTATGCATAACTAATTTAGCATGAAATATAATTAGTAAATTATTGAAAATTATATAATTCTGACCTATCTCTAGAATATACTCTCCATGGGGAAAAAAGTTCATGTCTGACTCATTAACATTTCTTGAACTCTGGTGTACATAGTACATTTTCAAAGAATATGTGTGGGGAAAAAAACAACAAATGATTTTTGAACGAGTAAATAGTACTAAAAAAGTTAAATCTCCAAAGTCATTAGAGACTTCATGTTTTGTTTTTTCTCTTAGGCTCTTCTTGCCAAAACATGTGGATTGGGTACCAATGCAATTGTTATTTTATTTCTGATGAAATGAAAACTTGGGAAGAAAGCAAAGATTTCTGTGCTTCTCAGAATTCCAGGCTACTTCAGTTACAAAACAAAGATGAATTGGCATGTATTGAATTCTGGTTTCTTATATTTTCTTTGGCCTAGGAAAAAATGCTATTTAAGTATGCTGACTACATTGATTCACTCTTTAATCAGAGAGTAAATAGATGGTGGTATTTGAACTAATGACTACTAGTTTCGTATGCCTTAAAACAATTCTTATAAAACCTATAAAATTTCTCAAAGATTTGTATTATAAGAATAAAAATAAAGATACATGTCACATACAGCACAAGAGACATTATAGAGAGAGATCAAAGAAGAAATACTAGGTCATTATTTTTATTCAAAGAACCAACTAAACAACTTTGTATATTTTAGGGTTTTAATTAAATTTATAATTTTGTAATTATATCCCTTTTGTCATCATTCTGGGATATAATATGGAATGAATAATGAGAATATGATCATAAAATTATCTAATTCTTATGAAAAGGTAAAAATTTCTCTAGCTGCATGAAAAAACTATTTTGAGTATAGGTTGAGTAGGTTATATACCCAAGAAATTTATTCCTCAAGATCCTGTTGATTTGGGATTAAATTTGATGTTGATCTCCTATTAAAAAACTGTTTCATGAAAAATCCCTTTATAATGTTTTTCATTCCTCAATAAGGAAAATTTTGCAACATTTTTTTCTCCATAAATGAATGGTCCTGATAAGTAAGAAAATATGAAGTATGTTATTATACCTCCTAAACTAGATGATAAGTGATTTTAGTTTGAGTGATTTAAAGTCTAAACCTATGCTGGACACTGACTTTCTTAAAAGCACACTATTCCTACAGTAGATTCAAATTAGGTTAATATGTTCACCTTCATTTCCCAACAGGATTTCATGAACCATATCAGTGAAAGGTTTTACTGGATTGGACTCTCTTACAGTAAAGAACGTCGTGCTTGGTTGTGGGAGGACGGCTCTGCTCTCTCCCAAACTCTGTAAGGTTCTGGCAGTAGCCCTCTTTATCCTTTAGGAGTTTATACTTGGATCTTAGCAAAAACTCTACATCTGGCAGCACTGTAACTAAGATAACCTGTCTGTAGCATGAGAACACAGAAAAGAGAATAAATATAACAGAGTGATAATTTTAGTCCCTTCTAAAACATCCATGTATATGCTCCAAAGCTCTTTTATGACCTGAGTTTGGTGTACTTGTGACCATAAAAGAGCTTTTGACCATTTTTTCTGTCTTGATACAAGCACTTGGATGTATGGTGCATGTACAGATGTTCACACACAGAGAAGCTGTCCAGGAAAAACAAGATAGTCATTATTGTCTTTATTCTGGGAAGCCCAATATTCTCAGCATCTTCTCATGTTTCAAATATACTGGGCTTATTTTCTGTATATTTGTGATCTTAGAATTTCACTTCCATTCATAAACATGGGATTTACAGCATCATACAATGATAAATTTGCTGCTCTGATTTGTTTTCCTAAGGTAGATTATTCAATACATCTTCAAACAAAATAGAGGTAAAGTTTATTGTATATTAAAACCATTAATGACAATGAAAATCGGTGTCAATGTTATTGTTTATTGAGGTAATAAATGAATTTTTGTAATATTGTCCTCTGAAATCATGAAAAAATATAATGACTCAGTATGCTTCTGTCTCATTCAAATGCTTTAAAGTTCTATTTTTAATGAGAAACACCATCCCAAAACATTTTAATTTCCTTTACCTTTATGGCAACATTTTATTTATTTTTCATTATAGGTTTTCCTTCCTTCAAACTGTAAATATACAGAACTGCATAGTGTATGGCCTAAATCGAAAATTTTTGGATGAACGCTGCAGAAAGAAAAACCTTTTTATCTGTAAACAACAACTTATTTAGTGTTTCTTAGGGTAGAATGGATGACAAGGAAGTCCAGTGTTGATAAGAATGGTATGTTTACCTCTTATGTTAGTACTAATTATCTACTTCTAGGACCTATAAAGTGTTTCAAATTGTGTCATACAATTTTTATATATTTGAAACCATGTGTTTTAAGGTTGATGAAATTTGTGCTCTTCTGTGATGATAAAGAACTTCATGAATATTTTGATTTAGTACATATGTTTAATATTGTATATAATATATTTTTTCATATGTACATTCTTGTGAATTTTCTCTGGAGAAATTTAAATAAAACAATTTACGTCATAAAACACATATCAATATCATTTCGGTCCTCTGTATGGCATACTGATTGGAAAGTTTCATCTCTACCTCACTTTTCTGAAAGTTAATTCTTTCTGGATATCTATGCACCTATATGTTTTAATTTAGAACTGAAAGTGCCATAGGACAGTTTCCTCACGTGTGTCACCTGGTTTCCCAGGGGAACTCAATGAGTGCTGTGGAACAATTGTAAGTCTTTGGCCAAGTATGTGGTTCTTATGTGATTGCTTTCAGAGTTTGCAAGGGTAAAGGGACCCCAAGTCCTGACCATATAAATTTGCAATACTGATTTTTTTACTCTGCAGATGTTTCTTGACTTATACTTATCCATCAGTAAGAGTCACTTACAAGTGCATTGAGGATCTTAATTTCTAATCTACCACAATAGCTTTTTCTTAAAGTTATGTGTAAAATATAAACAATTTACTTTTTTTTGTGAGAAGGAACAATTCATTTTATTGAGGAGTTTCTGAGTCTATCAAGGAAGGACTGAGAACACAATAAAGTCCTATTTTTGTGACCTGGATGGGATTTTCCTGACCTCACAAATATCAAAATCTTATTCAATTCTTTTAACTGTTGCATATGCATCTTAAAATTTTCATATTGACACCTATTTGCTTTCTAGTTTTATATTCCAATTAAATCAGAATAACTAAAAATCTAAATTGACATTCAATATATAAAGAACCAGGAAAATACTTTATTTCTTATTTCTCAAAATATAAATATCTGAGGAATACACACTAAACTCACATTTTCATACAAAAATTAACTTGGGAAAAATGCACTTTATATTATGAAAAATAACTTTGAACTAAGAGAACATAAATTGTAATTTCTAGTTATTTGAAATGTTTTGACTTTGTTTTACATGTGATTTCACAATAATATATTTAATCAAAATTTTAAAATAGTATAGATGAGCTTATAATGAAAATCAGTACTTTTCTGTCCCAACTATCTCATCTCCCTGTCTTCCTCTCATGAGACAATTTCTTCTGGGTTTTATGTTTGTTTTGTTTGTTCATTCTTTTACTTCTTAGAATGGTTTTCTCTGTAATAAACCATGGATGAACTATTTTCATAATTTTTGCCCAGGATGAATTACAATGGTTTTCATTTAGCCACACTCAAGGATAGATTCAAAATATTACTTTTCACATCACCACCTATGAGGTGTCTAGAGCCCGATCTACCTTCTTTCTGAGAACTTATGTACTTTCATTATGGTTACAAGAGCAGTGTGGAAACAGAAGGTGTTAAATATGCTGGCTGATGTCCAATTTCAGAGAGTAATCTATGTTAAAATTGTTCCCACTGAGAGAAGAAAATTCCTGTTGCCTCCCAATTACAGCTCAAGGGGTTTATTCAACTTCCATACAATTTCAGGGAATTTTTGAGGGAAAAGTTCTGTTTTGAGTGGTAGATGCTAGGTACCCATGACAGAGTATCTTTCCCACAGCAGGGTCCCATCATACTAGTTACACTAAGTCTGGAACCATCTGAAATATTTCATTTTTATTATTATTCTTTCCACTCTTACTTGCATTGTTTTCCTTCACCTTGAAAATATCTTTGTGATCATTGGGATGTAAAAGACTTCTTTTATATAAAGGTCTTTCACCAAGTATCTTCTTTTTTTCCTTCTGACGTGAGATTTTTTATATATTCCCTGGGGAAAGGTACATTATTTTTCTTCTTTTGTTTCTGCTTTTTGCTATGAAATGAGCTAATGCACATGGAAGGATCTAGTTGAGTGTTGGATGTAGAACTAAAGGAAGAGGGTAAGAAAATGTTTCAAAACAACACAATATAACAAAATAATATTGTCAAGAGTCAGTTTATAGTTTTTTAATTTTATTTTGTTACCCTGAATGTATTATCTTGAATGTATGTAATATACGCTATGTATTGGTTCATGACAAATTATAATAAATTTAGAAGCTTAAAACCCAGATTTATTATCTCACAGTATCTATGGATCAGGAACTCAGCATGGCTTCATTGTGTCCTTTGCTCAGGGTCTCACAAGGGTGGAACCAGGGTCTTGGCCAAGCTGCGTTCTCATCTAAAACTCAGAGAGACTTTTCCAAACTCACTCAAGCTGTTAGTTCCTTGTGGTAGTAGGACTGATACCTTCAGCTCCCAGAAGCTGCTCCTCTCACAGTCAGTCACACCCTGGCTTCTTGCTTCTTCAAAAATAGAAGAACATCTCTGACTTCATCTTTCTCTGTCCTCTAGAGTCTCTTTTAAGTGTTCATCTGATTAAGTGGGGCCACCCATAATAATATCTTTTGAAATCTTAATTACATCTGAAAAATAGTCTCATCTTTGCCACTAATGTAACGTAATCACAATATAACATCCCACCATATTCACAAACCTCACTCAAATTCAAGGGGAGGGGACTATACTGTGTACACCAGGGCATGGGAATTTGAGGTGTCATCCTAGAGCTCTGCCTACCATACAAACATATCTTTAAAAACTTGTTGTAATTGCTACTCCATAATGTCGGAGCCAGCCGACAGTCGAATCAGGGCCTCCTGTAACGAAGGACGGGAAAAGAAAAGAAGAAGAAGGGAAACACACAGATGGGGTCGAGAGGGACGAGCTCGGTGACTCGACCCTGAGTTTATTTTTTCACATGCTTATATACTCTGTTATAACAGGAACAAGGATGTTTGTTAGCTACAAATGTATACACCAAGTCAGCACATCCTGTAACCTCCCCCTCAGCCCGGGGCCCGTGTTCTCAAGATTTAGCTTGTTCTACCAAAACAAGTTCCTTCTTTAAGAACAACAACAACTGGCTTGGTCCAAATGGCCCCCCACACCATAATTTATTATTCATAGCTTACTGTTTTAAATCCAAATACTGCATATTAATTTTTAGTTATTCCTTTAGTGACTTCTAAGTTTACCTCCTAATGACAGTTATTTTATAGCTGCATTGGGACAGCTCTTTGTTTATCTGTAGAGATGCCTGGGAGTCAATTTTTGGCTGTTGCCATGATAAGAGTAGTAACTAACTAATTATTTTTGTTAAGTTATTTAAGGTTCAAAATTCCTGAGTGAAATCTGGGGCTATTTTGTTTATTGATAACTTACACTAGGAGTAACAGTTAGATATTCCATATCTGCTTAATGACCAAATTTGTAGGGAACTTCTGCATAAGCTCTTCTGAAACCAAGTTTTATCACACAAATATCAGCAGTTTCATCCAGAGATGAATTGTGTCTTTATGCAAATAAAAAAATATTGGAAGCCTGTTACTGGATGTTTCTTTGTCCCCAACTGCTTATTTGAATGCCCTTTCTCCTGCTTCTTCATTTATTAAGAGCCTTACATAAATGTGGCCATTGGAGCCTTATATTTTTTTTCAATTTTCTAGACCTGGAAATCTTTGGAGTATTTAAATATCCTTTTTAATTCCCAAAATTTTGGACCTTTTGAAATTTTTCTCTTTATATCATAGTTCAGGGTTGGAAAGCTTTCTCTAAATAACTGAATAGTAAGTATTTTCAACTTTGTAGGCCAGTCTCTGTTGAAACTACTCAATTCTGCCATAGTAGTTCAAAAAAGACATAGATGATAGACAAATAAATGGAATAGTTGTATTACAATAAAGGTTTATTTACAAAAATAGATGGTGGGACAGATTTGGTTCATAGGTCATAGTTTGTCAACTCCCATCAAAGTGCATAAAATAAGAATACAGGTACAAACCCTACTATCACTTTGTCTTAAGGACATAAATCACTTGGGACCAAAGTTTGGAACTCATAATTATCTTCCTACATGTTCCTAATGATTCTTGCCTCATGGGATTCAACCCTTATGAGAAAATCAAACACAGTTTGTTAAGGTTGGTCAGTGTGATGAATGGAATATGGCAGAAGTCATGTATATCACTTTTCAGGCTAGGTCAAGAAAGACAGTGGCTTCTGTTTTGCTCTTTCTCAGATCACTTGAGTTGAGAGACGCCAGCTACCATGTCATAAGCAACTTTTTGGAGAGGTCCATATGGTGAGAGATTGTGGCTGGACTCATCTCATGACTGATGAAAAAATTGTCATTTAAAAAATATTATAAAACATCACATAGTTCTAAATAGCACTTTCAATATTTTCTAATTACTTGCTAAGGTTTTCTGGACCATATTTTTTGATATGCTTCTAGCACTATAAGACTTATATTGTAAATTCTAATGTGATCCTCTTTCTCTGTATGTTTTTACTTGATCCATCAATAAAATTGCTGGACTTGCATTTTTTCCCATTATGGGCTACAGCTATTTGTTAAAACACCACATAAGCAACACAGAGGAGCTACAATAAAGCATGTGTATCCATGAAGAACACACTCACTTCAGCTTATTTTAGAATGCTTATTCACTGAGAACTTATAAGTCTTCCATACAAGATTTTATTAACTGAAAGTATCAAATAGATTTTAGAAAAAAGATCTAAAAGAAGGAGTACTTTAATACATATACTAGCTAAACCTCCAGTTTCATATTTCAGAGATGATTGCCTGATTCCAAATATTCCTCTTCTCCCTCAGATGTACAAACTCAATAAGGAAAGCAAATAAAACCACACAAGACCCATGCCTTTTTAGCATCTCCAGAGACAAAGAGTACAAAAAATTTAACATTATCTTTAAGTAGAGAAAAAAACATTGACAGAGCTTTTGTTTCAACCTACTACTGAATGTTTATGGTACAGGGAAAGGAAATTAATCCTTAAAATGTTCTATGAAAAAAAGAAAAGAACAGAGGACAAAGATAAAGTACATAATCAACCTAGGAAGATAAAACTGCAATGATAAATTCCAAAATACTTAACATAGTTTGGGACTTGATAGTTCATAACACTGAGAAAGAGTTTGAAATGTAAGACAAGAAGTGAGGAACTTGAAAAAGCACTTTTTTTTTCTTGTGTGAGAAGCAGATAATTAAGAAGGGATGATGTCTCTTAGAGATGTGAGTGTAGAAGCCAAGAAATAATTTGGAAGATTTAAGGATCCTGAAGAAATAAAAGGGAGAAAGACATGACTTTGCCTTCCCTATCTCTATATCAGCACTGTTTATGAAGGAAACCGCACAGAATAGGGCAGAACTGACAGAAGAGAAAGCTCTAACTAGGAATCTTGACCACACAATAAATAGAAAAAGAAAAGAAAAGAAATAAAAGAAAAGAAACAGACCACATCTATACAAACTTTTATAACAATTCAAGAAGATGAATAGAATATTTTCTAACTACGAAAAGTAATTTACCTATAAGAGGAAATGTGGGGGGCCATTTGGCCCAGGCCAGGTGTTGTTGTTCTTTGAGTGGGAACTTGTTTTGGTGGAACGAGCTGGATCTTGAGAGCACGGCCCCGGGGCTGAGGGGGAGGTTTCAGGATGTGCTGACTTGGTGTATACATTTGTAGCTAACAAACATCCTTGTTCCTGAGTATATAAGCATGTGAAAAAATAAACTCAGGGTAGAGTCTCCGAGCTCGTCCCTCTCGACTCCATCTGTGTGTTTCCCTTCTTCTTTTCTTTTCCCGTCCTTCATTACAGGAGGCCCTGATTCGACTGTCTGCTGGCTCCGACAAGGAAACAACCATAAAGCTGAAGAAAACTGTAGTACAATGACACAAATTAAATTAGATAGGATCAGGGTCTTAAAAAGAAAAACAGAAATCCAAAGAGAAAAAAAAGTCGAAGCAGGAATTAATAGAAATCAGAAAAACAATAAAATGCTAAGAGTAAAGTGATAATCAAAGATTTATAAGGCAAATGGGAGCAATAAGAAAGCAAAGGCTGTGATCCCAGTACTAGGCAAACAGGTATTCCTCTTGAGAACAAATGAAGGAACAGAAGACACTTTATAATGCTAAAATCCAAATATAACCACAAAGACTAAATACAAATCTATCCAGTAAATAACAGTGGCTATATATATATATATATATATATATGTATATATATATATATATATGTATATATATATATATATATATATATTACAGGATATGCAAGAAGAAACAGATAGTAACACATTAATAAAAGGTGATTTTCATAGACTTCTCTCAATACAAGACAAAATTTGGATGAAAAATGAGTTATGTTATAGATGATCTAAATAATATAGTCAATATGGTAGATATTTAAAGTATATATTGACAGATACTCAACACACATAATTACATATAACTTTTAAATATTTTATTTTCATAAGAGAATATTTTATTTTTGCAGTTGATATTAAAATTAATATCAACATCATTAACCACAGAACAGTTCTACATGATGAATTGGCAGATGTGCAAAATCACACAGCTAGATAAAAAGCCTATAGACATATCTCTGGAATCTGATTATAAAACACTCAAAAACTACGAATAAACACATGGAAGTTAATGTTGAGCAAATTTTCTGATCTCTTTCTAATACTCTATTCTGCCCTATTGTCTTCATGGAAATTAATTGCAATGGTTCCATGGATCATTTGCTTGGTGCTCCTTGTGTCTGTTGGAATCTTAGCTACAAAGTGTAAGTCTTTGATAGAAGTCAGCCTTTGTGCTGCTTATAGAAAAAAATTTCTTTAAGATTTTTAAGTTTGATTTTCTAATGTAATTTCCTAAGCACCATTTAGTTATAGTCTTGGTACTGTCTCTGTACTGAAGGTGATTTTAGGAGCCATATCAAATTATCAATCTCTTGAACTTTAAGGCCATGGCCCTTAGGCTCGTTTGTGCTGTCTCATCCACTTGGAACAGTGTTTCTTTCCTTTGCTACCTGTTAATCATCATCTCTTACTTAAACTTACACCAGGGTAACTTTTTCTGAGAAATCTCCTTCAGTTTTCTCTTAGTCAGAATCAATCACTCTATAACCTATTCTCTTATCTATACTATGTTA
>CM053503.1:19339590-19363343 GCA_028627145.1 Eidolon dupreanum | reverse complement strand
TAATTCTTATAAGATTTTACTTTAAATTGTTTGTTTACACACCCAATTATGCATGTGTGAATGCACTTGAATAATTCTCCACAGGCGAGAATTTGAATAGTTTAAGAAATTCTCCAACATTGTCATATTTTATTCATAGTTTTTACCCAGAATTATTTAAATAAACATACCAGTGTTCTTTTTGATTCGACTGTATATTAATTGTACCTAGGCTGCATCACATCCAGCATTGGTAATCTCCCACTACAGGAGATGGGCTAATAGAGAAACAGGAGAGCAGAGACACATACCTCTGTAGTCCAGAAAGGCGTGCATCCTTTAGTGGGAGACCAGGTTACTCTTGTAAACAAACAATATCTGTGGTCTTCACAGGCTGCACCATGAAGGCTGAGTAAAGCAAGAGCGGAAAAAGTAAATTTTGCATTAATGTGTTACTTAAAGTTTGAACAGGAAATTCTTACACTTGAGCTATTTTGAAGACAGTTTATCTCATCACACACCTCCAGAATATAGGATACTCTCTCTGGCTGGTGGTGTGTATTTAGATTGTCCACTTGCATGTGCCTCTGAGAAACGGTTGTCTTATTCTAAAAGATACCAGGGGATCAAAGACTTGACCACCCATGCTGTTGACTTGCTTCCATCTCAATCACAAACTCTGAAAACTTAAGCCTTGGCAGGATTATTTTAGATGCCTAAATTCTACTCTTAGGTAGGGTTGCTAAATACTTGAATTACATATTTCTTTTTCTTTTATCCTCATCTTGTCTTTCAATTTCATTGAAAATGTCTAAAATTCTGATTTTATAACAATAGGTATTTAATGATATTTGTAACTAATATTATGAAGAATTACTATACATTCAGCTTTATGGTAACTTTCACAATGATCACCAATTTTTAATTTATCTTCTCAATATTTCTGCCCTAATTCTTAAATTTTTTATTCATCTTATGATTCTGAAATAAGTTATTTAGATTTCGCATGACAAAAATAATGTCTCTTTAAGCATAGTACATTAAGTAGTATTGAACTGTATCACCATGGCAAAGATTGAAATATTACATAACAATTATATTTTTTATTGATTCATCTTACAATGATAACAAATCGTTGCATTTTAATAGGAATATTTGTTGTAAAGGACAAAAGCTCAAGTCTATGTAGGGGGAAACTAAAAGTAATTAAAAAATGTTTCTCCTTATCCAAAAATGCTAAATAGCAGAAAAAGTAGACTTTTAAAACACAAGTTAAAGACACATGAGAACAAAAGAAAGAAAACTTTACAACGTGATTGTTTGATTTACATATATGGGGAAAATATTATCACCATAGGTTCAGGTAACATTCATCTTCTCATAAGTCATACAATGAAAAGAAAATTAAGAAGAAAAGAATAAAGAAATAAAAATTGCCTCATGACGAGAACTGATAGCATTTACTCTCTTAACCATCTTACTATATAATAGTTCCCCGTTATCTGCATTTCCTATATCCTGTAGCAGTGCTAGCTATAGTCATTATGTTGTACATTATACCCCCGAGTACTTATTTATCCTATACCTGAACTTTGCAGCTTTTTGAGCACCTTTCTCCAAGTTCTTCCTCCCAGACTATCCCCCATCTTTGGCAACAAAAGTCTGATTTCTTTTTCTATGACTTTGTTTTATTTTGGCGATTGTTTTCAGATTTACTTATGCAATCATAGCGTTGATGACTGTAGCTGTACAGTATAGTTTGAAATCAAGAAGTATAATACGTCCTGCTTTGTTTTCCTTTCTCAGATTTCCTTGGCTATTTAGGTCTTTTTTGTGGTTCCATATAAATTTAGATACGGCTTTTTTCCCCTAATTCTCTAAAATATGCCTTTGGAATCTTGATAGGGATTGCATTATTGATGGTTTTTAGTAGTATTAGCAACTTAACAATATTAACCCTTCTAATACAGAAATATGGAAAATCTATTTATTAGTGTCTTCAATTTCTCTCATTAACATTTTGTAGTTTTCAGTATAGAGATCTTTCACCTTCTCAGTTTTTCTAAGTATTTTATTGTATTTGATACTATATTTTATGTTTTTCAGAACTTTTGTTGTTAGCATACAGAAATGCTATGATTTTGTATGTTAATTTTGTTTCCTGTAACATTACTCAATTTATTCATTAGATTTTACAAGTTTTGGTAGTGTCATTAAGATTTTCTATATGTAAAATCATGTCATCTGCAAATAGAGACAATTTACTTCTCCCTTTTAAATTCTCATTATTTTTATTTCTTTTCCTTGCCTGATTGTTCTAGCTAGCAATTCCAATACTATGTTAAACAGAAGTTGTGAATGTGGACATTTTTGCCTTGATCTTGATGTTAGATGAAAAGCTTTCATCCTTTTACCTTTGAGTATGTTAGCTGTGGACTTGCCATATATGGCCTTTGCTATGTTGAGATATGTAGCCTTTTATGCCTAATTTGTTGAGTTCTTTTCATGGCAAATGTTACATTTTGTCAAATGTTTTTCTGCATTTATTGACATAATCATATATATTTTTCTTTTATTCTATTAATGTGAAGTATCACATTGATTAATTTGTATATGTTGAACAATCCTTGCATCTCAGGTAGAAATCCTACTTGATCATCGTGAATGATCCTTTTAATGTGCTGCTGAATTAGGTTTGATAGCATTTAATTTGACATTTCCATCTACATTTATCAGAGATATTGGCTGTAGTTTTCTTTTCTAGTCATGCCTTTCTCTGGTTTTCGTTTCAGGGTAATGCCGGCCTCAAAAAATCAGTCTGACTATGTTTACTCGTTTCAGATTTTGGAGGAGTTTGAGAAGGGTTGGTGTTAATTCTTCTTAAATGTTTGGCAACACCATATGGTGCAAGGTTTTTCTTTATTGGGAGGTTTTCATTACTGATTCAATTTTCTAACTAGTAATTAATCTGTTCATATTTTCTACTTCTTCCTGATTAAGTCTGGTAGGTTGTATGTTTCTAAACTTTTTCATTTCTTTTAAGTGGTCCAGTTTGTTGACATATAGTTGTTCATAGTAGCCTCTAATGATCCTTTGAATTTCTTTGGTTTCAGTTGTTGTGTCTTTTTCATTCGTAATTGTGTCAATTTGGGTCCTATCTCCTTTCTTCCTTAGTGGAGCTGAGAGTTTGTAAATTTTGTTATTATTTTCCAATGAACCAACTTTTGGTTTGATTAATCTTTTCTGTTGTTTTTCAGTTCTCTATTTCATTTATTTCAGCTCCAATGTTTATTATTTCCTAACTTCTGCAAACTTTGGGCTCAGTTTGTTTTTCTTCTTTTAGTTTCTTAAAGCATAGAGGTACGTCATTTATTTGAAATCTTTCTTGTTTCTTAATGTAACTACTATTAACTGACTCTAACTAAAGAAAATATTTAAGAGTCTTCTAAAGATAAAACACTTATTCTAAATGGAAACTTAGATATACAGAAAGAAAAGAAGATTTGCAGAAAATATATTTGGTAGCTATATCTCTCCGGTTATTGAGTGAATAAAATATTAATGATAAATTTTCAAATTTTATAATAAATGTTTGTATTAGAATTCAGGGAGCAGATACAGCATAAGCAGTAAATAAACATAGATGGTAGGTCTTTTCACTATTGGTGAGATTGTAAAAATACTAATTGATTAAGCTTTAATGAGTAAAGAATGTATGTGTAAAATACAGGCCATGAACAAAGAATATTTAAAGCATTTTAAATTAATAAGATTTTAAAAGAAAGTAAACAAAAATATTTATTGTGAAAGATGAGAAATGAAATAAAAGATAGAGGTTGAAAAATAATAGTGTTCATCCCAATTAAATGAAAGCTATATAATAATTAATTACAATATATTTACACAAATAAATAAGGAATATAAATAATAATTATATTAGTAATTTAATAATTATATTAAATATAAATAAAATAATTTTCTATTTAAATTCCAAAATGTTTATATTTAAAATAACTGCTGTTATAATGAGACACTTCTTTAACATTAGCATGAAGACAAATGAAAGTATAAAGATGAAAAAAATAAATCATGCAAAACAAACTAATAGTAAACTGCTATAGTTAATATACTGACCCAATTTGAAGCAAGAATCATTGATGAAAATGATGAAGCATATTTCATTAAACAAATTAAGTTGTCAAGCCATTAGCGATATTTTTTTAATCTGTATATACTTGATATTTAAGTTCTCCATATGTAAAAAAGTGAAGAAGTGAACACTCATAAGTGGAAATTTAAACAATTTTCTCTCACTGCTTAGAAATGAAACAGACATATCAGAAATTCTATAGAAAGTTTTACACCAGACAATTAACCAATACACACACAGACACACACACACAATAATAGTATAGAATACTCAAAAATATAATAATATAGAATATGTTTAAGTTCACATGAAAATATTGAAAAATGTACTATATACTACATACTCATATTCAAGGCTATTAGCATAAAATATATAAAACTGTGATGTCACTGAAGTAGCCATTGGCCATTTTGTAAATGGGCACTTGAAGTGTGGCTATTCAAATTCAAATTTAATTAGCTAAAAAAATAAAATTTTAAGATAGGTTTCTCAGTCAACCAGCCTCATTTAGAGATGTAGTGTCTATGGCTATGTTATCCTGAACAAGCCCGATCCCGTCTGATCTTGGAAGCTAAGCTGGGTTGGGCCTGGTTAGTACTTGGATGGGACACTAACTAGGAAGACCAGGTGCTGTGGGCATAAAAAATAAAAACTCAAAAAATAAAGGATTAAGCAGACAAGGTCTTTGCAATCAGTGAGGTCTAAATATAATTGGAGATATAGAACATTTCCAGCCTCATAAAAATTCTCTAATTTCAGTTTACCAAAAATAAAAGTTAATAACCCCAAATTTAATAATTCTTGTTTTTTTTTAATTCAGTAAATTTCTAAATAACATATAGGGCCAAAGAAGTGATCACAATTAATGACCACAGTTTTTATATGAATTACAAGGAAAATATAACAGCAAAAATCTATCTTGTGAGATGTTCATTGTCTTAATACTCATGTTATAAAAAAAGAAGAAATCTAAACATGCATCTTAAGAAAATAGAAAAGCTAAAGTTATGTGAAATTAAATCCAAATGAAGACAAAAAACAAAAGAATACAAAATCAGGTAAAAAACAAAATTACAATAGAAAGGATCAACAATGTCAAAGTTATTCTCATTGAAAATAATTAGGAAAATTGATAAATGACTGTTGAAGGAAAAATTGAGAAAATACAAATCTTTTATGTCTAGAATAAACATGGAAATATCATTGCGCTTTATTCTAAACAAAGAAAGATACATATAGAAACTTTACTATTTCTTCTATTCAGCATTGGAAATAAAACCCTAACCTGTGAAAATAAGTAAAGAAAAAAATAATTGCATTAGGGAAAAAGAAATAAAAGCTTGATTGCAGATAAAATAGCTTTTTATTTAAAACATTCAAAAGAATATATATTTGAAATGATAGAATTAATACAAAAATTCAATGAAGTCATTGAAGATCAACATGTAAACCTCAATTGTATTTATGTTTAAAGCAAAAAAAAACTTACTAAAAAATCATTAAAAATAAGGATGCCAGTTACCGAAAGAATTTCTGTCATGAGTGGCACACGTAGGGCAGCTCTTCGTCCAGAATTGACATCAAGAATGTCAGTTACAAAATCATGACTGTTAAATATTCATGTAAGCTTTTAATTTAGAAAAATCAAAATATATTAGAAAAAATAAAGAAAACCTAATATTTGGAAGGATAAAACATATTGATTGGGAGGGTCGATATTATAAAATGACTAATCTTTATAAATTAAAATTTAAATGTAGTTTCAAACATAATCTCAAGTTTTTTTAAACAGCTTTTTTGAGATGTAATATACACAGCATAAAATTCATCCTTCTTGAGTGTATACATCAGTAATTTTTAATATATTTACAGAGTTTGCAACCATCATCACGATCAAAATTTAGAAAGTTTTCAGCTCTCCAAAGAAACAGTATGCCAATTAAGAATCATTTCCTATGCCCACCTCTCTTCAGCCCTTGGCAATTGCTAATCTACTTTCTGCTTCTATGGGTTTACCTATTCTTGATGTTTCATGTAAATTGACTCACACAAATGAAATTTTTTAAAAAACTTGAATAACACAAAAATAACATTGAACCAAAAAAGCCAGACACTAAAAGTAATGATATCTGTACTTTTAGATGTGTATATTGTTTTCCAATACTTCTTATGGAAAATATTTCATTGTTAGAGCAAATAATATATTTATTTAAGACTTAAGCGATCATGATATTTTAAGAAAAATTAAGTTACCCAACAGACTCCAATTCCAGAGTTTTAACTCTAAAGCATATGCTTGCAGTGATATAGTTTTGGAGTTCCACAGTGAATTTTTGTGAGTCCAGATGAGAATAGCATGACACAGTTATATTTACCAGATGATGATTCTGCTATCCTATAATGAGAAAAATGCATAATTCTCTTATCATGTAGTATGGGAACAAGTTATAAAACAATTTCATGTGACTGTAATAGAAGAATATTTTCAAAATGGGTGATGACATTTTTCATATAATGTTAGTAAGAGTTGGTTATTAGGGAATCTGAGTAGTCATTCTTTAATATTTATATCAATGTTTCATTAACTTTGAACATCATTCTTCATGTTTATAATTGAATGTAAACAAATGCATTCATAATACTCTTCTGAATTTTTATTTCTTATATTTTTCTTCTTCTGTAGAGCATATAAAAACAACTTACTTCAGTGTAAATTTTGAATCACTTATTGACATCCATGGCTGATCACTGCTTTTACGGAAGACTCCAATCCATGATAGAAGTAATATGGAACTGAGAAACTTCTACTGCAAAATAAAGAATTTTTATTTAAATAATTGTTATAAAAGTTTGTATTATTTTCATAAAATGCAAGTAGTGTATTTTTCATGAGGTTTTTAATTTTCAAAACAAAATGAGTGTATTGGATCCTAATTTAAATATAAAGTTGAACACCGCTTTCATGTTGCCAAAAATGTTCAGCAATATTGTATTTAGATTTAAAATTAATTCTTAAATATTTATGTTTAGTAGTTTTATTCTTCTTAGGTTAGTAAGGAAAATTCTGCTTCATGTAATTTAATGATTACCTATGTTGACAAAACTAAAAGAGCAAAGCTTCAAACAAGTTTTCAAATACTTTTTAAAAATATATTTGTTGGTGTGACATCAGAAACATGGCTGAGTGAGAGACATCCCTAGATCTCTCCCCTTGAAACAATAAGTTGAATGTCTAAAACTCAACAAGAAACACACAAACTCCACACCAGCCTGTCTGAGCCTGGGTTCTGCGCATAAGAGCTACCACAAGTCAGAACCCTGGGTATTGGGCGGTTTACTGAGAGAAACAACAAAGCTGCCTACCGCAACTGCTGGAGCTCCCTGTAGGAGAAGGGGGAGGGAGAAGGAGCAAGGAATTCTCTGAACAGCCCTACCTGGAAGTGCAGTGAACACCACGCACCTGTGACAGGGCCCAGTTATCAGGGCAGAAATCAGAAAAGTAGGACGGCAAAGAAACAACAGTCAGTTTTTACAAAACTGAGCCTGAGCTACAGTCCCTAATCCCTAACCCAGATGGCCCCTCCCCCATGCCCTCCAAGACAGAAAATCTCAGGGTCCGAGGGTAATCTGAGCAAATGCTACCAAAGTTGTCCCTAACAGTAACAGGAACTGAGACTGAGAGTAGTGAGCATGATTAAAGACATACAAGAGAAAAAAAAAGGCATTATTAAGGCTATATATATATATATATATATATATATACATGGCAGGGATCCAAGAGACTTAGACACCACCTACTGGAAATCAAAAGAAAAATGCCATCTTTGCAACAGGCTAGAGACACCATTATATAGTAAATCTTCTTTCTGGAGAAAAAAAAAAAAGGCAGAATACACTTCTATTAATGCACAGGCAGAGAAATAGTCCATTAAACACCATGAACAACCAAGGTGACAAGACATCTCAGAAAGAAAGAGAAAAATCTCCAGAAAATAAACTTACAGACATAGAAATACGCAACTTAAATGACAGAGAATTCAGGATGGTACTTCTGAAAAAACTCAATGAGATCTGAAACGAATCATATCAACAATTTCAGGAATTGAAAAAACAACTAGATGATCAGAATGGGTTCTTTAGCAAGGAGATTGAAACCGTCAAAAAGAACCGAATAGACCCTCTGGAGATAAAGAACGCACTGCAAGAGTTGAAAAATGAAATAACAAGCTTGTGAAATAGAGCTGACCAAATGGAGGAAAGGATCAGTGATATCCAAGACAGAAATCTAGAAATAAATCAGAAGGAAGAAGAGAGAAACTGAAGAATGCAAAATAATGAAAGAGAAATACAAGAGCTAGCTGATACCATCAGGAGAGGAAATATAAGAATAATGGGCATATTCGAAGGTGAGGAAATGGAGCAGGGATTGCAAAGCATTTTCAGACAAATAATTGACAAGAATTTCCCAAATCTAAGGAATGAGCTACAGCTTGGAATTCAAGAAGTCAACAGAACACCCAATTATCTCAACACAAAAAGGCTTTCACCAAGACATATTGTTTGAAAATTATCAAAAATCAAACACAAAGACAGAATTCTCAGGGCAGTCAGGAAAAAGAAGATGGTAACTTATAAAGGGAAACCCATTAGAGTATTGTAGGACTTCTCAACACAAACCTCACAAACCAGAAGGTAATGGAATCAAATATTCAAACTATGAAATGAAAGGCACTACTGGCCAAGAATAATGTATCCAGCTAAGCTCTCCTTTAGATATGAAGGAGACATAAAGACTTTTCCAGACATAGTAAAACTGAGGGAATTCTCCACTATGAGGTCTGCACTACAGGAAATACTGAAAGGGGTCAGCTCACCTAAAACAAAATGATAATAAAAATATATATATAATTAGGAATAAGGTGACTAGCAGTCTGATAGAAGCAGAGGAGTGCAAACCTTACTAAGAACAGGGTATGATAAGCTTAAAAAATAAGAAGGATTTGCTATAGCAAGACAGTAATGAGCGTTCAGCATACATAGGGACAAATTGAGACAGCAATAACTATAAAGGTGAGGATTCAAAGATCCAGATTTACAAAGGGGAATGGAGATTAGGCACATGCAAATAAAAAGGGACAACTGTATATATATATAAAATTTACATATATTCTTATGGTAACCATACACCAAAGATTCAGAACTGAAGTATAAAACATTAAACAAGAAGGACAAGATGAAAAATCCATAAAACCCAACCAGAATAAACGGAAACACAAGGAAAAGGAAGCAATGGAAACATCGAATTACCAGAAAGGAAAGGATAAAATGGCTATAAGAAAACCTTATACTTTAATAAACACCCGAAACATAAATGGACTGAACTCACCAATAAAAAGGCATAGAGTTGCAGAATGTATCAAAAAACAAAACTCAATCATATGCTACCTCCAGGAGACACATCTCAGCTCCAAAGACAAATATAGACTCAAAGTGAAAGCAAATGGCATTCAGAGAAAAGCAGGAGTAGCTATGCTAATAACAGACAAAATAGACTTCAAAATAAAAAGGTAAAGAAATATACTGAGAGACATTTCATAATGATAAAGGGAGTCACACACCAAGAAGACATAACACTTATTAATATCTGTTCTCCCAATTAGGGAGCCCCAAAATATGTAAAGCAATTACTAACAACTAAATGGAGAATCAGACCAAAAGATTTCATAGTAGGGGACCTAAATACCCCACTGTTGGATATGGACAGATCATGCACACAGAAAATCAATAAGTAAATAACATCCTAAAATGACACATTAGAACAACTGGACATAATTGACATTTACAGAGCCTTGCATTCCAAAACAGCTGCTTTTACATTCTTCTGTAGCACACATGGAACATTCTCAAAGATTGATCACATTCTGGGACACAGAAATAGCCTCAACAAATAGAAGAGGGTTGAATTCATACCAATCATATTCTATAATCATATCGCTTTGAAACTAGAGGTCAACTGTAAAAAGAAATCAGGAAGAACCACAAATACATGATGATTAAACAACAAACTACTGGAGAATAACAGGGTCAGAAAAGAAATAAAAAGAGAAATCAAGAAATACATAGAAACAAATGATAATAATAGGCCTACTTCCAAAAACAAGAACAAGTCCAAATAAACAACTTAACGCTTCATCTTAACAAACTAGAAAAGGAAGAACAAATTAAAGCAAAAAAATTTAATTGAAAAAAAATAGAAAAAATAAATACAGCAAAAAGCTAGTTCTTTGAGAAGCTTAATAAAATTGATAAACACCCAGCAAGACCCACTAAAGAAAAAAAGACACAAATAAAGAAAATCAGGGATGAAAGAGGGGAAATTATAACTGATATCGCAGAAATGCAAAGGATCATACAAGAATACTATGAAAAAGTATATAACAACAAATTTAATAATCTAGAAGAAATGGACCAGTACTTAGAAAAAAATAATCTTCCTAGACTAAATCAAGAAGAACTGGAAAATCTAAATAGACCAATCGGCAGTATGGAAATTGAAGCAATCATCAAAAACCTACCAAAAAGTTAAAGTTCAGGACCAGATGGCTTTGACCAAACATTCAAAGAGGATTTAATACTTATTCTCCTCAAATTCTTCCAAAAAATATCAAAGAGGAGGTAATACTTCTCGACTCATTTTATGAGGCCAATATTACCCCAATACCAAATTCTGGTAAAGAAAACACAAAAAAAAGGAAACTAAAAACTAATATCTCTCATGAACACAGATGCAAAAATCCTAAATAAGATACTAGTGAACTGAATACAACAATATATTAAAAAGTTTATACACCACGATCAAGTGGACTTCATCCCAATGTCACAGGGATGGTCAACATATGAAAATCAATTAATGTGATTCACCACATAAACAAATTAAAAAGTAAAAATTATATGATCATATCAATAGATGCCAAAAAAAAAAGCCTTCGACAAGATACAGCATCCATTTATCATCAAAACACTTTATAAAATCAGTATAGAAGGAAAGTACTTTAACATAAAGAAGGCCATATATGACAAGCCCTCAGCCAACATTATACCTAATGGTGAAAATCTAAAAACCTTCCCTCTAAGATCAGGAACAAGACAAAGCTGTCCACTATTGCCACTGTTATTCCGTATAACATTGGAGGTCCTAGCGAGTGCAATTAGGCAAGAGAAAGGTATAAAAGGCATCCAAATAGGAAACAAAGAAGCCAAACTGTCACTATTTGTGGATGACATGATTCTCTACATAGAAAACCCTAAAGAATCCACAAGAACACTACTACAAACAATAAGCGAATACAATAAAGTTTCTAGATACAGAATCAATGTTCAAAATTCCATAGCATTCCTAGACTGTAATAACAAAGTGTCAGGATGGAAGTGGAAAAAATAATTCCTTCCGCAATTGCAACAAAAAGAATAAAATTCCTAGGAATAAATCTAATAAAACCTGTGAAGCACCTATATAATGAAAACTATAGACTCTGTTAAAAGAAATCAAAGAAGATATAAAGAAATGGAAAGATATTCCGTGTTCTTGGATTGGAAGAATCAGCACAGTTAAAATGATCATATTACCTAAAGAATAATACAGATATAATGCAATCCTCATCAAAATCCCATCGACATTTTTTTTAAAAATGGAACAAAAATCATCAGATTTGTATGGAGGCACAAAAGATCTCGAATTGCCAAAGCCATTCTGTGAATTAGAATGAGGCTGGAGGCATCACTCTACCTAACTTCAAATTATACTACAAAGCGACAGCAATCACAATGGATGATACTGACAGCAAAACAGACACACGTATCAGTGGAACAAAATCGAGAATCCAGAAGTAAACTCATTTATACAGGCAAATAATTTTCAACATAAAAACCAAAAACATACAGTGGAGAAAGGAAATCCTCTTCAATAAATGGTGCTGGGAAAATTGGAAAGCCACCTGCAAAAGAATGAGACTAGACTGGTGTCTAACACCACACACCAAAATTAACTCAAAATGGATTAAGGATTTGAATATACAACCTGAAACAATAAAATGCATAGAAGAAAACATAGGAACTAAACTCAAGAAACTTGGACATAAAGAAGATTTTGTGAATTTGATCTCAAAGGCAAGGGAAGCAAAAGCTAAAATATATGAAAGGGACTATATCAAACTAAGCTCTGCTCAACAAAAGAAACCATCAACAAGGTAAAGAGATAGCCATCCAAATGGGAAAATACATTTGCAAGCAATGCCTCTGATAAGAGCCTGCTATCCAAAATATGCAAAGGACTTATACAACTCAATAACAACAACAAAAACAAATGATTCAATCAAAAAATGGGCAGAGGACCTGAATTGACACCTCTCCCTAGATGACATAGAAATGGCAAACAACTATATGAAAAGATACTCAACATCATTAGCTATTAGGGAAATGCAAATCAAAACCACAATGAGATATCATCTTACATCCATTAGAATAGCTACTATAATCAACAAGACAAGTTGGAGAGGATGCAGAGAAAAAGGAACCCTCATACACTGCCGGTGGGTCTTCAAATTGGTACAGCCACTATGGAAAACACTATGGAGGTTCCTCAAAAAACTAAGAATTGATCTACCATATGATCCAGTAATCCCTCTACTGGGTCTTTCCCCTAAAGACTTGAAAACCCATATCCAAAAAGATATTTGCACATTGATATTCATAGCAGCATTATTCACAGTGTCGAGGACTTGGAAGCAATCGAAGTGTCCTACAATAGAAGATCGGCTAAAGAAGCTGTGGTACCATGGAATATTACTGAGCCATAAGAAGAGATGAAATACTGCCATTTGTGACAACATGGATGGACCTCAAGATAATCATGCTATGCAAAATAAGCCAGACAGGAAAAGATGAAAATCACATATTATCACTTATATGTGGGATATAAACCTGAAAGCAACAAATGAACAGGACAAAAAAACAGAGACTCATGGACATAGGCAATAGACTAGTGGTTACCAGAGTGAGGTGGTACAGGGAGGTAGATGGTAGGAAAAACTTTTTAATCATTTATTCAATTAAATAAATAAATATAACTATGAAAAATAAAAAATAAAAAATAAATTTGTTGTAGGAACATTGGTTAATAGAATTATATATGTTTCCAGTGTACAATTCAATAATACATCATCTGTACATTGTATAGCGTGTTCAGCACCCCAAGTCAAATATTCATCTGTCATGTCACCATATATTTGTTCTCTTTTACCCTTGTCTACTTCATCTGTTCCTCCCTTTCCCTCTGGTAATCGCTATATGGTTGTCTGTGTCTCTGAGTTTTTGTTTGTCCTGTTTGTTTGTTGCTTTTAGTTTTAAGTCCTATATATGAGTGAAATTTTATGGATCTCAGCCACTCTGGTCTGACATTTCATTTAGCATGATTACCTCAAGATGAATTTTACCTCAAAGGCAAGGGAAGTAAATGCAAAAATAAATGAATGGGACTATATCAAACTGAAAGCTTTTGCATGGCCAAAAAAAGAGAATACCATTAACAAAACAAATAGGCAACCAACTGATGGGAGAAGATATTCGCAAACAATGCCTCTGATAATGGGCTGATATCCAAAAAATATAAAGAACTCATAGAACTCAACAACAAAAAACAACACGGTTAAAAAATAGGTAGAGGACCCAAACAGACACTTCTCCCAAGAAGACATACAAACAGCCAATACACATGAAAAGATTCTCAGCATCACTAGCTATTAAGAAAATGCAAATCAAAGCCACAATGAGATACCATCTCACACCTGTTAAAATGACAGTTATCAACAAGACAAGTAATAACAAGTATTGGAGAGGTTGTGGGGAAAAATAAGCCCTCATACATTTTTGGTGGGAATGCATATTGCTACAGACACTATGGCAAGCAGTATGGTGGTTCCTCAAATATTTAAGAATAGTATTATGATATGACCCAGCAATCCCTCTTCTGGGTATCTACCCCCACAATTTAAAACCATTTATTCATAAAGACATAGACACCCTGATGTTCATTGCAGCATTATTCATGGTGGCTAATACATGGAAACAACTAGTGTCCTTCAATAGATGATTGGATAAAGAAGATGTTATATAGATAGATAGATAGATAGATAGATAGATAGATAGATAGATATAGATATAGAGAGATAGATATAGATATAAAATGTACATATATATAATGTACATATATTTATATGTATATACATACATATACATATACATAATGAAATATTACTCAGCCATAAGTAACCTAATACTTATTTAACATATTTGATACTGTGACTAAATCAATGTACAATGTAGTTTTCTACTATATTTCTCAGAGATTATGTTTTAAAAAACATTAAGGAATTGTAATTAAGGAAACAAATAACATGGAAGACAAAATTCTGATTTTCTGAGCCCCACACCACTATTTAACCAGATAATCCCCAAACTGATCTGTTTCTGTGTTGGTAGAATCCAATGGCCAAGATAAGGTGTCAGAGACTCATTTCTCTGCTACTCCTTGCTAAGTACAACTATAATTTCTGGAACCAATGAAAGATACAGTTAAAGGAGTACTCTGAAAGGTGAAAAGAGAAAATGAAAATAATTTGGTATACTCAGATAAGGGAACAACAGAATAACAGAGTTTCTTATGTGCAGATAAACGCAATGATACAGATAAATTTCAACAATATTATATGGGAGTAAAAAGAAACAGTAAAAAAATGCGTACTGTTTGATTTTATTGATATGAGGTTCAAAAACAGCACAGAGATTCTCTAATAGTAAAAGTCAGGACAGTGGTTAAGTGATAAGGGAGAATTGATGAGAATATATAGGAGCAGAGCTACAGAGAACTACAAACTCTATTTTGTGACCTAATTTGTAATTATATGGTGCTATTCTCTTTGTAATCAATCTGCTCAATTGTGATAGGTTTAGTTTTCTTGATATATTAAATAGTTAAGTTTATTTTAGAAAAAACATTCATAGAAGCACAATTTTCTATGAAAAGCAAGAACAAGAAATTATCAAATATGCATTAGTGGTATAAAAATATAATACAATATTATAAAGTCAAATAATGGAATATTATAGACTTTAAAATAAATAACTACAAATATATATAAAAATACAGATAAATTCTACAATTATATAATATTGATTGAAATAAATCTTTAATGAAATGTGTGAAACATATTCTATCTTACCATTTCTTCCTCATTATCTACATAAAGCAGGTAGAGTTCTTAGAAGCATAGGCCTTCAGACTCTCACTCAATAATATGTTACTTAGTTTGAATATTATTTTAACACAAGTACCATGTTACTATTTCTGATTCACATCAATTAATATTACATAATCCATTAGACAGTAGTCTGTCATCAGTGTGGTATCTTTTCTTACAATCTTTTGTTCAATTTCTAAAAAGTCTTGATTGTTAATAACTAAGTTTAAATAAGCATTTTATGGAGACTATCTCATCCTGATTTTTATTACAAGTCAAATTACTTTTATGTTAGACATTCACAATTCAATGAATTCATTTTAAGAATCATATTTTAAATATAAAAATTTGTACATATAATTAATCATATAATTATATTTATTCATTTCAAAATCCATAAATAACTCTTCCTGGTCGTGTTGCTTAAGGGATTTCACATTAAGTTATATTGACTTACAAACCCAATTATGCATATGTTTTCAAAGTCTATTATTTCTACCCTCCTTATTTTTGGTTAAGTGAAATTTAAAAAATTTACCTTTGTTTATTCTTCCATAGTGAGACTTGCACTTTCGTCATTAACAATAAAGTATTTCTATTAAAATACAGATAACTAGTTATGATTGGAGGATGAATTAATGAATAAAATAATGGGTAATATTTAATATTTCAATGTCTTTCTTTGTGACACAGTTCTATGCTGTTTTAATGTTTTATCTTTCACAGACACATTGATTTTTATCAGAGGAAGTATAAATCAATTATACCTCATATTAAAATTGAATGCAGTGATTTTCAGTATGAGGACAGAGAATTAAGAATGATTAGTTTGGGAACTGATGGTTGTTGTGACCATTATAATGAAGTTGAAAGTGTAGTAATTCTTCATCATATTAGTGATCAATATCATTAAATACTTATTGTTAATGGAATTATGATTTTAGAACTTTTCCTTGTGATAGAAATGACATAATGAGAGGAATAGAAGTGTGTAATGCCATAATTGAGCAATCTGGAGTAAGTAGAACATAAGCATCTAATACATTCTTAACAAGGCCTGGGTTTTCAGTGCTTGTGATGAAGATGGAAGCAAGTTAACAGAATGTGTGCATGTACTTGAGTAATTTTCCACAGGCTAAAGTTTAAATATTTTTAGATATTCTCAAACATATTTTATATTTCATTCTTGTTTTTACCCTGAATTTTACAAATAAGGATACCAATGTTTATTTGATTTGATTGCATATTAACTATACTTCAATTGTATCACAACTAGAATTTATAATTCACCACTAAATGAGTTGGGCCAGTAGAGAGACAGAAGAGCAGAGACACATACCTCTGTAGGCCAGAAAGGTGTGCATCCTTTAGTGGGAGACCAGGTTACTCCTATAATTTTTGTGGTCTTCACAGCCTGCATGTGAAGACTCGGTGTGAAGAAAACTGAAAAAAGTAGATTTCTCATTAACGTGTCACTTAAAATTTGAACAGGAAATTCTTGTACTTGAGCTAATTTGAAGGCAGCTTATCTCGTCGTACACCTGCAGAATATAGGAGGCTTTGAGCTCGTACTAAGCCATTTATTTTGTCCATGGCAAGTGCTCTGAGAAATTCGTTTCATATTCTAAATGATTTTTGGGGACAAAAAACTTGTGATAGATTTTAAAAAAGATGGAAGGAGGAGAATAAGAAATAGTATTACTATAATGCAACCAGGTGTTAATTAGATGTATTTTTTTTTTTGGAGAGTGATGAATTATCCTCCAGAATCTGAGTATCTCATGCATTATCAATCCCAAATACAATCAGCTGTGGGTTCTTCTCAAATCATGTATTCTCCTTTTCTATGTCTTGTCATTCTCTGATGAAATTTTATTCTTTGCTCTTTGTATCTTCTATAGTTTCTACCACATTTTCTCTTGTCTTCTAGTGCTCTTTCAATTCACTCACTTCTCCCTAGATGTTTCTGGTCTGTTATTCAATCACTCTGCTGATTTTTTTTTTTTATTGAAATGATTTTGTTCCCATTTCTAAAATTCCCATTTGTGACTTTTTCAAAATTTCTGGCACCTCCACAATACTCAAACCTCAGGAACTGACTTCTTTTTTTGTTGTGTCTATTTCCATCTCTTACCACTTTAGTAAATTTAGATATTTTTACTTTATAAACAAAATTCAAGAACACCATCATTTTGTGTCTTTCTTATGTTGGTGCATGATTTGAAATGTTGGACTGTGACTTCCAAACCCTAAGTGGCCCTGGAGGAGAGCATCTCCAGAAGTTTCCTATTTCTACCTTACATTCTATTTTACATTAATAGTTACATATTCATATGTTCCCCCATCATCCCAAGAAATCTGTATACCTGATGGTTTCAAGGAGAGTTCCCATCCCTCACACCATGCTTCTTATTTTTCTATTTGTCTTTGAAGACAAATACCTCTAGAGGATAGAGCAGTTCTGACAACCTTCGACCACAGTGATGCTGCTTGTTGTCATTCTTTTATATCAGGGCTTACCTGTTGAGATGAACAAGAATTTAGCTACATATACAACAGCCATTATTTCCCCAAGAACGACCCAAGTAGTCTGATGACTTTTATTTGGAAATCTTGTCTTTGGTCAGTTAATTTCCTGTTTAGACTTAATCTCCTGACCATTTGGTTTGGTGACTTTCTCCTCAAAAGTTTGGTGATTCTTGTTGGTATATTTATACTGATAACTGGAACTTTAAATTTGAACTTTTGAAATTTCTTGATCAAGAAGTAGTATTTCTATTAATTTATTATAATATAAGATAATATAAAAAGAAGCTTATCTCTGACAACATTGAAATTGGGGTGGATAACCATGTAGTTGGACAAAGTATGTGAATATCTTGTATTCCGCTTTCTGGGATTTTCATAACTCTATAACCAGGTGATCATAACTGGTGGGGTCATACCTTCTATGCCACACAGCATAAAATCTGTCATCCCTATGTCAGAATTCACATTCCCCAGTGTCTCAGAGCCATAATAACAAAGCAAACTGTATTGCTTTTGATATTTTCTAGGTTCAAAAAGAGGCCACATAGCCTAGATCATCACTGCAGCAAGTCAAAGAGTTTAATGGAGGTATTTAATTTCTTGCTCTGAAGATGGTTCTAAGCATTCATCCAATGACTTTAATTATATGTTACCTTTAAGCTGATCTTAAATTTCTTCTTTCAGTTCGATTTGCTATATTTGTCACTTAATTGATTTCATTTATAATTTAATTTTTAATTAATGTTTATTTATAATTTAATTTATGATAAAGTTAATTTTCTATGAATCCAATTGTATTTGTTTACCATGTCAAGTAATTTTACAAAATATATTTTTTCTGTTTTCATTTTATATTGTTTATGGTAGAAATAGGTAATTTGTAAAATTTTTTCCTACGGTTTCAAGAGAAATGACACGAGAAGTGAAATAACTATACAACTAAATCTGTTCAACTTGATTCAATAAAGAAATAATATTTTAAATGGAAAAAGTTATTTGCTGATTCACTTTTATTTTTACATTCAATGAGCCAAAAGTTACCACTGTTAAAATGTTCAGCCAGCATAGCTATGCCTTTGTTTTTATAAACCATAGAGTTCATGAAAATATACACCTATGTTATATGTATAAATATATACATATTTATATTTATATTTTGTGTATATTACATAAATATATATATTGGAGATATTGTTGTAAAGTAAAAATTACTGCATGGAAAGTTATTGTAAAAGACAATTAGAGAAACACAGTTGTCTTGGCCAAAAATCAAAAGGAAATAAAAAGCAAATGAAGCACTTAAAACCATTGTATCTCTCAAATAGACTAAGTTACCCTACGAGGACAAATAATCCCAAAGTGTCAGAGACTTACATCAACAAAAGTTTGTTTCTGCAGCAAGAGAGCTTTATTTCGTACTCTTGCCTTATATCCCTTTTCTCACTCGTGTCATCTTCTCTCCTGGAAAAATTTTACAGGGTAGCCTCTGTCTGGAACATTGCTGTCTCTTGTGTCAGAGGAAAAAGAGCTACAGAAAACCACAAATTGTCTCTTCGTATTTCAACTCAGAAGTGTCTACTTGAGACCAACAAGCTCATAATCTTCTCATCAGAAACATCAGTACACCACAGCCATTAAAATGAATTCAACTGTTACGAATTCAGCTAGCCTGAATACATTTAGTACACAAGTGGAATAAACAAAAAACTAGTGGTATAAAACAATAGTGAAGAAAAAATATATTCGTATGTGTATAAATATCTCAGAAACAGATATAAACATACATATGTGTATGTAATAAATACCATCAAGGGGTAAACATTTCAAAAGCTGTGAAAAGAAAATATCAGGAAGGTATGACAAGTTATGATTTCTCTTGAGAAAAGTCACATTTTTCTGAGTTTTCATATAAGTTACTTTAAATATTATATCACTTCTAAAGTATGGATTCAATTATATTTCTCTGAATAGTATTGATTGTTTTTGTAGGAGGCAATTCAACTAACTGGACTGGCACTGAAGACTGTCTCTTGGTTGACAGCTCAAATCTCATTTCAATTCTGTAATTTCTTTTCCTTATAAAGACTATTTTGGTGTCTGGTAGAATTTGTGGCAGAGTGTGCACACCAAGTTTATTATTCCCACTCTTTGGCTCTCTTCTTTTGGGATTTCACCATCATTTTGCAGTGGCTCAGCTTCTCTTGAACTCTATCATCTATTATTTTAGATAAGGAAGACAGGAAGGTTTGTATTTATGTTTAGCCAAACTAAATGGAATTGAATTTGGTTTGCCTTGAGGCTAGAAGTGATAACTCACTTTGTGAATTTTGTTCTTCAAAGTCGGAACTATTTTTCCCAAACTCTTTGTCTCCCTCCCATCACCAGGGCGGGGTGTGTGTGTATATGTGTGTATATTGTCTAGATTTTATAACTATTATCACGAGATAGTCGAGGAGGGGATTACATAGCCATGCTAGAAACACAAGTCCAAATTCCTCCAAATTTAAGTGTCTTTTACTTTTCTGAAAGTGATCTTTGTTATACTTCTGGGAACTTCATGATCTCTATAGTGTTTGTTAAAATTTGAGGTGCTCCTCTTATGCTTGAATTTTATTCTCTGTCTATAGTTATGCATTTTATTTTTCTAGTTATTACGTTGTTATTGAATTTTATTCCACTATCTCTGAGAGGGAATCTTGGATTCCCTTGACATACATAATTTGGAACAGAAGAGAAAATAGAAAAGAAAAATATAAACCATGAATACAGAAAAACATGAACTTATTTAGTGACTATATAGTTTTTATCCAATCAGAGCTTTTCCGGGGTCAAAGCTAAATTTTTGTGTATTGTTTTAAAAGGAACCAGAAACACACAATGATTGTAATTAAGGAAGGAGTCTAATAAAATGTAGGAAAAAACAACACTTATTAATTACAATGACTAATTTTTTCCATAACCTTATATTCATTAATTATCGGTAAACAAACTTTTCTAATTAATAAATTTGGAACACACGATTGAACACATACAGAACAATCCTTCCTACATTGCCTTCGGAACTGGCTCCTTGCAAAGAACACATATTCTGCTCTGCTCTAAATAATGTAAACATTATAAGGGCACCATCTTCCTCTAAAATTAGACTGAAGTTAGTCCTATTTAATATTCTAGTCCAGATTAACAAGCCCATTATATTTCACACCTAACATACACTCTGAAAGTTAGACCCATAGAAAACTATCATTTTGATCCATAGGTCCCTGACTTCCCTGTGTCTCTACTAATACTAAATTCAACCTTGATTAGCATCACCCTGATATTATTCCTTATAGTGATATCATGTGGAGAATTTTTGGAGTGAGTGGATATGAACTAGGCTCATTCTACCAAGTAATTCCCATGGCTTCTTATGTACACCTAAAACTTTAGACATATTTTTAGGCATTATTTAAATATATAGAAAATTGTTTGTGAGATAATGACAGGTATTCCTCATCATAACATATTAAGTAGCTTCTGTGTTATGTATTTTTTTCCATTCTCAGTAGTAAGAGATACACATGTATGAATAGGGCACTCCAACTTTAAAAGAAAAAGGTCATTTTAGTCTCTTTCCCTGGGAAACTATAAAACTTTCATTTGTCCCAAATCTCAGAGCTTTTAAGGGCTATATTGACCAAACTTGACAATTTCTTTTAAAATTTCTTCGATTAAAAAAAAAAAAACACAATAGCCTCTAGATATGTGCAAAATAATACATTGGGGGAGAAGGCTGGGGTTCTTGACCAATAAGAAAAAGCATAGTCACTGCAGCTTGATTCTAATAAGGGAAAAGCGTTCCTAGTAAAAAAAAATTACTCTCATTTATTGGTCATACATGAGATGCATTGAATTTGCCAAAGTCTTTTTGACTGAAAATATTTTTGATATATATGATTAAATTGGTTAAGTCGGATTATATTTTAGATGTCTGGATAAAATAAATTTCTTGAAACACTTGAGATTTAATACGTGAAAGAAGAAAGTTTGAGAGCACGGATCTTCATAAAAATCTGACATTATTAAATATTTGGGAAAGAAAATATGAAAAGATCATGTATTGCAAGAACTTAATATCATTAGGCTTTGTTTTAAGGCTCTTTAGGCATTATATTACATATTTCTCAGAGCGACTCTTATTGGTGGCTATCGTTATCATCATCATGTCACAGGTGATGGAATGGAAGCATAAAGTTTTTAAGTAAAAATAACTGAGATGTAGTGAATACGTATGTGGCAGGAAGTGCTTTCAAGTGCATTTGCAAGGGCTTTTCAAATGTTACTTGGATAATCCATGAATAAGACACTATTTCTATCATATTTTACAGGAGAGAAAACTAAGCCAGAACATTTATAGTAACTGTTGTATTACTATAGTCACCAGGCTAATAGGGTGCATTCAGAATTTACACTCAAGTGACCTGTTTTTACTGCCAAGCTTTTCAACTTTATACCATGCTGCTTACTTCCCTTTTGTACCCTGAACAAATATACAAAAAAGGATCTAACCTGAATCCGTAGTCCAGAGCTGAGTCCGTACGTGCCCAACCTATATCAACTGAAAGCCAGCAAAACCAAACTGGGTAAATGAGAAATGAATGTTTATTTTTAAATGACAATGCAATCTTGGGTTCTTTGTAACACAACTGTAGCAATTACATACAGCAACTATTTACATAATATATGAAATTAATTTTGAATACTTACATACTTTATGAATATAAGAAATATAAACAGAGAATATAAAAACTGCATTTAAGTCAGAGATAGATGTATATTAAATATTAATTTATTTTACAAATTATATAGAATCTCTCCCTCTTGTAATTGAATTACAGTAAAAATATATAGGAAACATGGTCAAATTGCGAAAGTTCATCACAAGTTCTGTCAATGACTAGTTTGTGTTTGATTTACACAAATATATTTACACTTTTAATTTTTTTATTATTTAACACGTTATTATTTCCTATAAGAATGTTTCTAAGCATAGTAATTAAGAGGGTCAAATGAGGAGATAGAGAACACAATAAAACAGGATACCTTCCAAAATATCTGAAAGCTAGTAGAGGGAAAAACAGACATGTAAAAAATATCAAAGGACACTGAGTATACCCCATGAAAATTCCAGTCTCTACCAAAAAGGGAATCTAATCATTGATAATGCTGTAACCAAAATCGATTCAGAAGGTACATGTTGCTTCTCTTTGAGCAAGCGGGGCAGATGCAAGTGGTTTTTATATAGCAACCTTGTAAATGTTGCATAGTAACCTTGAGTGTCAATTAATTTATTGTTCTCAGCTCCAAATCTGTCTTGTATTGCCTTTTCTGAGACAATGGCGCTAGATGCTATACCCTTTTCTACCTTGTCGGCTCACGTGATGTTAAGTTTTGTCAGAAAAAGGCACTGGAGAGACACTGACAAGAACAGGCTTTGTTCCTGTTTTCATGGTGTTTTCTCTCCTTTGGCTACTGTGGTGTGGTTGCCCGCTGTGCGCACGCAGGAAGTCCTGTGGCATTCATCCTCCAGCAAGTTTCTGTGGCCAGTGTCAGTCTTAGCTCCCCTGCCTCCACTCTCTGCCAGCTGCCACGGTGTCAGGGGAGTCTTCTTGCTTGCCAGTCACAGCCTGATATCCATCCTCACCTATTTCAGCCTGCAGACTGTGGAACTACTCTATGCCAGGGCAATCCCGTGAACATGTCCGCCACAAAGTCATCTGCAGCCACACTGCCTGCAGTGTACTCAGTCTATAACTCAT
>CM053503.1:19324790-19339090 GCA_028627145.1 Eidolon dupreanum | reverse complement strand
CATTAGCAGATTCTGCATTAAACTAGCATACTACCAAAGGGTGTTGTCATTAACAACATTCCAATGTGTCAGACTGTTAATCTGTATAGTGTTTGGATATCACAACACAAGCAGTACATTTTTAAATAGTCTTTTTAAGAATTGTGGCTAAAATATTTGGCAATCTCTGAATACTCTATAGTGGAAATGCATTGTTCATAATTTAACCTGGTAAATTCAGTTCCCATTCAGAATTTGGAGATTTCTCTTTTAGAAGCCACTCTTTAAAACTGTTGGAAAAGCTTCACAAAACTATTTCAAAGTTACAGAATGAAGAATCAGAAAAATCAAATGAAGTAGAAAGTGCAGATCCATTAAAGACTAAAAGAATGCCCCCTCCTCTTTTTTTTTTCTTAAGCACTTCTCTGAAATAGCCATATGTAGGAGATTCCTTTTCTGGTTATTTCTATTTTTATTTTATAACCGGGACCTCACATACCTGCCATGAGAAATGGTGTTCCGACTTTGACGCAGAAAAGGCACGCTGTGTGCTTGTTCCAGGAGGACGTTGTTAGGTTACAGAAGTGATCAGGATGCTAGAAATCCGAGCATTGCATGTGAGGACCTTTAAAAGGAAAAGAAAAAGAAAAATTGGGTATTTAAACGATGTTCTTGAATCACTTATTGGTGAGACACGGATGTATAGTATGAAAGAGAAGTAGTAAAATCACTAGCTTTTAAAATGTTCCTGGAACCACAATACAGGAAATCCACACTTGTGTAATTGTAGTTGGGTAATGTGAACACTTTGACTATCATAAGAGGTGAAAGTTTTTTTTAATGTTTGAACATCAACATCTTTGAAAATTATTGGAACACAAGGAAAAGGATATGTAAATCAATTTATTTGGTATAATAAAATTTCACAAAGATTTTCTCTTTTAATAATGAGAAAAATTTATAATTTATCTTGTGCTAACCAGAAATGAAAGCACTTGGCATATATTAGCTTGTTTATTTCTGAAACGGCTTAATAATGAAGATACAGAAATATACTCATTCTACTGATGAGAAAACTAAGGCAAAGCCGAATACTTGAACAAGGTCACTATTATTGAATCCCGGTGTTCTTTCTCCAGAACACACATGCAATATAGTTCAAATCAAGCCTGTCTCTCTGTGTGTCTATGTGTTTTTCTAATTTTGATTTTTCGGGACAGATTGTTTGGTTTTTCACACCTCTCACTCTGTGCTTTCGATAACTGCCTCATTAATTAGCATGGAAGGCAAGGATCAAAAGGTAGTACCACAGCGACTTCCCATTACTGTTCCATGCACACACACACACACACACACACACACACACCTGTGCACAACAACTATTTTAGGTGGTCTAAGCCCACACTATAGTGCCTCATTACTATTCCATGTACACACACATACACACACACATACACACCTGAGTTCTATGACTACCTAAGTGGTCTAACTTACACTACAGTGAGCTTTAAAAGCTTCCAACATTGTATTTTCTAATGTTCTTTCCTTTCAGGTCCTTTGATCATGACTGCGGCCAATCTATTATCCTTATTTTTTATTAATATATTAATTATTATATTTTTACAGGATTATCTCTTTCAGATAATATATTGATAGTTAAATTTACACATTTTGTCCTTGGGAGACAAATCTTACTAGGGGGAAATCTAAATGTAGGAAGGATAGGCAGAATAAAAACCTTGACAGTAGGAACCTTGACCTATGATTAAGTATCTGGTAATACAATTCACCATTCATCAACAGATAAAGCACAGGCCTAAATCAGTTTTCTGTTGTTCATATTATTTATTTTTAAGCATTATAACATTACCATTGATGAACCTTTTTGTAAAAGACCGATTTTTAACCAAAAACAAAGACAAGTCCTATAATTTTTTTGTTACTATGAAGTTAAAATTGTGCATGTTTTTAATTTGTATAGTGTACATAGAACTGTTTTCACTGAACCACCAAAATAATAAAATTGAAATTCTTATCAGAGAATATAAACAAAATATTAATAATCCAGGCTCATGCAAATCCTCGTTGAAGGCGGTGATGTATAAATGATATTTTGCCCACTTAAGTCTATTCATTTTAGTTTTACTGTTAGACAAAATTGAAATAACAAAAAATGCCTATTTTTTCATTCTTGCCAATGTACAATCGTCTCAGATAAATAAAAGTTTCAGATTTCGCTTCCTTCTTTAGTGTTAATAAGATATAATTTTGTAACAGAATATATAGTCGGGGTTATTACTATACTTCCAACACTGACAGGACCACCTATATTTGGAGGTGATTCCAAGTTTTCAGAACCATATTTGATGAGATTGAAATCACCATTGTCTTTTTTTTTTTACCTTAGTTTACAGAAACAGAAATAAAATTTGTGAAAGCTGTGTTCAATTCAAGAATTCTAGGCTCAAATCACAAATAAGATAACTGAACACACAAAAGTAAGTGCTCACACATAGGATACACACACAGACACACACACATATAACTGTAGAGCTATATATACATAAAAGGCATATGTATACATAAAATATATATAATACATGTATATATGTGTGTATGTGTATCTATATGTATGTGTATGTGTGTGTGTGTGTGTGTATGTATATATACTCCTTTCTTTAATTCTTTCTGAACTGCCAACCCTAATTGACTGGATTCCTTCTTGCACATAGGCAATTAAGTCGTACTTGTGCCAGGGTCTCTGCGACTTATCTCCACTTGGAGCAGAGGTTGTCATCACCCCACTCCAATCTCTCGGGATATTGGCTGATCTCTAGCCAATCACTGTCTACGGTTCTGTATTTGTAGACTTTTTCTCCTAAAATCGCTGAGGCCTTGCTGCCCTCACACATGGCACCCCCGATGTGCTCAGCAATTCTCTCCTGCATGGGCTTCAATGAGTCTCAGGATTTGGCTAGTCCAGCAACCTCGGTCCTGACATCAGGCAACTCAGCACGTTGGGGCTTGTCCCGTTTATCAGAATCGCTGAACAGTGTTAGCTCCAGTCTCCTCTTCTACTAGCTACAACCAGAAGACAAACTTTATTATGCTCTGCTTTCCCTTTCCTGTGTTAACACTGTTTCCAGTCTTTATTCCAGATTAAATTTGAAAAAATTACCAGAATTTTATAATTTATGATTAAGAATTGCTTTGGCTACAATAAGAAAGCATCTCTATCTTTAAAATATTTACTATATTAAAGAGCATATTTTACATGTTCTCCACAAGACAAAGGCAACGTTTTACTAAAAATAATAGCTACCTCCCTTTCTTTCCAAACCTTCTTGAAAAAAGGTTGTACCATAATTGCGAACATGAAAATTAATTTTAAGCCTTTTTTGTTTGAAAGCATTGAAGGCATATGTGTCTGTACAATGTAGATTTTCAAAATGGTGGTTTTGAAATACAGTTTTTTTATTCTGCACTATTATCATATGACTTAATTTTTTTTTTTAAATGAGGCAATCATTGGTTATCTCACAGATTGCAAGGACCTTTTCAGCTTACAATCCCTTATTTTTTTTTATTTTTTATGCCTACAAAACCTGGTATTCCTAGGTACTCTCCTACTGAAATACTAACCATTCCCGATCCTGCTTAGCTTCTGAGATCAGACGGGACCAGGCTTGGTCAGAGAGGCATGGCAGTAGACATATGACTTAATTTTATTCCTCTTATATCTCACTTTATTCAAGAGTGAAAATGGTTTCACTATGATAGTCACAATGTTCTTATCCCTTAAGACATAAGCGAAGGGTTTCATTATTTTGCTTTTGCCCATTTCAAGGTAAAATATTGACATCATCATATGTGCCTCAATTGCATTATTAATGCTTGAAATGTATAGTTAGCTGCAAAATAAGTATATCAAGTTTCTTAAAATATATGAGCAATATTATTATAAAAGTGAGTGTTACAATACATGACACATGATATTTAAGGATTTGAATTGATCAGGAAAAAAAGAACTCCTTTACTGAGAAGCATAAGCAAAAACTCTCCAGAAAAAGTAAAAAGTGCTGAAATAAAGTGACCAGGGCATAGTTTATGCTTCTTTGGGGAAAATCTGGTAGCAATCACTGGATGAAGAACTGCGGTTTCAAAGCATGTTCAAATTAACTTTAATAAAATCAGAAAAATCTAAAAGTAATTTTCTTTTTATTTAAAGCAGAGAAATCAATGTAATCATCACCAATATAAATGATTTAAAATTTACATATCTTGTTGTAACAAATATTACCTAAGTAAATTTAAAACCATTTATATTTGTTATGACAAGATATCCATATTGATACATTTCACTGACTTCTAAAGGTAGAGAAATGAGCATGATTTATTAAAATGTAAGAATTTCTATATTTAATCACATAAGATAAATATTTCTCCTGTGAAAACAGTTAAATAAGCTGTTTATTACAAATACAATGCTTTTGATTTATAACATTTCCCATTCCCTGCATTCCACTGGATAATAAAATAGAGGTGATGTATCTGTGTATGTGTGTGTGTGTGTGTGTGTGTGTGTGTGTGTGTGTGTGGCGCATGCGCGCACCAGTGTACAAATGAGCAGAAGCTAAAATCTGTATGGGCACGGGAAAATTTCTGTCCTCTGAGCATACTGCAGTAATCTGCGTAGAGAAAAATTACTATTGTTTCCTTGGCTTTCTTATCTCTAATTTCACACACCGAGACATTATTTTTAGTACAATTCTATGGAACGTGAATTGCTTGGTCAAACCTTAACTTGAACTCCAAAAAGTGGAAGAGCAATCGAACTACAAAACACTTCACAAATCATGGGAGAAAGCAGAGTCGTCCTACCCAAACCAAGCGCTGAAGTGTCTGGAAATGGGAAGGTGGGAGGGAGTCTGGAAATCCCTGGTTGGAAACAGAGTCACACACAGGAAATGAATCGTTTCCTTGCAGCAACAAGGACACAAGATTTGTGTATTAGCTTCTGCCTGTGCAGCTAGGCATCTTGCACTCTGAATAGAGTGAATACAGGTATCTTCAACTCAGCCATTTAACCTCATCCTGCAAAGTTATTTTCTGTTTTTAGTAAGGGAATAAATAATCACATGACTCATTTCTCTCTGTCCCTCTATGTCGTTTTTTTCTCTTTTTATAAACTCATTTACGGAGTTTAAATCACCACAAAACCTCACTCATGTTAGGAGAGGTCAGAATTCAACCTTTTAAGCAACACTTCCTCTCTAAGTAATTTGAGGTCCTATCTCAAGACATCTGAATTCAATGAAACTTTGTGGGTATGTCCTGTAGTTCGTATAGTCGGTTAGCACAGGTTTTCAATAAAGCCATTGCAACACCTTCTTTCTTAAAAGAATGAAGTAATTTTTATTTTTATACCTAATATAATTCCCCTTGTAATTTCAGAGACTTTGAAAATCCTACATTTGTTTAAACCAAATGATAGCTATAAGTTAAAATTATTATGATTCAAAGAAGTTTAATTGATTGTTGAATAAAACAAAAGCAAAGAATAAAATTTTCCTCTGTATTGAGGCCAAGTGGTAGAATTAGGATCACCTATTTTATCTCTAATTATTCAAAGTACAAAAGTAGAACCTTATAAGTTTATTTAAATGATATATTAAATGAACCTAATAAGTTTATATAAATGATATATTAAGTCTATTGAATACATATTTTGTTCATGATTTAAAACATTTCATATTCATAGAATGTCAAGAGTCTATATCTTCATGTTTTATAATGACCTGTTTTATCATTTATGACTTTTCTTAAGAGTTTTTAAAACTTTTCCAAAAACTTGAATTACTAGAGGCACCTATGTCATGTTGGCTTTAAAATGAGTATTTTAGAGTAAAAGTAATAACCAGAACATTTGTCCCAAACTCCAATGCCAAATTAAAAGTATTCAGATTAATTTTGAAGTATTTTTAAATGTCCTTCAAAGGTAACTGTGTGATGCTCGGTATGAGCAAATATTCATTCACCTCTACTCTCTAAATGAAATATACTGGGATTCTGACAGTCCCAGAGACCATAGCTTTCTATCAAAATTTTTGCTTCCGCAGAAAATACATAAGAAGAACTGTAACACTTGAATCGGTCCCCAACCGACTCTGAATCATGGCAGAGTAACAGAGAAGGCAGAGATAACTTCTGAAAGAAATGAAAAAAAAAACCTCATATTAAATTTGAAGTTTAAGCAAGATTGTATAAGGTAAATAGAGCTTGTAAGTACAGAACCACACTGACTATAAGGTGAGAAATGGGTAACAGACCTGCCTCATATCAAAACCTAAATAAGAAAAAAATAATTCAACACACATATTCTCTTTTCACACAGCTTTGAATAAAGTATAATTTATACATAAAAAGTAATAAAAACATGAAGTTTGATAACCATCAGATCCAAAGCAAATACCACTCCCATCAAGATATAGTTTTCCAGGATTACCAGGGTCTTTCCACATTTAAACTTCCAGTTACTCTCCTCTTCTCCTCCATATATTACCATCATCTACACCTCTAACATAATCTTGGCTTCTAATGTAAACTATAGTTTAGTTTTGCCTGTTTTGCAAGTTTATATGATTAGAATAATGCAATATAAAATCTTTGTGTCTAACTTATTTTCTCCAAGTTCTTGTGTGAGTCACCCAAGGACTCATCTCATCTTACTGACGATGACTAGGCTAGATGTAAATTACAGTGGCTGGTGGATAAGATCCACCCATTGACTTGAATCAAGTGGGGTCCAGTTTGGATACTGGAATGGGGTCAACTTTACTGAAAACAAAATGGATCATAATGATTATATAAGGAAGTTTTGAGGCATAGAACTTTTAGGAAGATGAAATTTGGCTGACTCCTTTCAATACCTTTTGTGCATTTTTTATCTTGTTTCCTTTTTCCCTTAAGATAGGTCTTCACAAATGAGTTTACCATGAAGTCCAACAATTTACGGCTTAAAAGAATAAACACATATTATAGCACTTAGTTTCTGAGGGTTACAAATCCTTCAACAACTGAGCAGAATTGATGTGACTCAGGTTCTTTCATGAGGTTGCTGTCAAAATGTGCACTGGGGCTGTACAGTCATCTGAAGGCTTGACTGGGGCAGGTAATTCAGCTTGCAAGAAAGGTCACTACATATCTGTTTGAAATAGACTTGATTTCCTTTGCTAGCTATTCATAAGAGGCTTCAGTTCTGTATCACATGGTCCTTTCAACAGGGCTGCTCTGATGTGATACTGGCTTCCCCCAGATCAAGTGATCTGAAAGAGAGTAAAAAGGAGGAAGCCATAAATATCTTTTATTATTTAGTCTCAGAAGGGGTATATTACCTTGTCCACTGTATTCTACTTGTCACACAGATCAACCTCCACACATGTGGAAGGGAATTATAAGAAGGTATGTGCACCAGAAGGTGGGAATCATTGGTGGACATTTTGCAGTTTCACTGTAACACCTACTTGATGGATTTTTACCTTTCATAGTGAACAGAGTGATAATATAAGAAAGACCCAAGAGTTTTAATACTGTAAAATGTATAAGTGCATTTACAACTGTGATGATGTGACCTAAAAAGGATAAGGCAAAGCAGACAATAAGGTTGGTGCCTCCAAAATCTCATTTTACACATTTTGACAGGTATTGGCAAATGATGGTCCATGAAGTAAATTTCTCTCACCATCTGCTTTTGTGAATAAAGTTTTCTTGTAAAACAGCAAACCATTCAGTTACTTACTGTCTATGTCTTCTTTTGAACTGCAATGGCAGAGCTAAGTAGTTTTAACAGAGACTGGCCTACAACGTTAAAAACAATTGCTATCCAGTTCTTTAAAGGAAGCTTTCCAGCCATTTGCTAATATGTAAAAAAAAAAAAAAGTAAGAAGAAAAGAAGAAATAAAAAGAAAAGAAAAGAAAAGAAAAAGGAAAAGAAAAAAATTGAAGTGGCCCAAAATTATGAAAATGAAAAAGGGAGATTAAATGTTCTAAGTATTTCTAGGTTTATTTAATTTAAAGACACCATAAGGCTCCAATGAGCACACTCATATTATGTCCTTAATAAGGGCAAATAATATGATTACGACATGTGAAAGATAATTCAATGAGAAGCCAGAGGCCAAGAAACATTCAGGAACAAGCTCTCCAATGTCCTTTTTATTTGTACAAAGACATGATTCTTCTCTGGATGAAACTGCTGATAAATTTGTGCAATGAAACTTGGTTTCAGGAGAGCCGAGGCAGAAGTTTCCTGCAAATTCTGGTCACATAGCGGAAGCAGGATTATCTAACCAATGATCTCAACTGTAAGTTATCAAAGAACAAAATGACCCTAGCTTCCACTTTACTTTTAAAAACCTTACCATAAAAAAACTATTTAGTCTGATAGATAGCTCGTTATTTAGCTAATTATTTAGCTCACAGTCCTTACTATACCCAAGAGGCAAAAACAGATGTTCAAGCATCTCTGCAGATAAGCAAAAAGCTGTCCCAGTCCAGCTGTAAAGTACTATTAGGCGACTTAGATGTCACTACTAGAGGAACTACAGTCGAGCCCCTTATAATTTTAATGGCCCTAGCATTTTTTGGCAGCTAGAATTAAATAATTTAATTCTTAATTAACCTTTGTTCACATGTTAACTGCTCTTCTTGTTCAACTTCTTTTGTTCTCACAGTATAATCTTGTGTTGTCCAGGTGCTGATTTTTCTGTTAAGCAGGAAGAGATAAGTTCAGGGCCTGGAAGAGAATTCATGAGTTTGTTTAGCAGAAGGAGGAAATGTGTCCAAGGTCGCTGTTATGAGCTATTGGCACCCAGGAATCTGGCATGAAAAAGTGTTATCTATAACTAAAGAAACACTGACTTCTTTCTCTGTTCCCTGACCTCCCCTCCCCCTTCTTCCCCTTTAAAACTCTTCTGCTTGTTCCTGAACTTCAAAGATGGCTTTTGGACATTAGTCTGCAGTCTTCCCAAGCATGCCAGCTTCCTGAATGAAGCAACCTTTCTTTTCTATCCAACACTTTTCTCTGGAGTATTAGTTTTTGAGCAGCGAGCAGTTGGACTTTTAGGGGGGAGGGCGGAGAGAACAAAACTAAAAATAAATATGTGAGGGTAACTAGAATAGGATTCTTTGTCTTGCCATATGTGAATTAAATTCCTACTCATCAGAAAACAAAAAGCAGTGTTTAAATTTAATAAACTATGAAGTAACAACTAAAACAAATATGAGGGATTTGTTGGTATGGTAAGCAAAACTCTAAACTGACTCTCTGCATATTCCCATGCCCTGACGTACACCAGTATAATCCCATACCCTTTAGATTCAGTGAGATTGTCAATACAGGTATACCTCCTTTTGTTGAGCTTCTTTTTATTGTACTTCTCAGGTGTCACATTTTTTATAAGTGTAAGACAAGATCATCCACCAGCAAAAAGGTCACAGCTAGGCTTCTTTTTTGTGCTACCTGCTTTATTAAGGTGGTCTGGAAACAAGCCTACAGTGTCTCCAAGGTATGCCTGTATGATAGGATGTTACTCTGTGATTAGAATACAGGAAATGGCAACGATGAGACTATTTTGCAGATGTAATTAAGATTCTACATTAGCTAATTTTCAGTTGATTGAAAGAGATATAATGGGTGAACCGACCTTCTCAGAAAAAAACTTAAAAGAAACTGTACAGACCAGATAGAGTGATGAATCTGAAATGCTGTCCAGTGACCTTGAATAAGCAGGCAGCCATGGTGTGACTGGCTATGAAGTGGATGGATTGTGGGTGCTGAGGGTCTCAGTCCAACAACCACAAGGAACTAAATTATGCCAATAGCTTTAAAGAACTTGAAAAAGATCTGACTTTCAAATGAGAATATAGACTTGCCAAGACCTTGGTTCCAGTTTTGTGGAACCACAAATAACGGGAAAAACTAAGGCATGCCCCGTTTTTGATCCAGATAATATGAGATAATAAACATGTGTAGTTTTAAGTTTCTAAATTTCTCATATCTTGTTATGTATCAATCTGTAACATGTATTATATACATTCAAGATAATACACATAGAGTAAATGTGTATTAAAGATAAAATTAAGGAAATATAAAGTGACAACTAGCCATATTATTTCACTTTATGTGTTTCTTAGATATTCTTACCTTTTACATACAGCACTGGTATGGTCACTCAACTAGTCCTTCCATATGCGTTAGCCCATTCACAGAAAAAAATACAGAGATTAAGAAGAAAAACAATGTATCTTTCCCCAGAGAATAGTATATCAGAAATCTGATGTCAGAGGGGGAAAAAAGATAGTTTTGTAGAAAGATTTTTCTATAATAGGAGTCTTTCCCATCTCAAAGACTACACAGATATTTTCAGAATAAAAAAAATGTAAAATGCAGGTAAGAGTGAGAAGAAAAATAATAAAAAATGTAGTGGGTTCAACGGTTCTGAAGTGAGAATAACTAGTATGATGAGACCATGATGTGGGAAAGACACTGCCGTAGCCTCCATTCAAGCCACGGCTTTCCATCATAGTACTTTGAGATGAAACGGGAGCTAGAAAAATCTCTGTCTGTAATTGGGAGGCAATAGGAATTTTCTTCTTTTGGGGGAGGGGAATTTTTGACATAGCTTATTCTCTGAAATTGGACAAAACCTGCCATATTCAACGCTTTCTGTTTCTTCTTTGTTCTTGCAACTGTAATGATTGTACATGAGTTCTCAATCAAAAGGTAGGTTGGGCTCTGGACATCTCATAGGGTGACAATGTAGAAAGTAATCCTTTGAACCTATACTAGTGTGGCTAAATGAAAACAGTTGAGATTCATATTGTACAGACTTTATAAATAGAGACTATCCTTGGTTCCTACAGAGAAAATCCACCTAGTGCACGATAGAAACAAACAAAAACAAACAAACAAGCAAAAACTTAGATGAACTGGCCTCATGGAAGGAAGACAGGTAGATAAGATAGTAGGATAGCAAACTATTGATTTCTTTATAAACTTATCAACACTATTTTTACATTTTTAATTAAAAATATATTATTGTAAAATCACATGGACAACAAAGCCAAAACATGTAAAATATCTAGAAAGTACGTTGCAGTTTCTCTTATTGCAAGTTAAATGCTTAAAGATATTTTATTCCATCTTTTATTTTTGATAACATAACTTAAGTGCATTTCTTAAGTCAATCTTTATACAAGAATGTAAACAGTTCAGGTTGTAGTCCTATTATATTTTTTGATATAAAAAATAAGAGGTCTTTTCCTCTTCTTGGCTGCTTATGTTGAATTTCAATTTGGATTCTTAATTATTATGATTTAAAATATAAAACAGGACAGCAAATAGAGATGTCAATATGATTTTTTAAAGATGTATATGTTAAAAATTTTTAAAAAGGAAATAAGATATTGATATCTTGATATCTGGAAAATCGCATCCAGGTCATAGGAATCAAATCTTATTGTATTCCCAGTCTTTCTTTGATACACTCAGAGAACTCTCAATAAAATGAATTGCTCACTTATGCACATGCAAAATAAGAGAATTGTTAATATTTTACATATAACTTAAGAAAAGTTTTTGGGATTGATTAGAGATCAAGATCCTCAATGCACTTGTAAGTGACTCTTTTGTTCATGGATAAGCATAAGGCAAGAAACACTTGTGCAATAAAAAAACTGATATTGTAAATTTATGTGATCAGGGCTTAGAGTCTCTTTCCCCTTGCAAACTCTAAAAGCAATCACACAAGAACCACATACTTGGCCAAAGACTTACAGTTCTTCTACGCCACTCAAAGTGTTTACCTGGGAAGCCAGGTGACAAATGTGAGGAAACTGTCCTATGGCACTTTCATTTCTAAATTAAAACATATAGGTGGATAGATATTCAGAAAGAATGAACGTTCAGAAAAGTGAGGTAGAGATGAAACTTCCCAGTTAGTATGCCATACAGAGGACTGAAATGATGTCGATATGTATTTTATGATGTAAATTGATTTATTTAAATTTCTCCAGAGAAACTTTACAAGAATGTACATACGAAAAATATACCACATACAATATTAAACATATGTACTAAATCAAATATTCATGAATTTCTTTATCATCATGGAAGAGTGCAAATTTCATCAACCTTAAAACACATGGTTTCAAATATATAAAATCGTATAAGACAAAACTTGAACCACTTTATACGCCCTAAAAGTAGATATCTAGTACTAACATAAGAGGTAAACATACCATTCTTATTAACACTGGACCTCATTGTCACCCCTACTGCCATAAAAAAAACACTAAAGAAGCTGTTGTTTACAGATAAAACGCATTTTGTCCCGGCAGGGTTCATCCAAAAAACCTTTATTTGAGCTATACACTATGCACTTCCGTATATTTAAACTTTGAAGAACTGGAAATCTATAATGAAAAATAAATAAAATGTTGACATAAGGGCAAAGGAAATAAGAATGTTTAGGGATAGTGTTTCTTATTAAAAATAGAACTTTTTAAGGCATTTGAATAAGATATTAACATACTGAGTCGCGATATTTTTTCATGATTTCAGAGGACAATATTACGAAAACTCAGTTATTACCTCAATAACAATTAACATTGACACCGATTTTTTCCATTGTTATTAGTGGTTTTCATATATAATAAGCTTTACCTCTATTTTGTTTGAGATGTATTGACTAATCTAAGCTAGGAAAACAAATCAGAGCAGCAAATATATCATTGTATGATGCTGCAAACCCCATGTTTATGAATGGATGTGAAATTCTAAAATCATAAATATACAGAAAATAAGCCCAGCATATTTGAAACATGAGAAGATGCGAGAAATTTGGGCTTCCTCAGAATAAAGACAATAATGCCTATTTTGTTTTTCCTGGACAACTTCTCTGTGTGTGATCATCTGTACATGCACAATACGTCCAACTGTTTGTATCAAGACAAAAAAAAATGCTCAAAAGCTCTTTTATGGTCGCAAGTACACCAAACTCAGGTCATAAAAAAGCTTTGGAGCATATACATGGATGTTCTAGAAGGGCCTAAAATTGCCACTTTGTTGCGTTTATACTCTTTCTTGTGTTCTCATGCTATAGACAGGTTATCTTAGCTACAGTGCTGCCAGATGTTACAGTTTTTGCTCAGATCTAATGCTAAACTCCTAAAGGATATAGGAGGCTGACTGCCAGAAACTTACAGATCTTGGGAAAGAGCAGAGCCATCCTCCCACAACCAGGCACTACGTTCCTTATTGTAAGAGAGTCCGATCCAGTAAAACCATTCACTGATATGGTTGATGAAATTCTGTTGGGAAATGAAGGTGAACATATTAACCTAATTTCAATCTACTCTGTGTGAATAGTGTACTTTTAAGAAAGTCCGTGTCCAGCATAGATTCAGACTTTAAATCACTCAAACTAAAATAATTTATCATCTATGTTAGGAGGTATAGTAACATACTTCACATTTTCTCACTTATCAGGACCATTCATTTATGGAGAAAAAAATGTTGCAAAATTTTCCTTATTGAGGAATGATAAACATTATAAAAGAATTTTCCATGAAATACATATTTTCCCCACAGGAGATCAACATCAAATATGATCTCAAATCAATAGGATCTTGAAGTATAATTTTCTTGGGTATATAATCTACTCAACCGATACTCAAATAATTTCTTCATGTAGCCAGAGAAATTTTTCACCTTTTCATAAGAATTGGATAGTTTTATAATCATATTTTCATTACTCATTCCATATTATATCCTGAAATGAAGACAAAAGCTAGATAATTACAAAAAATTATAAATTTAATTAAAACCCTGAAATATACAAAGTTGTTTTGTTGGTTCTTTGAAAAAAATAATGACCTAGTATTTCTTCTTTGATCTCTCTCTATTATGTCTCTGGTACTGTATATGACATGTATCTTGATTTTTATCCTTATAATACAAATCTTTGAGAAATTTTATAGGTTTTATACGGATTGTTTTAAGGTATACAAAACTAGTAGTCATTAGTTCAAATACAACCATCTATGTACTATCTGACTAAAGAGTGAATCAAAGTAGTAAGCATACTTATATAGTAGTTTTCCTCTAGGCTAAAGAAAATGCAAGAAACCAAAATTCAATACATGCCAGTTCATCTTTGTTTTGTAACTGAAGTAGACTGGAATTCCGAGAAGCACAGAAATCTTTGCTTTCTTCCCAAGTTTTCCTTTCATTAGAAATAAAATAACAGTTGCACTGGTAC
>CM053503.1:19262022-19316678 GCA_028627145.1 Eidolon dupreanum | reverse complement strand
GAAAGTTTGTCTAGACCTACAGTCTTTATTTAACATATTCTATCATTGTCAAAATAATACCACTTGGGAGTATGCTCTCCTGCTAATCTCAATGCATTCATTGCTCTGAGAAAGATCAAGAGTACATGACATTGTAGAGGTTTCACAGGGAAGAGAAAACATGGGAGCAATTGGACCTGGTGTGATGAGACGGTCCCCAACTAACATCTGGGTAATAGTTTGGGGAGCTGGTTTCATTTCACTATACCCTAAATTATAACACATAAGCAACCATATTTTATAAGATCATTACATTATCTTATACCCCAAATTACTGGTTTGTAGGCTTTTTACGCAGAACAGTTTTGCATTAGCAGATTCTGCATTAAACTAGCATACTACCAAAGGGTGTTGTCATTAACAACATTCCAATGTGTCAGACTGTTAATCTGTATAGTGTTTGGATGTCACAACACAAGCAGTACATTTTTAAATAGTCTTTTTAAGAATTGTGGCTAAAATATTTGGCAATCTCTGAATACTCTATAGTGGAAATGCATTGTTCATAATTTAACCTGGTAAATTCAGTTCCCATTCAGAATGTGGAGATTTCTCTTTTAGAAGCCACTCTTTAAAACTGTTGGAAAAGCTTCACAAAACTATTTCAAAGTTACAGAATGAAGAATCAGAAAAATCAAATGAAGTAGAAAGTGCAGATCCATTAAAGACTAAAAGAATGCCCCCTCCTCTTTTTTTTTTCTTAAGCACTTCTCTGAAATAGCCATATCTAGGAGATTCCTTTTCTGGTTATTTCTATTTTTATTTTATGACCGGGACCTCACATACCTGCCATGAGAAATGGTGTTCTGACTTCGACGCAGAAAAGGCACGCTGTGTGCTTGTTCCAGGAGGACGTTGTTAGGTCATAGAAGTGAGCAGGATGCTAGGAATCCGAGCATTGCATGTGAGGACCTTTAAAAGGAAAAGAAAAAGAAAAATTGGATATTTAAACGATGTTCTTGAATCACCTATTGGTGATATGCGAATGTATAGTATGAAAGAGAAGCAGTAAAATCACTAGCTTTTAAAATGTTCCTGGAACCACAATACAGGAAATCCTCACTTGTGTAATTGTACTTGTGTAATGTGAACACTTTGACTATCATAAAAGGAGGTGAAAGTATTTTTAATGTCTGAACATCAACATCTTTGAAAATTATTGGAACACAAGAAAAATGATATGTAAACGAAACTTAAATTTATTTGGTATAATAAAATTTCACACAGGCTTTTTCTTTTTTTATAATAAGAAAAATTTAAATTTACCTTGTGCTAACCAGAAATGAAAGCACTTGGCATATATTAGCTTGTTTATTTCTGAAATGGCTTAATAATGAAGATACAGAAATATACTCATTCTACTGATGAGAAAACTAAGGCAGAGCCGAACACTTGAACAAGGTCACTATTATTGAAACCCCGGTGGTCTTTCTCCAGAGCACACATGCAATATAGTTCAAATCAAGCTTATTTCTCTGTGTGTCTATGTGTTTTCTTAATTTTGATTTTTCATAATAGATTGGTTGGTATTTCCACCTCTTGCTCTGTGCTTTCTATGGCTGCCTCATTAACTCATGTGTGAAAGGCAAGGATCAAAAGGTAGAACCACAGTTACTTTCAATTACTGTTCCATGTACACACACACACACACACACACACACACACACACACACACACACACACACCGGTGCTCAATGACTACTTTAGGTGGTCTAAGCCGGCACTGTAGTAGTACCTCATTACTATTCCATGTACACACACATACACACACACATGCACACCTGAGCTCTACAAGTACCTATGTGGTCTAATCCACACTACAGTGAGCTTTAAAAGCTTACAACATTGTATTCTCTAGTGTTCTTTCCTTTCAAGTCTTTTGAACATGACTGCTACCACTCTGTTATTCTTATTTTTTATAAATATATTAATTATATATTTTTACAGGATTATCTTATTCAGATAATATATTGATAGTTAAATTTACATATTTTGTCTTAGTGGGACAAATCTTACTAGTGGGAAATCGAAATATGGGATGGATAGGCAAAATAAAAACCTTGACAGTAGGAATCTTGACCTATGATTAAGTACCTAGTAATGCAATTCACCATTCATCAATAGATAAAGCACATGCCTAAATCAGTTTTCTATTGTTCATATTATTTATTTTTAAGCATTATAACATTACCATTGATGAACCTTTTTGTAAAAGACCAATTTTTATCCAAAAACAAAGACAAGTTCAGTAATTTTTTTTCATTTCTATGAAGTTAAAATTTTGTAGGTTTTTAATTTGTATAGTGTGTATACCACTGTTTTCACTGAACATCAAAATTAATAAAGTTTAAATTCTTACCAGAGAATGTAAACATAGAAATTTATTAATCCAGGTTTCATGCAAATTTTTGTTGAGGGAGGTGATGTATAAATGATCTTTTGCCCACTTAAGTCTATTCATTTTAGTTTTAATGTTGGACAAACTGGAAATAACAAAAAATACCTATTTTTTTTTCATTTCCTGGCCAATATAAAACCATCTTAGATAAATAAAAGTTTCAGATTTTGCTTTCCTCTTAGGTTTAAGAAGATACAATTTCGTGACAGAATATATAGTTTTAGGGTTATTACTATAATTCCAACAATTACAGGACTGCCTTCATTTGGAGGTGATTCCAAGTTTTCAGAACCATATTTGATGAGACTGAAATCACCATTGTCTTTTTTTTTACCTTAGTTTACTGACAGATGAAATTTATGAAAGCTGTGTTCAATTCAAGAATTCTAGGCTCAAGTTGCAAATAAGAAAACTGAACACACAAAAGTACGTGCTCACAAATAAGATATATGTGTGTGTGTGTGTGTCTGTGTGTGTGTATATATATATACATATATATAACTGTATAGCTATATATAAATAAAAGGTATATGTATACATAAAATATATATAATACATGCATAAATGTGTGTATGTGTATCTATATGTATGTGTATGTGTGTGTGTATGTATATATACCCCTTTCTTTAATTCTTTCTGAACTGCCAAACCTGATTGACTAGATTCCTTCTTGGACATAGGCAACTGAGTTGTTCTTGTGCCAGGGTCTCTGTGACACATCTCCACTTGGAGCAGAGGTTGTCATTGCCCCACTCCAGTCTCTTGGGATATTGGCTGATCTCTAGCCAATCATTGTCTACGGCTCTGTACTTGCAGACTTTTTCTCCTAAAATCGCTGAGGCCTTGCTGCCCTCACATATGGCACCCCCAATGTGCTCAGCAATTCTCTCCTGCATGGGCTTCGATGAGTCTCAGGATTTGGCTAGTCCAGCAACCTCAGTCCTGACGTCAGGCAATTCAGCAGAATCTCTGGACAGTGTTAGCTCCAGTCTCTTCTGGTAGCTACAACCAGAAGACAAACTTTATTATGCTCTGCTTTCTCTTTCCTGTGTTAACACTGTTTCCAGTCCTTATTCCATGCACATCAAAACAAACTTTGCACTCAAAAACCTTCTCAGAGTCTGCTGCAGAGAGAACCCAGACTGAAATTCCACTGAAATGTTCAGATTCACTTATGTCTTGTTTTGGGAAAGTTAGGTATCCTTCCAGGAGATGCATCTTTCTCTGCAGGATCTTCACTCTCCTGGTGGCCAATGCAGATGACCACAATTTTTCTCCTTTCCCTGTAATTTGCTATGGCTTCTTGTTCAAAGCAAGTGATAACTTCAATAAGTAGAAGATCATTCAAGCAACAAAGTCAGTGAACTAAGGTAAAAACAAACAAACAAACAAACAAACAAGCAAACAAATAAAAAACGATGGTTGATTTCAGTCTCATCAAATGTGGTTCTGAAAAATTAATGTCCAATTAAGATATAAATAGTGAGGTATTTTCCCTGTCTAGAAATTTCTAAGTAAAATGTTGCAAAACATTATAATGCTATACATTGCAATAGCACCAATGAGAAATTGATTTTGATCCCATTGCTTTGAAAATGCATGCATCCCCTGAGTGGAGAGAAAATTGCTGGTATGAGCCTGCAAATTATTCTCCTTTTAAGGAAGAAGGGAAAAGAAGTATTCTGACTTGAAAAAGTCTCCTGTAATAATGCTGTTGATTAATTTACTAGCAAACACCAGCAGATTTTGCTGCTCGAAATTCTATCTATGGAATATTTTAGACAGGATATAGTAGAATGTCTAATATTACTTTCAAACAAAATGGAACAAAAGATAGGACTGGAATCTATGGCTTTATGGAGCATGGCTTTCTGGAAAATATCACATAAACTATATAACCATCTGAGTGCCAAATGGTGATATATCATGACCAAAGCATCTTTTTTGCGTGTGTATGTGGTGCAGTGACAACATTTATTTAGGGATCTCATATATAAATTAATTAATCTGGACCAGAGTGTGTCTTTAAATGGAAAGAAAGGACCCATGAGCTTCATTCTATAACTTAACATATCTCTGCTTTGTCTGTACCTTACAATTATTGTATCATTGAAATTATTAGTAAAGTTTGATACTGAGTAAAATCTCTGATATGGCTTGTGAATCTGACTTAATGATCTAATTCTTTTTATTATTTTCCTGAGGAATTGATAAGTTTTGTCCATGTAAGTCATGAGAAATATGCATACTATATATATATATATATATATATATATATATATATATATAATCAAACACCCCTTGCCTCTCATTCTCATTTACCTCACTTACCTCAGTTTTCATTCCCCTCTCATATCTCTGGGAACTTCTGTTGTACCAGGAAGATTTCTGCATCTCTATTCCTGGAGACTTTCTTTCCTTCTAAAAATGCTAAAAGCTTAGCTGCCCTGATACCAATGAATCTCCATATTTGAAATATAAATATTCCAGCCTCTTTTGCCACTTTAATATAAAGGAGCTCTTTGGGAACATATATTTTAAAAAAATGCGTGAAAATATGTTGCCCATTCCTTGGACTATGAAAAATTCCCCTGACATGGTGGAAAGCAGAATAAACTAATAGTGTAATGGTGGAGGAGTATAAGAAGATAAGAGAGGTCAGAGCGGCCACATTAAGCTCTACTTATAGGAAGGAAACATGCTGTGAGCAGATAGAATGCATTGGGTGACACTCATGTACGCTCTAATCAGCAGGTTCCTTCACTGATATCTTGAATCGTTATGGGAAGTGAGTAAGCAACTGAAGACAACTCAGTCTCTATGTGAGAGAGGATCATGCACTTTCTGCTCCCAAGGTATATTCTAGCTCTTCTTATTACCTAGGGACAAGCTACCTTAGGCAGAGATGCATCCATCCTATTTAATAGCATCAGACACCACTGCTTCTTTCAGTATCCAATAATCCTTGTACATCCTCAGGAAAAACATTCAATACTAATAATTAATTAATTTAAAAAAGACTAGAACTCTAATGGTTAGGTAGAATATGAAATTTCTGAACCTTGGTTTGCTTAGACAAAAGAAGTCCAGATTGATTCTCAGCTTGAAAATAATATAACACCTCTCTATACTTTTGCAGAGAAAGCTGATAAAGTAGAAATATCAGAATGACAATCGGTTGCCCTTTGGGGCCAACTCGTGCGAGGACAAGAGGAAGAATTGTTAATTTTGAAACTGAGTTCTTCTGTATTATAAATACCAAAAAGATATGCATGCATTGCTTTGGAAAGAAAAAACCATTATTCACAAATAAAAATTAAACCTTCAGAAAACATAATTTATAACTTATTTTAAACTCCAATTTTTTTTAAGTATTATTTTTCATTATTTATTTAGATGTTTAAACCCTTGCAATAAATTCTTACAAGCTGGTGAACACTGACAAATGGTTTTTCCCACAGAACTATAACCACACATTCCCAGACAGTATAAATATATAGCTGAACTACATTAATACACATCGCCATGTTATCAGTTACATAATAAAACAAATTATCAGGTATCCAAAAATTAAGTTACACAGCTCAAAAGGCTTATAAAATATTAGAAGTCTGCTCAATTTATAATTGAAAATTACTTTTCTTTTTTGCAAGAGAGCTTGGAATGTAATAAATATTACATTAGTAAATTTTAAAGCATTTATATTTGTTACAACAAGATAAAACATATATTTGATACCTTTCACTGCCTTCTAGAGGTAGAGAAATGAGCATGATTTATTAAAATGCAAGAATTTCTATATTTAATCACATAAGATAAGAATTTCTCCTGTGAAAACAGTTAAATAAGCTGTTCCTTATAAATATAGTGGTTTTGATTTATAACATTTCCCATTCCCTGCACTCCACTAGATAATAAAATAGAGATGGTGTATGTGTGTATCCGTGTATGTGTGTGTGTGTGTGTGCGTGCGCACACCAGTATACAAATGAGCAGAAGCTAAAATCTGTATAGGCACAGGAAAACTTCTATCCTTTGAGCATACTGCGGTAATCGAGGTAGAGAAAAATTACTATTGTTTCCTTTGCTTTCTTATCTCAAATATCACACCCCGAGACATTATTTTTGGTACAATTCTGTGAAACTGAGACGTGAATTGCTTGATCAAACCTTAACTTGAACTCCAAAAAGTGGAAGAGCAATCGAACTACAAAACACTTCAAAAAACATGAGAGAAAGCAGAGTCGTCCTCCCCAAACCAAGCGCTGAGTGTCTGGAAATGGGAAGGTGGGAAGGAGTATCGAAAGCCCTGGTTGGAAACAGAGTCACACACAGGAAATGAATCCTTGACGATGACTGGCTAGATGTAAATTACTGAGCCTGGTGAATAAGACCCACTCATTGACTTGAATCACTTGGGGTCTAGTTTGGATACTGGAATGGGGTCAACTTTACTGAAAATAAAATGGATCATAATGATTATATAAGGAAATTTTGAGGCATAGAAGTTTTAGACAGATGAACTTTGGCTGACTCCTTTCAATATCTTTTGTGTATTTTTCGTCTTGCTTCCTTTTTTTCTTAAGATAGGTCTTTATGAATGAGTTTACCATGAAGTCCAACAGTTCACAGCTTAAAAAAATAAACACGTGTCATAGCACTTAGTTTCTGAGGGTTACAAATCCTTCAACAACTGAGAAGAATTGATGTGACTCAGGTTCTTTCATGAGGTTGCTGTCAAAATGTGGACTGGGGCTCCACAGTCATCTGAAGGCTGGACTGGGGCTGGTAATTCGGCTTGCAAGAGAGGTCATTACCTAGCTGTTTGAAACAGACTTGATTTCCTTGCTAACTGTTTATAAGAGGCTTCAGTTCTGTATCACATGGTCCTCTCAACAGGGCTGCTCTGATGTGATACTGGCTTCCCCCAGATCAAGTGATCTGAAAGAGAGAAAAAAGGAGGAAGCCATAATTATCTTTATGAACTAGATTCAGGAGGAATATTACCTTGACCACTGTATTCTACTGGTCACACAGATCAACCTCCACACATGTAGAAGGGAATTATACAAAGGTATGTGCCCCAGAAGGTGGAAATCAATGATGGACATCCTGCAGTTTGGCTGTAACACCTACTTGATGGATTTTTACCTTTCATAATGAACAGAGCGATAATATAAGCCCCAAGTGTTTTAGCACTGTAAAATTTGTACATGCATTTACAACTGTGATGATGTGATCTGAAAAGGATAAGGCAAATTGCCAATAAGTTTGGTGCTTCCAAAATCTCATTTTACACATTTTGACAGGTAGTGGCAGAAGATGGCCTGTGAACCAAATTTGTCTCACCATCTGCTTTTGTGAATAAAGCTCTCTTGTAAAACAGCAAACCATTCATTTACATATTCTCTATGTCTTGTTTGAACTACAATGGCAGAGCTAAGTAGTTTTAACAGAGACTGGCCTACAACGTTGAAATATTTGCTATCCAGTTCTTTAAAGAAAGCTTTCCGCTCCATTTTCTAGGATGTAAAAACAAACAAATAATCAAACAAATAAAAAGAAAAAGAAAAAAGAAAAGAAAAAAAGAAAAGAAAAAGAAAAAGGTGAAAGGGCCAAAATTATGAAAATGAAAAAGGGAGATTAAATGTTCTAAATATTTCTAGCTTTATTTAATTGAAAGACATCATATGGCTCCAATGAGGATACTCATATTATGTCCTTAATAAGGGCAAAGAATGTGATACGGCATGTGAAAGATAATTCAAATGAGAACTCAGAGGCCAAGAAACATCCAGGAACAAGCTCCCCAATGTTCTTTTTATTTGTACAAAGACATCATTCTTCTCTGGATGAAACTGCTGATAAATTTGTGCGACGAAACTTGGTTTCAAGAGAGCCGAGGGAGAAGTTTCCTGCAAATTCTGGTCACATAGTAGAGACAGGATTATCTAACCAATGATCTCAACTGTAAATTATCAAAGAACAACATGATCCTAGGTTCCACTTGGCTTTTAAAAACCTTCCACAAAATAGTAGTTAGTTAGTCAGATAGATAGCTCGTTAGTTAGCTAATTAGTTAGCTCACAGTCCTCATTATACCCAAGAGGCAAAAACGGATGTTCAAGCATCTCTGCAGATAAGCAAAGAGCTGTCCCAGTCCAGCTGTAAAGTAACTATTAGGTGACTTAGATGTCACTACTGGAGGAACTACAGTTGAGCCCCTTATAATTTTAATGGCCCTAGCATTTTTGGCAGCCAGAATTAAATAATTTAATTCTTAACTAGCCTTTGTTCACATGTCAACTGCTCTTCTTGTTCAACTCCTTTTGTTCTCACAGTATAATCTTGTGTTGTCCATATGCTGATTCTTTGTTAAGCAAGAGGAGATAACGTCAGGGCATGGAGAATTCATGAGTTTGTTTTGCAGAAGGACGGAATGTCTCCAAGGTCGCTGTTACCAGCTGCGGGCACCGAGGAGTCTGGTGTGAAAAAGTGTTATCTATGACTAAAGAAACACTGACTTCTCTCTCTGTTCCCTGGTCTCCCTTCCCCCTCCTTCCCCTTTAAAACTCTTCTCTTGATTCTGAACTTTAAAGATGGCTTTTGACATTAGTCTGCAGTCTTCCCAGACTGCCAGCTTCCCGAATAAAGCAACCTTACCTTTCTATCCAACACTTGTCTCTGGAGTATTGGCTTTTGAGCAGAGAGCAGCAGAACTTTTTGGGGGGATGGGGAGAACAAAACTAAAAATAAATATGTGAGGGTAACTAGAATAGGACTCTTCGTCCTGGCATATGTGAATTAAATTCCTAGTTACCAGAAATCAAAAGGCAGGGTTTTAATTCAATAAGCTATGAATAAGTAGCAATTAAAACAAATTTTAGTAGTTTGTTGGTATGGCAGGCAAAGCTCTACGTTAACTTCCCAAATTCCCATGCCCTGACGTACACCTGTATAATCCCCAACCCTTTAGTTTCAGTGAGATTGTCAATACAGGTATACCTCCTTTTGTTGAGCTTCTTTTTATTTCACTTCTCAGGTGTCGCGTTTTTTATAAATGGAACACATGACCCTCCACCAGCAAAAAGATTACAGCTTGGCCTTTTTTTGTGATACCTGCTTTATTAAGTGGTCTGGAAATAAACTCTAAGGTATGCCTGTATCATAGGATGTTACTCTATGTTTAGAATACAGGAAATGGCAAAGATGAGGCTATTTTGCAGATGTAATTAAGATTCTACATTAGCCCATTTTCAGTTAATTGAAAGAGATATTATGAGTCAACGGACCTACTCAGAAAATCACTTAAAAGAAACTGTATAGACCAGATGGAGAGATGAGACTGAGATGCTCTCCAGTGACCTTGAATAAGCAGACAGCCATGGTGTGACTGCCTATGAAGGGATTGGACTCTGAGTGCTGAGGATCTCAGTGCAACAACCACAAGGAACTAAATTATGCCAACAGCTTGAATGAACTTGGAGGAGAACTCTGAATTTCAAATGAAAATACAGACTGGCCAAGATCTTGGACCCAGCTTTGTGGAACCATAAATAAAGGAAAAAACTAAGGCATGCCCAGTTTTTGATCCAGATAATATGAGATAATAAATATGTAGTTTTAAGTTTCTAAATTTCTCATAACTTGTTATGTATCAATCTGTAACATGTATTATATACATTCAAGATAATACACATAGAGTAAATGTGTATTAAAGATAAAATTAAAGAAATATAAACTGACAACTGGCCATATTATTTCACTTTATGTGTTTCTTAAATATTTCTACCTTTTACATCCAGCACTGATATGATCACTCAACCTGTCCTTCCATATGCGTTAGCCCATTTCACAGAAAAAAAATACAGAGATTAAGAAGAAAAACAATGTATCTTTCCCCAGAGAATGTATCAGAAATCTGATGTCAGAGGGGGAAAAAAAAGATAGTTTTGTAGAAAGACTTTTATATAAAAAAAGTCTTTCCCATCTCAAAGACTACACAGATATTTTCAGAATTAAAAAAAAAGTATAATGCAAGTTAGAGTGAGAACAATAATAAAAAAGGAAATGGGTCCAACGGTTCTGAACTGAGAGTAACTAGTATGATGAGACCATGCTGTGGGAAAGACACTGCCGTAGCCTCCATTCAAGCCACGGCTTTCCATCATAGTACCCTGAGATGATACGGGAACTAAAAAAAAAAAAAACCTCTGTGCTCTATAATTGGGAGGCAATAGGAATTTTCTTCTTTTAGGGGAGGGGGGAATTTTTGACATAGATTATTCTCTGAAATTGGACAAAACCTGCCATATTTTACACTTTTTGTTTCTTTTTTACTCTTGCAACTGTAGTGAATATTCATGAGTTCTCAATAAAAAGGCAGGTTGGGCTCTGGACATCTCATAGGGTGACAATGTAAAAAGTAATCATTTGATCCTATTCTAGTGTGTAGCTAATTGAAAACAGTTGAGATCATCCTGGATAAACTTAAAAAAAGACACTATCCTTGGTTCATACAGAGAAAACCCACCCAGAGCAGGATACAAACAAACAAAAACAAACAAACAAGCAAAAACCTAGATGAACTGGCCTCATGGAAGGAAGACAGGAAGGAAAGACAGTGCGACAGAAAACTATTGATTTTTTTATCAACTTATCAACACTATTTTTAAATTTTTAGTTAAAAATATATTATTTTGAAATCACATGGACAAAAAAGCCAAAACATGTAAAATATCTGGAAAGTACAAAGAAGTTTCTCTTAATGCAAGTTAAATGTTTTAAGATATTTATTTCATCCTTTATTGTTTATAACATAACTTAAGTGCATTTCTTAAGTCAATCTTTATACATGAATGTAAACAGTTCAGGTTGTAGTCTTATTACATTTATGTTTTTCGATATAAAAAATAAGAGGTCTTTTCCTCTTCTTAGCTGTTTATATGTTTAATTTCAATTTGGATTCTTAATTTTTATGATTTAAGTGCAATATTAAACAGGATAGCAAATAAAGATTTTGATATGATTTTTTAAAGAGGTATATGTAACAGTTAAAAAAAGAAAGAGGAATTTGATATCTGTGAGGTCAGGAATATCATCTAGGTCATAAGAATCAAATCTCATTGTATTCCCAGTTTTCCTTTGATACACTAAGAAAACCCTCAATAAAATGGGTACTCCCTTTCCCACACACAAAACAAGGGAATTGTTAATATTTTACCTATAACTTTTAAGAAAAGGTTTTTAGGATTGATTAGAGATTAAGATCCTCACTACAAGTGACTCTTGCTAATGGATAAGCATAAGGCAAGAAAAATCTGTGCAGTAAAAAAATCGATATTGTAAATTCATATGATCAGGGCTTAGAGTCCCTTTCCCCTTGCAGACTCTGAAAGCAATCACACAAGAACCACATATTATGAGTAAAGACTTACAGTTGTTCTACAGTACTCAATGTGTTCCCCTGGGAAGCCACATGACACAAATGAGGAAACTGTCCTATGGCACTTTCAGTTCTAAATTAAAACATATAGGTGGATAGGTATCCAGAAAGAATTAACTTTCAGAAAAGTAAGGTAGAGATAAAACTTGCCAATTAGTATGCCATATAAAGGACTGAAATGATGTTGATATGTATGTTATGATGTAAATTGTTTTATTTAAATTTCTCCAGAGAAAATTCACGAGAATGTACATATGAAAAAATATATTACATACAATACTGAACATATGTAATAAATCAAAATAGTCATAAAGTTCTTTATCTTCATGCTTTATAATTTTATGTGTAAGTACATAAATTCTATCAACCTTAAAACACATTGTTTCAAGTATATGAAAATTGTATAATAAAACATAATGTGAAATAGTTTACAGATCCCATAAGTAGAAAACTATTAATACTATGAGGTAAACTTACCATTCTTAGTAGTACTGTACCTTACTGCTCACCCTTTTTGACTCAAAAAAAAAAAAAAACACTTAAAAAAGCTACTGTTTACAGATAAAATGATTTTTATATCTGCAGGATTCTTCCAAAACAGTTTTGCTTGGGTTATACGCTACGCAGTTCTGTATATTTATATTTTGTGGGAGTGAAAATCTGTAATGAAAAATAAATTGTCAACATATGGGATAAGGAAATGATAATGTTCAGGGATAATTTTTTTTATTAAATGTCAGAACTTTTAAAAGCACTTGAATGAATAATTAACAGACTGAGTCATTGTATTTTTTTATTCAATAGGCACTTTTTAAAAAATTTTAGAATACAATATTATAGAAACTTACTTATTGTCTCAATAATCAAAAGGAGTGGAGTCAGAAATTTTATGTTCTTGCTATTGTTATTAATAGTTTTGCTATATGATAAACTTTGCTTCTATTTTCTTTAAAGATTTATTAACTAATTAGTCTAGAAAAATAAATCAAAGAAAAACATTTGTCATGAATGATGCTTCAAGCACCATGTTTACAAACGAAAATGAGATTCTAAGATTACAAAAATATAAAAAATAATAAGTCTAGAATGCTTGAAACATGAGGATGCTAAGAATGTTGATCTCCCTAGAATAAAGACCATAATGGCTATCCTGTTCTTCCTAGACAGTTTCTCTGTGTGTGAGCATCTGTATATGTACAAAATATCCAAGTACTTGTACCAAGACAAAAAAGTGGTCAAAAGCTCTTTTTTGGTCACAGTACACCAACTTAATGTCACATGGAGGTTCTAGATGGGGCTGAAATTGTTACTCTTTGTATCTATTCTCTTTTCTGTATTCTCAGGCTCCAGACAGGTTATTTTAGCTACAGTGTTCCCAGATATTACATTCTCTGGTCAGATCTAAGGATAAACTCATAAAGAACAGAAAAGGCCCAGACTGCCAGAAACTTACAGATCTTGAGAGAAAGCAGAGCCATCCTCCCACACCCAGGCACGATGATCTTTATTGTAAGAGAGTCCAATCCAGTAAAAAGCAACATTGGATTTTATGAAACGCTAAGAGGAAACAGAGACAAACATAGTGACCTAATTTGAATCTACTCTGGGAATAATATACTTTTAAGAAAGTCAGTGTTCTGAATTAGATCCAGACTTTAAGTTACTCAAACTGAAATTCTTTTTAATGTCTAGTATAGTACATATCTTATATTTTCTCACTTAAAAGGCCCATTCATTTATGGAGAAAAAATATCAGAAAATCTCGCTTCCTGAAGGAATGATAAATGTTATGAAGGGGTTAGATTTTCATGGAACATTTCCTTCACAGATTGATAATCAAATCTGATCCCAAACCAACAGTATCTTGAGGGATAAATTTCATGGATATAACCTACTCAACCTATACTTGGCACAGGTTCTGTATGTAGATGGAGAAATTTTTCACTTTTTCTGTGAATCATGTAATTATTATGACCATGCTCTCCATATTCATTCCATTTTATGTCCTAGAATAGTGATGAAAACTATATAATTACAAAATAAATTATAAGTTCAATTAAAGATATAAAATTTAAAAGAAGTTAGATTCTTTAATAAAAATAATAACCTCTTATTTATTTTTTCTTTAATTTCACACTATAATATCCCTTGTATTTTATCTGGCAGGTATCTTCTTGATTTTTATTCCTCTAATATAAATCATTGCGAAATATTATAGAGATTTTATAACTATTGTTTTAAGATATAAGAAATTAGTAAGTCATTATTAGTTCTAATGTAATCATCTAGTTGCTATCTCATTAGAAACTTGAAACAAATTATTCATCTTACTTAGACAGTATATTATCTAAGTTCAAAAAAAGTATAGGAAATCAGAATTAAATACATGCCAATTCATCTCCATTTTTCAACTGAAGTAAACTGGAATTCTGAGAAGCACAGAAATTCCTGCTTTCTGCCCAAGTTTTTGTTTCACTAGAAATGAAGTAACATTCGCATTGGTACCCAATCCACTTTTCTTGACAAGGACAGCAACCAGAGCCTTAGAAAAAAATAAAACATGAATTATGATATTGGAAATTTAATTTTAAGTGTTATTTACTCATTCAAAAATCATGTATTTTTTTCTGCAACTATTCTTTGAAAAACTACTACGTAGACAACAGTTCCAAGGATAATATTGTGAATGAGGTAGTCATGACCTTTTTTCCTATTGGAGATTATATTCTAGAGATAGATTCAGAACTATATAATTTCCAAGCATTTTGTTAATTATATTTAATGCTAATCAGGGTAATTATACACAAGAAATTTAATATGTTAAATCATCCTGTATCAGAGTGTAGGATGGGGAGAGGGTAGATAGAAGAACTCTTTTTTGAGGAAGTGATCCAAAGTTGAGCTCTGGTGTGTAAATATGAATAAATTAAATTAAAAAGATATTTAAAGAGAAAAAGGCATTTTAGCATATTTCCTGAGTCAGAAAAGAATATGGCACATTGAAAAATTTCTGATATATATTTTGGGTATTTTATTTTCAAAATGAACATAAATAAAACAATTAGTTGACAGTTCAATTATTCAGTTTACCAGTGATAGTGCCTTGAACATACACTATCCTCCGTGATAAGAGTAATGACGCATGGCAGGTCCTAAAATCTTTTTCCAAATGAATGGTGCAGAAGTTGTAGGGTAGAATAGTGCTTACACGAATTGGGAGATGGGGGAAATGGAGAGATGTTGACCAAAAGGTAAAAAACTTTCAGTTAGAAGATTAAGTTCTGAGGATATAATGTGTCTATAGTTAACAATACCGTAGTATGTACCTGTAAGTCGATAAATAGAAGATGTTAAATGCTCTCACAACAAAAAAGAAATAGTAATTATGTTGCATGATGGAAGTATTAGGCAGTGTTATGGTGGTAATAATATTTCCATAAACAAGTGTATCAAATCAACACACTGTATACCTTAAACTTACAGTATGTTATACATTAAAAATATCTCAGTGAAACTGGGGAATACAGTAAGGAAACAAAAAAATACAAATAAACTCTATCATTAAGATTTTCCAAAGTATGGAACCTACCTTCCTGGGGTTCTAGGGTGGATCCTGGAGATGGTGTTGGCTGACTACTTGGTTTAGTGAATGCTATAGGAAATGATTAGAAATTTATTAATTAGATACAGGCTTATGAAATAATAATTTATTATACACTTATAAATGAAACATTTATTATTAAATGGTTTCCTCACAGTTTTATTATTTATATAGACTTGCCTAGAAATACTTACAGAATTTTAACAACATTCCCAAAGTAGCCATTAACGCAAGGCACATTACTCCTAAGATGCCAGAAATCAACCTCCATGGGGTGGTCTGAAAACCTGTAGAGAAGGAGAGGTACTGTGATGACTTAAAGAACAAACACTAGAGCTGAACTTTTTAAAAGCAGAAACGAGGGAGAATCCAAAAACTTCTTTGGTTTGACAACCCAACCATCTTGCCAATGAAACATTGAAAATGAAACCATTCCCTTCAAAACTTCATCCAATACCAAAATTTTTATGAAATATACTTTATTCTTCAGTGAGATTATCCATACGTTTTTCTTTACCAGCTCTGTCTCAGAAAAGTGAATTTACAGTTATTTTTGTTGTTGTTGCTTTGTTTTTTAAATTGGCAAAGAAGCCTAGATATCTGGAGTAAAAAGATACCCACAGGTAACAATTTCTTTTTATGGGCTTACATAAGAAACGTTTACTTTTATTTTCTCAAAAAAATCACAAGTTGTATTATTCTTATTATGTTGATGAGAAAATTTAGGATTTATTAATAACGTTGTTTTGTCAATGTATCAAAGCTAGCAAGCACTCAAGTCAGAAATTAAATGCAAGTTTAATTTCTAGACCTAGAGTCTTTATTTAACATATTCTGTCATTATCACAATACTTCTTGTGACTGTGTTCCCCATCTAATCTTAATGCATTCTCTGCTCTGATAAAGGTTATATGCTCATGGATTTGTAGAGGCTTTTAACAGGGAAGAAAAGACATAGGAGCATCTGGACCTGGTGTGATGAGAGGGTCCCCCCCACACCCAATGTCTGAGTAATACTTTGAGGAGCTGCATTCATTTCACAGTATATTGAATTATTCATAAATAACCATTTTTTACAAGAACATTACATTTTCACATGACTGAATTAGTTGCTTATATCTTCTTCTCCTAATACAATTTAACATTAGGAGATTCTACATTAACATTAACACACTCCCAAAGAGTGTTGTCATTAGCAACAGTACAATGGTATCGGACTATTAATCAGGGTGGTTTGGGGATGTTGCTACAAAGATGGTAAATTTTTAAATAACAGTTTTAAGCACTGCATCTTAAATATTTGGCATTCTCTATTCCTATGCTAGAATTATGATACTCATAATCTAAGAGTGAAAATTCAATTTCCATTCAGAATTTAGTTTCCTCTGTCAGAAGTTACTCTTTAAAACTATTGGGAAAGTGTCACAAAATCATTTCTAGCTACAGACTGAAAAGTCAGACAAGTCAAAATAAGTTGAAAATATTGATATATGGATAGATTAAAAATTTCCATTTCTTTCCTTAAAGCATTGCCCTGAAATTAGCCATATCCATGAGATACCTTTTCTGTTAATTCTTATTTTTTAATTTTATGACTCAGGCCAACATACCTGCCATGAAAAATGTTGTCCCAATGTTGATACAGGTAAGGCACGATGTGGGCTTGTTAAAGAAGAATATTGTTGGATCTCAGAACTGAGCTGGAGGTTAGGAATCAGAAAGTTGTGTAAAACGAAAAAGGAAAGAAAAATTGTACATTTAAGCAATGTTCTTCAATCATTTATTGGTGAGACACAAATGTATAGTATAAACAAGAAGCAGTAAAATCATTAGCTTCTAAAATGTTCCGGAAACCACAATACAGGAAATTCTCAGTGCACTTGTGTAATGCGAATTCTCTGACTATCAGAAAAGAAGACAGGAGAAAGTTGTCTTTTTTATGTTTGAATATCAATCATCTTTAAAAAATATTTGGAAAATTGAGAAAAGATAGACCAAATCTAAGGTAAATTAATATAATAAAGTTTCATAAAGTATTTTCCTCTTTTAATAATGAGAAATATTTTTAACTGACTTCGTGCTAAACACAGATGAAAGCACTTGGCATATATTAGCTCATTTATTTCTGAAAATGTCTTAATAATAAAGATACATAAATATACTTATTTCAGGTCTATGGCCATGCCACCCTGAAAAAACCTGATCCCGTCTGATCTTAGAAGCTAAGCAGAGTAGGGCCTGGTTAATACTTGGATGGGAGACCACTTAGGAAGACCTGGTACTATAGGTACAAAAAATAAAAAATAAGAGATTATAAGATGACAAGGTCCTTGCAACCTGTGAGGTCAACCAAGGGTTGACCTGATGAGAAAACTGATGAGAAACTTGAGGCAGTTACATACTTGACCAAGGTCATTAAGTTTGGAACCCGGTGATCTTTTTCCAGAGCACACATTTAATGTATTTCAATCAGACCTATCCCTCTGTGTGTCTATGTGTTTTGTGATATTTACTTATTTTCTTTAGCAGAGACCGGGTAGTGTTTCCATCTCATATTTTGTGCTTGTGATTGCTGCCTTACTAACCCAGCAATGGAAGGTAAAGATCAAAAAAGTAGAACCAGAGTGACTTCCCATTTCTGTTCTATGTATGTACACACACACACACACATCTATATATATATATATATATATATATATATATATACACATACATATATATATATATACATATATATATATATAATCACACACACGTATATGTATGTATGTATATACTTTTTAATCCCTCCTCTTATTCTTTCTGAACTGCCAACCCTGGTTGATTCTTCTATTCCTTCTTGTAAATATGTAGTTGAATTGTTCCTGTGCCAGTGTCCCTGTCACTTATCTCCACTTGGAACAGAGGCTATCATTGTCCCGTCACATCTCTCAAATTATTTGGTGAACTCAACCCAGCCCATACCTATATTAGCACACTTTTTTCTCCTAGAACTTTTGAAACCCTTGTTGCTCTCACACATGGTAATCTGAAGTGCTAAGAAATTCTCACGTGAATGGGCCACAACAAACAAATATCAGAATCTGGTGTGGTCCAGCAACCTCAGCCTTGACATAAGGCTATTCTGAACACTGGGATTTGTCTCATTTCCAAGAATCACTCGACAACATTAAACTCTAGTCTCCTCCTCTAGTAGCTACATGCAAAGGACAGCCTTTATTGCGTTCTGGCTTCTATTTTGTATTAACACTCCCTTTTCCACATGTTTCTGTCTAGAGCTTCTTCTCTTAGATCTCTTAAAAGCTTTGCTGTCTTCACACCAACAAATTGCAAGATTTGATATGTCAATATCCCAGCCTCTTTTGCCTCTCTAATATGCAGGGACTCTTTTGGGATGCACGCTTTGAATAAAGAAATGAGTAAAACGGTGTTCCCCATTCCTGAAACTACATGAACTCCCCTGATATGACAAAAAAAAGAGAATAAACTAGTGGTGTAGTGGTAGAGGTGGCAGAAAGATTATAAAAGAGAGAGACAGAGAGACAGAGAGAGAGAGAGAGAGAGGTATAAGGAGCAGGACTGAGTGCTACTGATAGGAAAGAAACGTGCTATGAGCAGAGAGAATGCATTGGGTGACACTCATCTATCACTCAAGTCATCACTTCACTTTTTAAATATCTTGAGTTACTATGGGAAATGAGTAAACATCTGAAGATAACTATATTACTCTTATTATTATCATGAGATAATTTCATTTTGAAGGAGGTAGCATCCATCCTATTTAATACCCTCAGACACCCATTTCCTACAAAATCCAATCATATTTGTAAGCACTTGGCAAAATAAAAATAAAAATAATAACAACAACAAATTAATTAAAAATAAAAATGCAATTCTAATGGTCAGGTAGAAAAGAATATTTCTGAACCTTGGTTTGGTTAGACAAAGATATCCAAGATTCATCATCAACTAGAAAGTAATAAAACATGTCTATACGCTTACGAGAAAGCTGATAAAAAGTAGAAAAACCAGAATGAAAAAAAGATTGCCCCTTGGAACAAGACCAGAGTAAGAACAAATAGAAAAAATAATTGCTCACTTTCATAAGTCCTTCTGTATCATTGACTTTTAAAGCATATGCATGTTTTGCTTCTGAAAAAAAGAGAATTGAGCAAAATAATGAAATTTCAAAAAACACAATTTGTAACTTATTTTAAACTTCGAATGTCTTAAAGTTGGCATTTTCTAATCTACATTTATCATCCTATAACTGAAATTCATTTCTCCTACATGTCACTTTATTTAAGAGTAAAAATGGTTTATATTTGATAGTCACGACTATCCTTATACTTTAAGAAATAAACGAAGGTGGCCCATTGTGTGGTAACATGGTGAAATCAAGTCATATGTAAATCAGTTGCAGTTTTTAGTGCTTGACATATACAATAGGTGCAAAATAAAAAATATCCAAGTTTCTGAAGATATCTGTGTAACTATTATAAAAGTTAGTTTTAAAATACATGATACAATATTTAGGGAAAGTGTTTTCTGGATTAATCAGAAAAAAAGAAAGGACAAGTGAGTGACTCTTTCACTGAGAAACATAAGCAAAAACATACAAGAGAAAAAGTAAAAAGTGCTGAATTAAAGTGACCAGGGCATAGGTCACGTTTCTTTAGAGAAAATCTGGAGGTAATTATTATGTGACCATAGTTTCAAAACAAGAGGTTCAAAATAAAATACAGTAAAATTAGAAAATATTAAATAATTTTTTTGATCTTTACAAGTAGAGACACAAATTTAACCAATAACAATAGAAGTGATTTAAAATTTATTTGTGTAATATTCATTACAATGAGATAAAGTACATACTGATAATTTAATTGATTTTCTTATTAACCTTTTCTTCATCTTTTATTTTGAAATAAATGTAGATTGACAAAAAGTTGAGAAAATAATACAATACAGAGAATTCCCTGTGCCCATCTCTCAGTTTTCCTCAGTCATGACACACTCAAAGAGAGTACAATATCAAAGCCAAGATATTAACATTAGTATAATTCATAGACTTTACTCAGATTTTACCTGTTTTGCAAGCATTCATTTGCTTGAGTGTGTGTGTATGTGTGTGTGTGCATGTATAAACAATTATATACATTTCTAAATTCTTATAACCACCATTACATAATCTGTGTGTTTATATTCTTGGAAATAATTACTACCAATTATTTTGTTACTATGAAGTCTGATTTTTTAAGAAAGGCAAAATATGTGACTGAAACTTTCCTTGTGTTTACCGATTTTCGTTTTAATGAATTGATTTAGTATGGGAGAATTTTAACATTTACTGAGCACAGACTACATGCCTATTCTAGTGCTTAATGTAAATGTTTCATCAAGTATATGAGTATACATAAGTATATCAGTATATTTAAACATAGTGAAGTATTTTGGCATTTCACTATTTTACTGATGCAGAAATTTATTAATACACCAGAAATTCTCTTTTGTGCAGTACTTTCTTTACTATGAAGATCACACACATATACCTAGCATTAGGAAAGCATTTAAATTTCTCCAACTTCTGAATATTTTTGTCCTAGATTTAAAGATCCTGGCGTTATTTTAAATTAAATAGCCAGTTTTTTTTATTGGTATTCAGTTCCACCAATGGATTTTTTCTAAGAGCCGACTAGAACTGTGCTTTTAATGGTCTTGCTCTGGCCTTCTCTAAGGTGTAGAGATAATCGCCTTGTAACTCAATCAAGTAAGGAAATGTTTGTATTGGTAAAGATGCTGATTTTCAGTTCTTATTCAACACATCGTTTTAATTCGTTCTCTGAAATGTGACCCAGTATCTTTGGATATTGCGTTGCTGGTTTTACAAGCATGATAGCATTTGCAATTTTAACTGACAGTTACAAATTCATTCATGGATATTGATCAGAAGCACTACACAAGAACCATTTTCTTTTCTTGCATGAAAAGTACAAAAGAACTGCTTTTTATCAAAAGAAATAAACAGATAAACAAGAAATAAAACCAAAACAACAACCGATTGTTTCTGGTTCAAGAATAGCTTAGTCCAACTCAAGCAAAAGAAACAAAACAGTGTGAAAGTTTTGGATATACTTAGATCTTTCTAAGCACTTGACTCTACCTAGTAACTATTTTATAAAGTAAGATGTCTGCACAGAAAAAGAAGTGTTCAAATAATGGCAATCTAATTGGTAAGACACATTTTGGATAAAACATTGGCATTCTCAGTTTGTTTAGGGTAGGGAGAGGTTTTAAAAAAAACATCAGATTGGAGAAAACATGCAATTTATTTCCAAATTTTAAAAATTTCAACCCTTAATATATGTCTCTTCTAATGAATAAGTCTCACATGTGAGACTTAAGCAAAGTGTAAAAACCTCAGGTAAGAGCTGCAAAAAGCTTGTTGGCTGCAGCTGTGGCTTCTCAACCCCATGTAACTGGAAACAGTTTCTCTGTGGTGAGCTGCTGGGTGGGCCTTTGGTTCTCACTCTGAAATAACACGCCAAATGTGACAAATCAGTAACTTCTTCAACTCTGAAGCTCAAGTATTTTTATTAAGTATCATTAAAATAACACTGAGCCTCTTTCTTCGTCTTTCGGCAAAAATATCTACATTGTAAATCTCTACAGTCGTTATCTGTTGATGAAACTTGGGAATAAAGAAAAAAAGAGACAAGTAAGAGGATTCCATAAGAAGAATAAGACATATTAGTACTCAAACAGGAAATTATTCAGCTCAGTAAAAATCCATCAGTTCTAAGGACCTCACCTTTAACTTTTGTACTAAACTCTTATCCAGTGAGTGCAGATCAATTTTCACATTACCAAGCTCCAGTATCCTGAAATAAATCTGAGAAAAGTCATATAAAAGATTATTGTTAAAATTTTATAATTTGTTTTTAATTCTTTGGTACAAAAGTGTTTTATAACTTATTATATTTAATCATTATTTAAAACAGTAAAACAATTTTTAGGTTTACTATATGTGTCAGTTTGTGTTAGTTTGTGTAATTTGTTATTTAATATTCATAAACCCTGTTATTAATACTATTATTCATTGAATTTTATACTTTAAGACACAGAAGAATGTAAAGGAAATAGGCTCAAAGTTAACTAGCAATGAGTCTAAGTTTTGACCCAAGTCTCTCTAAGCTTTGTCTATCTCTAATAGAACAAAATGTAGAGACACTTTGCATCATTATGAGACTATATTATTTTGCCTCAATTATCTTGGTAATTATTAGTCTTTGATTTTTAAATACATAAATAACCACAGGTGTACTGGATATATATTTACTACATATATATACCTGTGTAGTAAATATACACACACACTTGACTAGGTATTGTGTGATCTTCTGGAAGTAAAATTCAGATTTAGACAGATAATTAAACCAAGTTGTCACCATACTTTTGTATAACCTACGAGTGATTTTTAAAGTCTTAGCAAGCTTTTAGTTATATGCTTTATTTTCTAGTTTCTGTTTTCATGTCTTTCGTCTTCAAAGAAGCATAATTTATTTTTTAAAATACCGATTTATATACACTAATACTTAATTTTGAATTCTATGATGCTATCAGATATAAGATAAAGAGAATATTGGCAGCAAGGTGAATGGTCCTTTTTAAAATTTATTTGGATTTGTTTGAAGTTAAATTTCATGAGAGAAATAGATTCTGTCTTGCTCCCTCCTGCTGTGTGTGTTTGTGTGTGAGGGCATAGGTGGTGCATGTGGTAGGAGAGATGAGAAATCTTTGACTAGGGAGACGTAGGCACAAAATAAGCATTATAATTTAGTCGTAGCAGTTAAAGGATATTTATTATTTGCTATAAGTGAGCATTATGTTTACAATGTTCTAGGCAGTCACTAATGGCAAACAACAATGTGAATGAATGTTCACTCTTATTTTAAGATTCTTTACAGTGAAAAGGTTAGAAAAATTTAGTACAATTTGTTAATAACATAATGGAGGCACATACATCATGCTCTGAGATGGTAAAGTTTGGGATGGTAAGTCTGCTTCATGACATGAAGTAGAAAATTAAATATATATCTTAGATGGAAAAAACTTTGTCAATGCTAAGGAATTTGATTTTATCCTGCTACCTTAGGATAATCAAAACATTTACTATCATGCATAATAAGTTCATAATTTACTTATTTCATTTAAAATTTTTCGGGTATAATCTCTTTCAGAGGGCAAGAAATTAAAGAAGGAACAAGGATGCACTGTATTTTGTTTAATTTCTTCCAGGTCCTTAAAATATAGTTGATTCTCTTAGTCTTCCCAGTAACTGACATGGGAAGAAAGTGAGTGTTGGCTATTGTTTTCCTACTATGGAAAATTGTGAGAATGTTGACAACATGTGAAGGCATCCAAAAAAAATACTATCGAATCTTTGCTCCTTACTTGGTTGTGTCTTTAAAATGATATGCTAAATGATCTGAAACTGCCATAGTTAATCTGAATGATTTCACTCTTTCTCTTCAATATTAGAGAACACAATCATATTTTTCATCATATTAAAATTATACATTTTTATAGATACAACGAAGGACCAGTTTTAATGGAAAAGTGAAGCTGCTATCTGAATGTTTTCAAATAAATATTTTAAAAAGAAGTCACTGTTGTTAAGATACTTATAATTAAATTATTAAGATTTTTCTCACTTCTATGGTAACAAATGTTAATACTTGCCTTGAAAATATTTTGTGCTAAAATTGATTTACTTAAGAAAGGACTGCTGGTTACCTACTAACTGCCAGACACAAAAAAGAAATAAAAGTCCCTGTTTTGTGGTAAGTTTTACTCTATTACCAAAGTCCGACAAAGACCGCATATGTGTAAAAGAGTTTATCAGAAGGAGAAATATAAAACAAAGAAAGAGGATTTGAAAAGCTGGTATGTGACAAAATTTTAAATCAGACGGTGAGGGAAAGTTTCTCTGTGAAAAAGAGAACTGAGCAGACGTGAAACGAACCATGTATATGACCAAGCAGGCAGCTGGAAGAGAAAGCACCAAATGCTCTATGGCTTCCACAGTTGAGTTGCAACGTTGTCTTGGCTCCTTTATTGAAATAGAGCTCAAACTGCTACTAAGAAATGTATAATCCAATTCTAGCTGTGCTTGATGTTCTAAATCTAACTATACCATGAAAGAATGGCCAAAATTCAGTCAAAATTCCTGAATTATTGTATGTGTATTAGAGATTGTAAAGTACATTTTTAGTATGTTTCTAAACAGACGAACCTACTTTTAATCAGAAATATTCAACATCTGTTCTCGAGCTTTTTGACAGCAAATATATATCCAACTTCTTGATGCTTTACTAGTAACAAAATATCAGTTACAAAAAATAAAAGCAGATGGTTGCAGGGAGGAGTGGGCTACAACTGATATACTTCTAAACTTTTGTCAATTTTTACTTTATATTAAGCTAAACAGACAGATGAATATCCTTATAACAACAAAAATTAATAGCCACAGGATGACAAGTTTTCACTAAGGAGTATTGCCTACAAGGACTGATTAGGGCAGCCTCCCCATACTTGAAATAGAAAGAAAGGAAAAGTTATTCACCTTTTAACCCCCTTCCTGCTTCTAGGACTAGGTATAGTCAAGTACTTCTGAGAAGAGATCCGTCATGGCTCTCTGGAAAGACCAGGCTATTCTATTGTCCTTTGCCCTGAATGAATTACTCAACAAGAACCTCTGAGTCACTCTTCTAGCACTAAAGGAAATTCCAGGAGATTTAGGAGAGTGGCTGCACATCAATAAGAACTGAGCTAGTGTTCCCTAATTTCAGAACTGGAGTACAGTGAAAACATAGACAAGTATGAGCAAAGATAAGATAAGAGTGGCATTTATGGTATGAACACCAGATGTCATCTTGAAGCACAAAAGTGTTTCCAAATTAGTGTCCATATAGTTATGTACAGTGTCCGTCCACCTCGGTGAGCTTTGAGAGTATGCTATGAAATGCAAGCAATGTCTTTAGTGGCTGCCACCATTAAATGTTTCCACATGCTGGCAGTGACAGCAATGCACTTACTTCAATTTACGATGTGCAGCATAACTGGAGCTATGGTGGCCCTTTTGTCAATAGGACATGAAGTCTACAATAAGTTTTGAAGTAAACTTTAAGAGTGTCCTTTGTTCTGTTTCTTCCCTTAAGACATATATGGCTTGAGAAGGACTAATCTATCCCCCTGTGGATATGGTATTGACTCTTCCAACTCTTCATTAGCTGAGATGTTAAACCAATTAATTAACTCAAATTTCTATTTTTCAGCGATCCTCTGCCCCACAAGCCTGTAGTCCCAAGATATAATTCTTATGATCATCTATTATTGACTGCTCTGTTCCGCTGAGTGCTCAGTATTGTTTCCTCACAAGGAAATGCTTCCTATTTCCAAAATGGATGCAAAAAAGCACTCGTTCCATTTCCAAACGGCCGTATCTCAAGAAGGAGTAGTTCCTGTCCCATGTTGGGCACTAACTGTCCAGTAACAAAATAGGACAAACACCACAAGTGGCACATGATACAACGCAAAGAAACTCAGGGATAGTAGGATGCATGCAGTGCCTCAGACTCTGGTAATACACAGGGAGGCATACTTGGCTGGGTGCAACTAAGGCCATTGGAAATAGTGCTACAGGGAAGTGATCCTGATTCAATTCAGTCATATGTTTATAGAGAAGCTGAGGGTGTCAGGATGCATCTAATCTGAGCTAGATCTATCAGGTCATACTGTGGGCTAACACTCAGAAATATATTTAAAATAATTAGTAAAAAAAAAGTCAATAGTAAAACAAAATCTTTGTCACAGGTATAAAAGATACACATTACAAAATATGAGAGAAACACATCAAAAGGTTATGTTAAAATGTTTCAGGTGACAAAGTAGGTTTTATTATTTCTTCTCACGTATCAATTTATATCATTTTGAATACTTTTCAGCTCCAGATTTTAACTTCAATATATAAGAACACTGATTTGGTCCTTGAAAATATCTAAAGTATGGAAGAAATAATGAGCTAATAAATTATTTATACATTAAAATATTTATTCTTAAGAATAGTTTCCAAAAATAGTTTAATGTTTAAACATATAAATACATTCTCAGAAACTTTAGGATATGTGTGTATATATATACATATATATACACACACACACACATACTCATAGGACAGAAGCCATTAATTACACTATGTTTGAAGATTAAACTTTACTAGAAATGATGTCTGGATTCTGCATGGCCCTGGCCCTTTGAGTCAGAACTCATCATTGGCTCAACACACTCTATGTGGGTAAAAGGTACTGTACAGTACAGAATATTTCCAACCACAGACTTGATGCTGCTGGAAATAACATTTAACACCTACAGTAGCCTTGCTATGACCACACAATCTTGGGGATGAGGTGAATGGGTATTGGGCAGAGGAAATAGCACATCTGATCAAAAGAATATGCCACAGAAAAATATAGTGAGACTTGAAGCAGTTTACCTGGTCAAAGAACAGAAGATAAAGTTTAAGGAGAGAAAAGAGTCCAAAAGTGAGATGTACCATCTAAATGTGGGTGATGGTTATCACTTTAACTGTCATATTTGTGTCAATATCATATGGATAAACTTGACCACAGGAAGTGAGTCTGAATTCATAATTATGACAGCATTACTCACTAAGAGAAAAGGAAGAAAGAAAAAGAGCCAATAACAACAACAAAAGATGAGGACCAAAAGCCTTGATTAGACCATAAATACTAAAGCTGTATTTCATATGAGATTTTTTTTCTACCTAGAATTTTCCTCTGACAGAGTGCTTGCAGGTAGCATATTTTGTAGATGAAAATAATGAATAAGAACACGAAGAACAACCCTTAAGCTACTATGGAGAAAGGTGTTAAATAATACCATGGAAAAATTATTGGGGTGCCTGTTGTCTAGTTTTGATTCTTCCCTCTAACCAAAGACACTGTGTACCCAGTAGAAGCTAGAAGTTCAGAAAGACTTATAAGGCTGGTATCAAGTTTTCAGCAGTGCCTAATCTGTTCCTTGCCTCTCCCAGCCCCTCAGGTCTGCCAGCGTTCCTTGTCTTGTGGTTGCATCACTCCAATTTCTGCTTCATGGTCACATGGCCTTCTTTGCCCCATTGGACTCAAATTCCCTTGACCTCTCTCTTCTACAAACACCTATGATTATATTTCAAGCTCACCCAGAAAATCCAGCCTGCTCTCCCCATCTCAAGATTCTTACCTTCATCACTTCTGTAAAGTTTTTTTTTGACATATAAGGTAATATTTACAGTTTCCAGTGGTTGTGACATAAATATTTTGGAGGTGATAATTCAGCCTACCACAAAGCCCAGGATGCCCATGGGGTGTTCTCTGTTCTCTGGGAGCCTTTTTTAGTCCAATGGAAATGTCAGTTTATCCCAGTATTGCAGACAGGTGATGTTTCCAGTGGAGCTTTCACTACTCTGTCATCATCAGCCACTTCGGTGGGCATGATTCTGCTATTTTTATTTATAAAGCTACTTTCACATGCATGCTCCATGCTTCTTTGCTGCATTCTATGCAACTGGTAGCTAAAAACATCGACCACATTATTCAGGCTTCCTTGCCTTCTGATTTCTGGCTGGGGTCGGTCATTGGGAAACATTGACAGGAGATCAGAAAGAGAGAGGAGGAAGTGGACAACATATTTAATTCTCCAGCTTCCTCCTTGAATGGTCAGGTCCTGGCAGTGGCAAGAATCTCTCCTATGAGTGCTTGGTATCTTCTAACACTCAACAGTAGATCATGATGTGATCATTATCCTCAGGCCCCACACAATGTTGCCTAGAATATATGTAGCTTTAAAATAATCTACTTGATTTACTTAATTTATTAGGAAAAAAAGTTCTGATTAAGTCCTCTGTGATAATTTTCTAGATCATTGGCTTCTAAAACATATTTGCTATATACTTACTAAATAAATAAACCATCTCTATTCTGATGTGGCCCATGTTGCATTTTTTTTTTTTTTAGAAGGAATACTAGATTTTCTTCTGCATTAATCTAGTGGTTATTTTTAGTTTATGTATCATGCATCTAATCAACACACTATAGGTATATAAATGTGTTACTGACATATCCACATACCAGACACTCCTCTGCACAGAATATTTCCAACCACAGTGTCGCTAGCACTTGAAATGACATTATGACATTTAGCACCTTGACCACTCTTGATGCTATTGTAATGATTCTTGGGGATCCAAGGGTGGGTTTTGGGGGTGGTTGTGAGAAAGGACAATAAAATTTCTGATTAAAAAATAAGATCCTACTGTAAAATATATTAGGAGCAAAACCTGTACAAAACCTGTGTAACTGGCTAAAAAGCAGTAAATTTAACTTAAAGGAAGAGGATGAAATCAAAACTGAGATTTACAAGCTTGAATGTGAGAAGCACAACTGCTTTAACTTTCACATTAGTGTCCTTAACAATTGGACACGCAGGATCACAGCCAATGGAGACACATGAAGATAACACAAGCCTGGAAAAACCTTTGATGCAATGAGAATAAGAAATAAGATGAGGATGAAAAAGATCACTGATGTAAGCCATACATATGATTATATAAATGTCATATTCATATTCTAAATATGTATTTCTTGGAGATTTTTTTTCAGTCAGGTATTAATAGGCAAAATATTTTGTAAACAGAAATAATGGTCAAGTAAATGCATATATGAGCTGCTGTCATACTGCCTATTTATATAAAACAGAATCTTTTTTAATTTTGTACTTCTTAAAAAAATAAAATTTCATGGGATGAGAAAGTTTTCAGAAAATACATTCAGACACTCATATTAAAGAAACAGAAAGCTAGACTATGATAAAAATAATTTTTTAAATTATAAATTACTATAACCATGATTTGCAGAACATATTGAAATAAACGGTTCATTCTTAGCAATTAGTAGTGAAAACTATACTTAAATGGCCATTTTAGAAAGAATGTAGTTTAAAACTAAAGAACTATTTTTTGAATAATACTAAAAGTTTTTAAATCCATGGTTAACATAAAACACAGCCTATACGAGATACACAAGAGAAGCAACAGTGCTGGAAAATAAAGAGGAATCAAGACAGCACTAGTTCAGGGTTGTTCTTATATATATTATGTGGTCCAAGAGGAAGTGAGAAAGGTAGAGGCAGACACTTCTTTTGTGTATTTTTCAGGAAGCCACACCAAAGCTCAATAATTCCAGTACCTATGGATGGTAGGTAGCATGGAGATCCATCAAATACTTGAAATATTAGCCTTTTTGAGTGGTTTTATAATAAAATGTATACTATTGTCAGGCTGCAAATGGCCTGGAAAGCTGAACACTTGATACAGATTATTTTCATGGGCCAAAATGGCTTGGCCAGTGTTGGTTAATCAGACTAGAAAGTAACACCATTACTTAGAAAAGTGGTGACAGCAGTGAGTCACCACTATCTCAAGGAAGAAGTCAAACATCCAATATAGTTACTCTGCCAGGAGTGGGTGGGGCAATGTCCTGTGGGTTGTAGTCTCCTCCACCAGAAAATGAGGAGATCATCTTGGGATGGTTTCATAAGTCTGGCCTGCAATGGTAGACTCTGGATCAGAAAGAGTCCTTTACTTCATGCCAGTCTATGATGGCACAGTGTTGTCACGTCCAGTACAATGCTGGATCCAGGCAACGATGACAGCAATAAGGCAGTGCAGACTCAACCAACAACTTGTCTCTGATCATTCTCATCAAAAAATGTGGACATGTACGTGAGAAACACAGACAATTAAGTCAGTAGCTGTATATTTTTTCTACCATTTATAGATTAGAGGAGGAGTGTCTTAGATCTGCCAGGCTTGGTTTCCAAATCTAGTCACTACAGGTAGACCACTGGCAACAATCCATCTACAAGTCCATAAAAAGACATAATGAGATTTATCCAGAGAAATATTGGCTAAAGCTATGAGAATGGTTTTTAGTTCTGCCAACTAAACATAGTGACTGTGAATTTCCATTCTGCATATTTGGCTGTTTGCCAAAATAGGTACATCTGTATCAGATTTCAAATAGTCAAGTTACCAGTGAGCCAGTTCTAAGTATTTGGGGGACCTCTGTGACTCAAGAGATCCACTGAGACCATCACTTTTATTAGGGTGATGGAGTTGGAGATAAAGTTTCTAAAAAAGAGTTAGATGACCCTTTTTTGGGTAAAAACAAGATACCACTGGAAGCAGGTTAGCTCTGTGCTTGAATATAACAATTCTATATGACCAAGAAAGCTTGTCACACCATTATTGTTGAGCCCAAGTTGTATCACACCAAAATAGAAATGTCAGGCCAAAGAGTAACAAGGCTCCATTGTTCGTGTTCCATTTTTGCAAGAAAATTTGATTTAAAGCAAACTAATAGCTGTTTTTCAAAAGCAGTTTAAAAGATAACCATGTGAAGGAGATAATCAATTTATATCCTCAAGCAATACCTTCAGGTGGAGCTTCCCTCCTTTGCTAAAAGGCTCCATTCAGCAAAATCATCAGCTGCAGAAAGTTCTCTTTCCAAGGGCTACTTAAGGTCATGAGGCTACAAAGGTGGAAAACATGCTCCAGCTTGCCAGGCTACTACCAAAAAGCACCCAAAGTGCACTGATTTGCAGGTTAATTTATCAGGAAGAATACCCAGGACTTTCTCCAACACCCAATAGGATGCCTGGGCCTCCTTGTTGCAGGTACGAATAGAGGTGAAGAGACAGCAATGTTTCTTTGACATCTGGAGGAATTATGTACTGTGAATCAGTCCACATTGTCCCAAGAAACATTACTTGGAGAGAAGATTCCTGAATTCTGTGGGTGTTCATCAGCCCTGAAAGGGTAGACTTAAAAATGAGAGTTAAAATTGAAATGTATAAGACTGAATATTGTTATAAAGCATATTTTGTTAAGTCAAACAACATTTCTGTTAAAGCTAAGGCTAAGGACCTGAGATGTGGTTAAGGAATACTTGGCAGAATTTCTGATGAGCTGTACTTGACGTACAATTGACAGCTAAGGTGGTGGTTAGAGAATGATGCTCCTGAGTACAAAATGTCTTAATTAGTGTGACTAATTAAGTGTGACTATGTAACTACACTAAGGTTATACAACATTTTAAAAATATTTGACAACCAAAGAAGTGTGTTGTAGAAGTCACCAATAGAATAAGAATGAAGGTTAATTCTATATGAAACTTTGGACAATTCCCTTCTCCCCATTCCTAGCTTTCTTAAGGAGTAATTGGTAAAACACTTATTTCAGTTATCACCTACTGCACTTGCTTATGCTATAGATTCCTTTACCTCACCCCAAACTTAGTGGTGAAACATGAGAATCTGAATTTTTAGTAAGTATTACAGGAAATTCTTGAGAATAATTAAAATTGGGAAGCACTCTTCTGATTCTATAAACTTTCACCTATGTTCAATTAATTTTAACATTATTTTCTAGCATGAGGCTATCTAGTCAAAAGAGATTAAGGATCTTCATTTCTTCAAATAGACATTTATTTTTTAAATGTGGCAATTTAACTACTGTCTTAGCATAAGGGTAAACAAACTAAATCAGCTTCCCTCGGATTACAGAAAGGAAGAATTTTTTCCTGAAATAGCTTCCCTGAAGCCAGTCTTCATGTGAATTTTTAGGCTGCCTCTCTAATTAAAAAGATCACCAGGCCACAATTTTATTTTTTATATATTTTTTGTTGTTTTCCAGTTTATTGAAATATAATTGATAGATAACATTATAATTTAAGGTATAATGATTTAATATATGTATACATTGCAAAATGATCACCATATATAAGTTAACATCCATCACTTCACATAGTTACAAATTATTTTCTTTGTGATGAGGGCTTTTACAATCTACTCTGTTAGCAACTATCAAATATACAATATTATTGAGTTAATTTTTGTAAGTAGTGTAAAATAGGGATCTACTTTTACTCTTTTGCATGTGAATATCTAATTTTCTAAGTAACATTTATTGAAGAGACTGTCTTTTCTGAATTAAGTGTTCTTGGCTCTCTTATCAAATATTAGTTGACCGTGTATGCAAAAGTATATTTCTGGGCTCTCAATTCTGTCCCATTGATCTATGTGTCCATTTTTATGCCAGTACCATATTGTTTGATTACCATAGCTTCTAATATAGTTTCACATCAGAAAGTATGGCTTTTTAGTATGGACAATATTAATCCATGAACATGATATCTTTCCATTTACAGGCATACCTCAGAGATATTGTGGGTTCAGTTCCATACAACCACAATAAAGTGAATGTTGCAATAAAGAGAGTCACACATTTTTTTCTTGGATTTCCAGAGCATAGAAAAGTTGTTTACACTATACTGTAGTCTAAGTGTGCAATAGCTTCATGTCTAAGAAAACAATGTATATACCATAATTTAAAAAATACTTTATTTCCCAAAATGCTAACCATCATCTGAGCCTTCAGCAAATAATCTTTTCATTGTTTGAGCATCTTGCTTAGATGTTGATGAAAATGCAATATCTGTGAAGTACAAAAAAAAAATGAAGTATGGCTGTATTTGTACCTTTTTAAACCTTTTTCATTGATATTAGAGTAGAACTTTTACCTCCTTGGTTAAATTATTCTTAAGTATTTTATTGTTTTTGATGCTATCGCAAATGGAATTTTATTTCTTTTCAGATCATTTGTTGTTACTGGATACAAATGCTACTGATATTATTTGTATATTAATTTTGTATTCAGCAACTTTACTAAATTCATTGATCAGAGCTAACAGGTTTATAGTGGAGTCTTTAGGATTTCTTATTATTTTATTAATGCCATCTTCAAATAGAGACAATTTTACTTCTTGCTTTCTAATTCTGATGCCTTTTGTATCTTTTTTTTTTGCCTGATTGCTCTATCTAGGACTTACATTACTATGTCAAATAAAAATGGTGAGAGTGGACACCTTTGTCTTGTTCCTGATCTTGGAGAAAAATCTTTCAACCTTTCACTACTAAGCATGATGTTAGCTGTAGGCTTGTCATATATAGATTTCATTATGTTGAAGTATGTTCATTCTATACCTAATTTGTTAGGGTTTTTTTTTTTTTAAATCATGAACCAATGTCAAATTTGTCCAATGCCTTTTCTGCATCTGTTGAGATGATCGTACTATTTTTTACTTTTATTAATGTAATGTTTTACATGTATTACGGTTAAAGTGCAGCCATTCATTTTACCCTTCTAATTCAGTCCTTCTTCATCTCTGTAGTCCAAGGGAGTGCTTCATTCTTACCCTCATGTTCTAGAATTTTTACAACAGTGTCTTATCTGTGGATAGTTTCTAGCTGGTCTTTGAGGAGAACTGAAGTCAGGAATGACTTATGTTTCCATCTTGATGACAGCATTCCCCCCAAATTTTATTTTAAAAATGTCCAAATTTTACTAATATTTCTTTGTCAGCTAGCAGAAGAACATGTAAATATTATCTAGAACAATTGATTTCATCTCAAGCTTAATAAGTTTTTGCAAATAAATTAGTGAGGACGATGAGAATTTCAGAGCCATAAACATACTAAAAAATTAAGCACACAAGTAAACAAGAAATCTAAGAAAAAACCAGCAAGAACAAAAAGACAGCAGTAAATGTTTACCATACTATTATTGCAATAATCAGATACATTATATAAATTAACTATCTTTACTATGTTTAAATAAATAGAAGACAAATTTTGAAATGTATTTAAATAACAAGAAACTTTTTAAAATAACCAAGTAGATTTAAAATCATACTAAATAGGATTTCTAAAAAAAGGTAAAATATTGAATAAAGTCATCATCTACTTAGATAGAGATGAAGAATTAACTAATTGGAAGACATTTCTGAGGCTTCTCTTCAAAATACAGCACACAGAGACAAAAAGAAATTATAAAAAATAAGTTTATGAAGCAACTTATATAAATATCTAAAGGTAGTGTTCCAGAAAGAGTGAGGAGAGAAAAGGGTAGGTGTGCACTCTGTGAAATTAATAATAAAGACTTTTCCAATCCAGTGATTATAAGGCATCAACTTATAGATTTATGAAGTCTAACTAACATTAATCAGGGTAAAGAAAGAAAGAAAAAATTTCACAATAGTACGTATTATAGTAAAAACTGAAGAACACCAAAAACAATACATTTCCAAAGCAACATTAGGGAAATAGCAATTACTGCAAACAACATTCAATATTTTTGGTCTGCTTGAAGTATCAGGGGTATGTTAAAATTTCCCCAGAGGATTGAGGTTTGTTTATTGCTCCTTCTATATATGTATGCATACCATTTACCCTTACAATATTTTAAAGTTATATTAAAAGATTATATTAAAACTATAATACATTATTATTGAATCAAAATATTTATTATTAAGAAATCCTCTAAATACCACATTTTCCATTAAAGTATATTTTGTCAGGTATTAAGAACTATAATTGCTTAAATTTAATGTGTTTGCATTATACTATATATTTTAATCTTTTATTTCATCTATTACACATCTTTATCTATTAGGTGTTACTTCAGTAAATAACACATGACATTTAATTTTTTTTGAAAAAGTATGTTTTTTATCTTTTTACTGAAGCATTTAGAGGGTGCACATTTACTGTGATGTATTTTATTTTTAATCAATATCATAATTCTGTGCTTTCTATTTGTCTTATCTATTCTTGGGTTCCCCTCTCCCCTTTCTTGCTTTTTGGGGATTTATTATTTTTTTAATCAATCTATTTTCTTCTAAAATTTTTGAAGTTATATTTTCTTTCCATCTTTTTAGTATTTACTCTAGAATTCAATACATGTGTACTAAAATTATTAATATGACATTAATCAATAACTTTACATTCTTTCAAACAATATAAGATCCAATACTGCTCTACAGTCTCCCAGTCTAATTGTATACATTTGCTTTGAAGTTTATTTCTATTGATCAAAGGTAAGGGCAGGGCCCTGCGTGGTCACTGTGGTGTGTATATCTCAGAGCCTTCATTAAACTGAAAATAAAATTTCATGTATGCACACTTTAACTCTTCAAGTGATAAAAATAAATTACTTTAATCAAAAATAGTAATACAAAATTAGAAAACCACATAAAGTTACTATTCATTAATTAGTCACTTAGATATTATTAAATTACAATCTTAAATTACCAGGTTAGGAAGATATCACAAGTACACACATTACAATTTTTTTTACCAAATATAATATAAAATCATATTATTAAATAATTTGTATCCTTTTACAATTTAATATATCATAGAAAACTATTCATATAAATACTTGCAGAACTCTCATCTATATTTGATGGTTATATAAATGCTATTATAGAAACGTGTTATTATTTATTTTCTCATCTAATTTATTGATAGCTAAATTGTTCCTTTTACTTTTCTAAAAAGACTTCCATTGTTTACTTGAACAATTTGGAAAAGTTGTGAATAATAATATAAACAGTGGTTATATTAAGGGAAGAAAGTTGTATGTCATTTTCACTTTCTATAAGATATGTTCTAATATTTAAATTATTAAAAATGAGTACAGATATTTAAAATCACAAAAATATTTCTAAGAACCAATATCTGTTATAACCTTATTTAAATATAATATGCCATTATTTACTTAAAAATGTTTTAATATTCATTGTTTATTCATTGTTTTTGAAAAGTAACAAGGCAGAAATCGTTATGGTTAATACAAATTTAAAGTTTAATTTTAAAATGAAGAAGTATTTCATACGTAGAAAACTAACAAATTGAATCTATAGGGACTACGTTACATAGCCTTTTATTTTCTGAAGTAGAAAATAGAGCGAACATCCTGTCTGGTGTGGCAATATTAAGAAATCTGCTTCCTTGATCCTGTCTCATTCTGACTTTCTTCTCATATCTGATTCAAGTAAATGAACTAAATCATGGAACCAGAGATGCCAGCACTATCCAACTCTCGTCTTAATTTTCATCCTTTGCCAGAGGAATTTCATGAAATAAAAACAGGTAAAATCATAGACTGCTATTATTACTAAGAAATCCTTTTATTGATAAAGATGAGAAATAGTATCTTAAACAACAAAGGTTCATGACCAGATACTTTTAGAAGAGGAGTTGAAAATCTTGTCTTTATGAATGAACTTAAGATTTTCTAACTGAAGGGGACTTAAATTTCAGACAACCATGGTTTGATGTGTAATATTTACAATGAGGTTAGATTTAATATTTTTTGGAAAAAATATTGATTTAGTAGCTATGAATTCTGCTTCACTTGCACTGAAAGAGTACATGCAATATATTGCCAAGAGAATTTATCTACTTAATGAGAATTAGATTATTTTTTCTCATGTTCCTTTCGTTAAGATTAAATTCAACTACAGAAAGAAACAAAGATAAGCATTTAAAATAATTTTATATTTCTACTCTTGCTTCTGCAACCAATGTTAACTTCTGATGCTATTGGCCATGATATTTTACAAAATTTTTTTCAATTACATTTGGCATACAATATTATATTTCAAGTGTACAACATAGTTTTACAACTACTATTCAACATTCTACTATTACTACTACTACAAGAATACTTATTGCATGATCGTTATTTTAAGCACTATGCCATTGACTTTATATACATTAACATGTATCTATGAATAAACATGATCGTTATTCCTATTTTACAGATGAAGAAACTAAGAATTGAGAAAAAAAATGCTACATTTTACAAAGCAACTACTTGATTAATCCAATTTTAAAACTTTCTTATAAACATGAAATAGGACAATTTTTGTTTATATGTAACATCATTTCTAATGGTATGTTTATATATCATATATTAATTATAGTTATTGCATGCATTTTTCTTATATATTTTCTAGAGTTTTGTGAGAAAAGTAGTGTCAACTACTCAGAAATCAAAGTTCATTGTTCTTCAAATATTCAGAAGAAAAATAAAAGTAGGATTTTGAAGACAAAAGGTAAAAAACAATTAAACCTCTATTAATCATAACAACGAATATTTCTGGACTAATCTCTGAATTAAAATTCATCTCTTCTATGAACACTTTTTAATTGGTCATAGTACCTAAAGTGCTGTGTTAAGAACAAATGAGAATGAACAATGGCCCAAGTGGTTTAGAATGATGTATCATAGTCCCAGAAGAAAGAATGTTTCACATATACTTTCCTAGTTTGATATGTTAATCCTACAAAAGGTAAGTGTCCCTTTAACGTTTCAGTATTTCTAAAAACAGCACGGAGATTGTGAGGTGTCTCATGATAAGTGGACTTTTATCAAAGTTGTCACAGAGTATCTGCCTGAGCCAATAGCTAATGTAGGAGTTTTATTTTGACACAATTCTGCCCCAAAGATGGAAGAAGTCACTTTTTAAACATTTAAGGAAGTAAATCTGAAGTGTTCTTTTGTAGTCTTCAAAAGATTTCTTTAATAGCGCCACTTGTTAGTTCACAAACAACCCATTCTTACATAAAAATATTCACATCTTATCAGCTGTACCCAAATCTGCAAAATAATTGTTAGAGTTCCTCTCACAGGCTGGGGTATACTTTTTCAAGAGTCCCTCATGAGTTTAGATTTAGTCCAATTCAAGTGGATTGAAAATTCTTGACTAAAATTCTTTTCAATCTCAACTCCTGAATTTTGTTTCCATAGATCATCATAGTAGCCCTCCTCTTTCTCTCAAACAGTGTCTCCATGGTGTTTTGCTGCAATGATATTTGCTTTCCTTTACTTAATTGCTCTGGTAGTAGCTGCAATTATGACAGCTAAAGGTAAGTATTTTTTGGAGCTATTTCATTAATTTGTTATAAATTACTAGAATATAATTTTTAAAAGCCTTTAAATTGGATTCTAAGGATTTCCTCAAGGTATTTTTTCATTTGTTTAATTATATGAGTAATTTTATAAATTCAGTTTTTTAATTTTCAACAATAGCATTGGCCTAGGTGATCTTATCAAAGATGCTAGTGGATAGCTGGTGTTTTGATCAAAATGGAAAATAGTAGCATTTTATATTTTATCATACAGTTATTGACAGATTCATCAACTTAAATTCTGAAATACAATAAAGCATAAAAATATTTATAGAATTTATTGATGGGACAGTTAAAAATTAATTGTAAGAGCATCAAGTCAAATAGTTTGAAAGAGAGAGTATAATAGAGGAAAGAAGTGATGGCGGGCATGTATTCATCAAAGAATAAAACATAATAATCAGGATATTAGACTGAGCCTACACATTGCTTGAAGTCAATATGTCTTAATATTATTTTTAAAATGCTTTAAAGGAATAAATCCATAAAACAATAACATTAGCAAACCAGAAATGTGAAAAATGTCTTCAAATGTGGAAAGTAAAATATATATGTATACAAACACATACACATATATAAATTTACACGAAGAAGTCAGAAAGACATATAATAATATGTTCATATGGAAATAAGTGTTATTATGAAAGCAAGCAATAATCTGTTAATATGAAAGCTGGTAGAAACAGAGAATTTACACAAAGCATATAATAATTTGAAAACAACAAAAAAGTGATTAGCAGTGATTTTTTATTTTTGCTAAAGTAAGTAGTGTTGGAGGGACCATGAAAGGAGTCTTTCCACCTTTTACATATGAATATAAGTATTCGTTTTCTTCTAAAACAAATAAATTAATGTATTACTTGTTTAGAATAAAAAAATATTTAAAAGAGAAAAGCGTTATATTCTAGAAATAAAGCTATATTTTGATATGTCAGACATAGGGTAGTAATATTAAAATAGAAGATAGCTTAAAATTCTAATAGGTACTCCCTCTATAGTATTGTGCTGTTACGACCTATTTGTTAAAATTGCCAGTAGGTAGAGAAGACTATTTTATTACGAGGACCACGCTGTTTTGTGTTGATTGCATGTACTATTTTGATTAGCACACCTTGGCAAAGTCATGAGAACACCAATATAATTTATGTGTAGAAAACTTACTTGTAAATAAAATAAAGTAAATTGGTTAAATGTCCTAATAAACAGAAGTTATTTTTTCTGTTTTACTATTAGTGAACTTTGTCTTAATAAGCAAGAAAGAAAAAAGAAACATTTGAACCAACAGAAGTGTTTCCCTGTATTAAATAAGCCAATCTTACCTGTGAATTATCAATTGGAATAGAGCTCTTCTTGGATATTATAGCCTTAGCATAAATGAAGCAGAGATGAATAAACACAAGACAGAAAAAGAGGGGAAATGCTGTAAACAAGAATAGTTAGGGGTAATAATTTTAGTTAAGCATGGTTTGCTTATTCAATGATGCTTTAGGATTTAGCTTGATTATTTGGCTTCTCATTTTAAGGAGTGGATATGGTGGACATCACTCAATCGTAAGGTTACCGTAAGGAGTCAGGGCTGACTCAGTCCCATGTAAAACACACCTTTCCCATGAGATAGAAAAGTTATAGGTCCATATTCAACTAAGATCAAATCAGTGACCAGCAGCATTCTTTAAAATATAGAACAATTCAGTTTATGGAATAAATATGGAAGACAAAGTTTGAGGGAATAGAAAGTTGATGATAATACTTTCTTATTGTTTCACTGAATTATAAAAAAAATACCCAACTTTAGTATTGTAAGTGGTCTGATGAGGGACTAACACAGTAATATTTATTTCATTTATTCCCATGAGTCCAACAATACATTTAGGACTCAAACTGGAATACTATGGTCCAGAGAACTTAAAGTCATGGTGATAAGTATCTGCACTTGACCACATTGAAATTCTTTGTCCATCAACAGATTACATGACTGTACAATTGAATTGGGATCAGATCTTAACAAAGCAGCCATGCAGAAAGATTTTCTCTACAATTTGTGTAAAATCTCCAAAATCCTTAGAAGTAACTATATACCATTTGGATTAAAATAAATTCAAGCTAGGAACATTCCATTCAGTCTTTATTTTATGATTCAAGTTGTGCCATCTGAAGTTCTAGATCTTTCAAAATAAAACAAAACACATTTATGTGAAATGATGTAGGTTAAAGTTTTTACATTTGAAGACAGTTAGAAATAAAGCTGTGAAGCAAAATGCTACAATTTTTCAATCTTTTCATTTTAATGAATTTGAATTTTAGCATATAAACAATTGATAGTCTTTGAAGATGATTGAAAGGTTAGTATTATTCAAGCTGTGAATTAGAGGTGTTAACTCTGGAGGAATTTTAAGGAAAATGTTGGCAAGTGAACTAGAGACATAGATCTTGTAGTATATTATAATAGCTCAATATGAAAATAATAAAAATGTGAATGGGGAAATGTTATGGTACTGTGAAGAAGGCAAAGATATACGAAGAGTCATAGTGATAGACTAAACAGTACTTTGTGATTGATTGGATGTGCGCCATGTCAAAAGTTTGGGTTTCAAATATAGCCTAAGTCATTATTTCTGACTTTCCAGGTTTACTAACTGCTTAGAATGGCATCAGATGTGGAAACTTGCAATTATTAAAGCACCAGCCATTAATTCAAAAGTATCCATCATTAGTAAAAGTTCATACTTTAATATCAGTTACTTGAAAATGAAAATTTATAATTCATTCTTCAGTTAATAATAAAAAAAAGAATGAGTAAATTGCATTTAAGAAATTTTATATTTCTATTTTATTTGCAATCTCAAATGTATTAAAGTGTTAATAGTCTTAAAACATATTTTCTTTTGCAAATTTCATGAATTTCAGTTCATTGTCTAGAAAGCATTCTGAAGGCACAGGAAATCAATAAGCAAAATGAGGCTGCATACTGCAAAGTAATATAGGAAAATAGAGGTATGTATTGAATTGCAATAGAAATCTTGTACCTCATGAGGATGTATAGATTTAGATATGTATATATATAATTAATAACTATAAGATCAAAGTTAGATAACTATGGTGTACTTACCAAAAAAATTCTCATGTATCAGGACTTCTTTTAAAGTTACAAAGGATAATTGAAAACAATAATGCAAAAATTATAATACTAAGTAACCCTGCATGATATAAGTTATCTTCATACATGTACTTTTAAACATTTTTTGTTAAAGTACAACCGATATATAATATTTTATGTTTCCAATATACATTATAATGATTTGACATTTATATATCTTATGATGTAACCACCATAATGTCTAGTAACCATCTGTCACTGTACAAAGTTATTACAATATTATTGACTATTTTCACTGTGCTGTACATTATATCCCCATGGCTTATTTATAACTAGAAGTTTGTACCTGTTATTACTTTTCACTTTTTTTTATCCATCCCTGACCCCTCTTCCCTCTGGCAGCCATCCATTTGTTGTCTGATTCTATGAATCTGTTTTTATTTTGTTTTGCTTGTTTGTTTAGTTTAGTTTTGTTTTTTTTGGGGGGGTGGGGTGGGGTCCACATATAAATAAAATCATATGGTATTTTTATCAAGGAAATTGTTCCTTCTTTGAAGAAAATGGATATTATTTCTGCTAAAAATAAAATCTTGACAGCAAGGAAATTTTTCTGCAACACTGAGGTCCAATCTTATCAAGACAAACAGCAAGGAAGAATTGGAAGTGTATGGCATGGTATTCTTTCCTGTATTTACTATACAGAAGATAATTATAAATAGAGACTTCTTAACATCTTGTATTCATTCAAGCATGCTAAACTCAACATAGTATAATTAGAGATCTCTTAATCAAACACAAAATATCAAAATATGGACTTAAAATAATTGTGATTTTTTTAAATTTTATATATATTTACATATAGAAGTAAACACTGCTGTATAAAAATTTCAAACCTTAATAAATAAATGAGGGAGGGGAATCATATAAGACATACAAACTACAGGGAATCTGGTCATATTTGGCATTTAAAATAGAGCTAATATTTATTAATTATTTCTAATATTCCTAGCACCAGTACTTCAGTGATTACATATATTAAAGTATGTACTGCTCCAGTATCCTGTGAGGCAGTACTATCATTACTGCTGTCATAATAACAACTAAGGCCCAGAAGGGATGAGAAATTTTCCTAGTTTGTATAGCTACTAAGAATTAAAACTAAGATTTAAGCCCAAATAATCTTACTCTAGAGACCATGAGCATAACCATTATGCTATGCTGATTCCAGAACAATAAACGAGTCGTAAAAATATTGCTTCTTTGGAAATAATCTGGGCTGCTTACGCAAGCATATTTACATTTTTCTCCCATAGATTAATCTTTCAGAGAAGAGCAAATGAGAAAAAGAACTTTCAAAAATCAAATGTCAAGTAACTCTTCATACAACATGACTATTTTTCTATTAAATTTATTGTAGTGACATTGGTTAATAAAATTATATAGGTTTCAAGTGTACAATTTAATGATACATCATCTGTATATTGCATTGTGTTCACCACCCAAAGTCACTATTTTTGTACTAATTATTCTTTAGAATGTATAGAAAAGCAATTAATAAAAGTGATGATTTTTCCCCTACGAGACTCTAGCAAGCCTAACAAATACATGTCTCCTTTATTGTTTAGTTCTCCACTATGTGGCTATTGGGTCTGTATTGTTTCTCTTTTTTTCATTGCATTCAAGTTCTGTTATTACCTTTTCTAATTAAAATTATTGGGGTGACAGTTAATAAAATCAAATAGGTTTCAAGTGTACAATTCAATAATATGTCATGTGTATATAGTATTGTCTTACTACCTTTAATAAAATCTTCAGTGATGGTAAATTTATGGCGTGTATTTAATTTCCATGTGGTGCTCCTGGAAGGTACTCCTCATAATCATAATATCCTTCCCTACTGAGTCTGCACCATACTTTGAATAATTTTCAACAAAGCACACCTGAAAGTCTTCTCCCATTACATCACTCTCATCTCATCTACATACAATGCTTCAAACTAAACTGAACCTATACATATATATATAGATCATCAGTGAATTATTTCAGAAAGAGCAAGTAAAAATACAAAATACATAAAAAAATAAAGTTAAATATAACATATAGTCATACTCTTTGAAAAATATAGAACTAGAAATGAATGCCAAATACCTGGTATATACTCTTTTTTAATTGAATTTATTATAACAATGGCTAATTACAGTATGTAAGTTTCAAGTGTACAATTCTAACATTTGCATTATATTGCATTGTGTGCTCATCACCCAAAGTCTAGTCTCCTTCCTTCCCCTCTGGTAACCACCACATTGTTGTCTGTGTCAATGAGTTTGTTTTGTTTGTTTGTGTGTTACTTTCTGTTTTATATCCAACATGTGAGTGAAAACACATATATTCTTTATTTTTGGTTGAAAACACACACATACATGCATACCCCTTTCTGGGACAGCCTCTTTGAATAACCAAATAAACTTGCTAAGAAGTACGAAAAGTAGAGTCAGAAATTTCCTTAATGAGAAAGAGTCCATACTGAAACTCGATAACAACCAGATGCCTAAGGATGGTAAGGATCATGGAGGTCCATCAAACATCTTATCTAACAGCCACTTTGAATGGCTTTTATAATTAAAAATGTGCCATCATCAGAATGCAAATAATCTCAATAGCCAAAAACCTGATATAGATATTAATGGGACAAAATGATAGGGCTTGAATTGGCTGATCAGACTGGAATAGTAACACTATTGCCTAGAAAAGTACTGACTGATAGCAGTGAGGCACTGCTGATAATTCCAAGAAGGAGACAAATATCCAATTTAGTTTATCTGCCAGAAATGAGTAAGGACAAAGCCTAGTGCACTGTGGTCTCCTCCACTGGAAAGTGACAGGGTAAATGTTAGGGAAAAGTCACAAGTCTGTCACGCAGTGAAAGCCTCTGCAATCAGAAAAAGAGTTCTACACTTCATGCCCATCTATGATGGCAATGCCTTACAAACCTTACTGAAATCCATGTAGATGGTGGAGATGATATCATCACTTCTGGAAATAGTACCTTGGAAGTAAGGCTGCCAAAGAAACTCTAAGACACCAAAAATAAAATACCCACTCAGGGAAACAAAATCAGTGGAAATTAATATCACTTTTTTTCCCCTGAAATCTGAATACCACACATAATAACATGGATACATCTTAAAAACATTATACTGAGGGAAAGAACATTTTATACAAAAGAAAATAAGCTGCATTATTTCAATTTCTCAAAAAAGAGGATGTAAAACTAATCTATAGTAGAGAAACATTAGAACAGTTAACTCTAAAGAGTGGGTAGAGATCTACAGGAATTGTTTGAGGAAATTTCATGAGATGTAGTAATATTCTTTTTCTCAATCAGGTTTTGCCACAGATATGTGCCAAATTTATTAAGTGATACACTGAGATTCGTGGACTTCACTGCATATAAATTTTACTTCAAAAGAAAAAGAGAATTATAAACAAATATTGAAATCTAGTTAATGATATACATGCTTAGGGTTCAGGGGGAAATGTGCTGATATCTCAAGATAATTTTGAAATGCATAAAATATAAGATGCATTGATGAATGGATAAAGAGATAAAGAAATGGAGATACATGATAGAGAAAGTGTAGAAAAATGTTAATGGTAAATGTTTGTAATAAAATTCCTTCACCTTTTCTGTTTGAAATTTTCACAGTATAATGATAGAGAGATTTGAATGGCACCTTTAACTTTATTCTGGGGTCCAATAGCTTCCTATTCTCTTCTTCCAATGATAATATGGGCACATAATTCAGGGATATTTGGATAAAATGTATATATATATTATTTGTGATATTTTGTGTTTATATAAATAATTGTTATAAGATTCACTTCCAGTGAGGGTGAGCTATAACATATATTAATACTTCAAACATTACCATTCAAAGGTATGTAACAAAACAATATATATTATAGCACATATGCTGCATTGCTATAATCACATAACTTTGAAAGAACCAAGTTTAAAAAATAACTATTACTACATGTGCGATGATATATAATTAATAGCGCCACATTAAATAAGCACAGACTCCTATATATAAACATCTTAGTTTTATTTAGTTTTCTTGAAAATAAAATCTCTTTTTTCTTTTGTATGGTTTACAAAGAATTCTTGAGCATTCTCATTTTGTTATTGATATTGTTCTGTGTATAAGTACTGTGTGTGTGTGTGTGTGTGTATGTGTGTGTGTTTGTCAAGCCTTGGAAGAATTTGTACTTTATTTAAAGGCAATCATCATATTTTATAATATTATAAATTAGTAAAATCTTGTGGAGGACCAGTTTATTTTTTCTTTCTTTTTCTTTTTTACTGTTGCAACTCTATTTGACAATAATTTACTTTCCTAGTGACCCGATAGTCTATAAAGGGTAGTTGGCTACCCTCCCTTCGTGTGGATTTAGAAAAGGCTTCATATGATATATGTATATTCCCTGAAATATGGAAGGATATTGGTATCAGGAATAAAACAATTATCTATTAGAAAATAAAGCATCTATTTCTCTTCAGAGTCTGTTGATAACAGTACTCCTGAATTTTACAGCACTTAAGAGTATTCTGAATAATCTTCTATTCACAAGGGTAACTGTAACAATAAACACTCCTTGTGGACAAATTTCCATCATATGTTAATATTGTAAGTAACCTCCTTTTAAAAAATCTCCATGAAGACACATACCAGAGTAAAAAGCTGAACTCTGAAAAGCTGCTACTTTTTTTTGTTTAGAATGACTATCTGAGAAGGAAAACATTTAGGGAAAAAAAGGGTAGTAGACGAAGTACCCTGGGGTGGAAAGAGCTGAAACTTTGTACTAAGCCTGAATACAGTGTGTAATTCTTCTGTCAGTATATTGTTTCTGCTATAGTAAAATAGGGACATTGATAAAGCATAGTGTTTTACTCTTTGCATTTAATTTTAGAACAAGTTGTACAGAATGAACAAAGGATGGAGCTTACTATAATGGTATGTGTAGAAGCCATAGAAAATTATGGCTATAAGAGGAACTACAGCTCATTGTCAGTTCCAGTTTAATAATTCCAAAGCTTTTGATATGGGTAAGCTAAAATAATTACTCACTGTTTATTTTTTTATTTTTAAAAGATACTCTGTAATAGAACAACTTAAATAAAAATTCAGCAACTGAGATATTAAAGCAAAGTTGTTTGTACCACCTGTGTGCCTAATTACAGTCATCAAGTTAAAGAATATAATAAGTTGGACTTTTGAATAGTCATCAAGCTGAAAATTAATTTTCAAAATTTTATGGAATAATTCTATTTCTTATGTGGCCACAGATGGCCTCGTCACATTGACCAACACTCTGCTAATGTTCTCCAGTACTTTTTCACTAGCTCACCCCATTTCTTAAAATCTCTTCCACCTCGTTTCTCCAGGGTTGAATTCAATCTCTCTCCCCTATTGCATTAGCTTTGAATAAAGTCTTCCGGGACTGTTTAATTCTGTCCAGTTAACATTCGAAGGATCTGGGTTAAGACTACTAATTCTTTGCATCATTCTTGCAACTTTTTCTGTAAGTCTGAAATTAATTTGTATTTTATAAAAATAAAAATCCCTCCCCTTCTGAGCTAACTCATTAACTAAAAAATTGGTAAAGAAAAGAATCAAGTATTTCTCCAGCAAAATTTTTCTATATAAACTATAATATAGATTAACCTAATAATTGATGAGGTGACATTAACTATTTATAGAAATATTTCAGCCAGTGAATAAAAAGAGATGCTTAAATTAAAATAGCACTGTTTTGCCATGTGCAGTGAATCAATGGATGTAGTTAATGATTATCAATTGTTGCTAACATTACAAAATGACACATTAAATATTAACTATCTCTGAATGCAAGTACACAACACTTATTATAAAACAGTAGGGCTTTTTATCCACCCAAAATAAATTTGATCACTATCTTATCAAGTATCTTGCTATCAATATATAAGAAATAGAGAAAACAGAACATGTCCAACAACAATACAGATCAGCAAAGCTAGGATTGTAGAAAACCCTAAAGGACAGTTAACTTTCTTCAGTGACATAAAGAGCAACAACAACAACAAAAATAAGGATGCATCAACCAGTCACATTGCTGAATCCTTATTTAATCTGCTTAAAAATATGAAACAATCAAGCAAATGTGAACACTGATAAGGTAGCTGATGATACTAAAAATTTATTGGTTTTTTTAAATTTAGCATTGACATAAAGATTATGTTATAAAAATGTGTTTGCCTTATAGAGATTTACACTGAAAATTCACAGATGAAATCATATGCTATCTGGGATTTCAGACTCATCTGGACTGGAGAGTTGATGTTTGTTAAAGCTGGGTGATAGGCACAGAACAATTCATCAAACTATTGTCTCCATGCTACTTAATGTTTAAAATTTTTCCATAACAAAGTTAAACAATATAAAAATATTTTTCTCTCCATCAGTGACTGGGTATGGAGAACATAATTGAAGAGCTGCTCTACTGAGCTAGTCTCAGTACAAAATAAGATCATAACATGAAGCTAAACAATAAATGTAGAGGAAAAAAATAAAAGATACATCCTACTTGCATAATTTTCTTCTAAAGTGGTTACTGTGGCAAAGCTAAGCAAGAAATTTTGCATGAGGCAGGACATTCTAAGAAAGAGAAGAGGTAGCAAAGAGATCTTTTTGAAAGTGGAATATATTAAATAAAAAGTGATATTTTATCATGTATTTTCCAAGCGTCAAGCACTTTTCATGTGTTAGTTAATGTATTTAATCTCCACAACCACCCTCTGAAGTTATCCTCATTTAGCAGATGGACCACCTAAATCACAGAAAGCGTATGTATTTTGCCCAGAGTCTTACAGGTGGTAAGTGGAGGAGTTGCAATTTGAACACAAGCAGCCTGGCTTTGGAACTTATACTCACAACCTCAACTATGCTGGTCAGTGGCCATCACAGAAGAGGTCGGGCCCAGCCAGCAGATCCTTCAGTACTTACACCCTCCTCTCTGACTCTGTGTAATTACTAGGCCAGAGCTTTGGGTCAGCGTGTCTAACGTACACACACACTCGATATTAAACCACAGAGTCCTCAAGCGTTATTTTCTAGGATGGATAGATGATACATAAGAAACACATACAGTATGCTGCTTACCTGACTATATGGTTTCATAATTTTAGTGGGAAGAAATTAATTCACTTGAAATTGACAAAATTGAAAGTTTTATTAAAGAAATTGTATTACAGTAATGATAGAAGGGAAAAGACATGGTAGATCAGCTGTCAACATCACAACCCATGATCACACTCATAGACAAGAAATGGTGGAGCTGAACTGATATCAGCCTCAGAGAGGAGGTCACGCTTTTTGCCCAGACATAAAAAGCAATTCTTCTGTCATCTTCACGGTACCTGGGCTTCTTAGAATTCTTACTACTAGAGATAAGTTATATAGGTACTTGTTTTTAGCACCAAACTTGCCTGCTATATAATAGATGTTCTTACTTTGAATATATTATCTGCCTTTTTTTCCCCTTTCTTTATGCTAATTCATTGGTCCGGTACAAAGTTACTCTAGTCCCATGATATCAGATCAATATCTTTGGACCTTTTTTTGTTAAATCATATTAAAATAGTTAAGTGCCTAGCTACAGCAGAAACAAGAATACAATAACAGGAAAAACTTTGGCGATGGCTAATCTCCCTCATCAGGCCCTCTAGAATTCTTGAGCTTCTTGAACAGCTAAGTAATAATTAAGTGAGTGCCCAAAACTCACTTTTGAAGTTTCGAAGGCCTAAGTTGGTGGATAAACTGAAAAAATATCAGGCTCAGAAACCACAGACACAATCTTCAACTCACTCACTGTTACCCTTTGTCAGATCTGATTCATAAAACTCTAATGTTAAGAAAAGGTCATTATTGTCATATGTTAAGTTTAAAAAAATTCCTCTAATTTAGATCCCAGATGGGTTGGCTTTGTCTCACTTCACTAGATTTCTTTCTAGTTGTCACTTTTTTAAACTAATGTTGTATACTACATTATTTTGGTTCTATGCAAAGATACTTCTGGTCCTGTGATATGTGGTCCACATATATAAATCATTAAGTCAGTGAATGTTATTACTTATATAATTTTACTTAATAGGCTTATCTACCAAATTTCTTTCTCATTTACATTCAAATAAAGTTGTCTACTTAGGAAAATTCAAGAGTTCTGAACTCTTACTATTTACTTCTCAATTTATATATAGAAAATCTTCTAAAGAGATACTGTTATTTATTTAAAACATATTTATTGTGTGCTTAATTGCATAGTAACTGACACATAGTAGGCACAACTTAAATGTTCAAGTGACATAATTATTGAATGAATGAAAACTAGACATGGTCTCTGGATTTATGGAAACTATATTCTTCCTAATAGAAGAAATTATAAAATTTAAGTAAAAAGACAAATAAAACATACGAGTTCAAATTAGGGTTAGAAATGAAACAAAAAATGGTTTGAGATTCAGAACAATAGTGGAGGGACCCTACAGTGTCTGACTAGGTGAAAAGAGATTGTAATATTTAAGCTAAGACAAAGTATAAGAATGAGCTGGACATACAGAACTGAAGAGGAGAAATTCAGCAGAACATGCCACCATGTGCACAGCCCCCGAAACAGGAAATTGCTTAGTGTAGTTCCAAAAACAGATAAAGAACCAGTGTGGTCTAAGTTTAATAAGTGAGAAGGCAATTGACGTATGATGTATGAGGTTAGGGAAATAAACAGAGGACTACTGCGTATATGCTATCTCTTTAGTAGATTTGATGATTATAAACATTACTTAGGTGTATATTTTGTGGCTACAGAGGTTTTTTTTATTGTTTACTTTTTTCTTTTTGAAAGCAATACAGAAATGTAGTTCTAGATTTTTTTAGCCTTATTTGAAAGCTTAACCTCCTAAACAAAGAGTAGAGCACGTTTGAAAAAAGATGCTCAGAAAGTGTTCACTTCCTTTTCTTTTCCCCTGCTTCATCCTACTCTTATGTACCTTCACATAGGGAAGTTCCACATTAATTTTCAACAACCTATAGAATGAGGAAATGAGAACAAAGTCAATTCTGAGATATTTAAAGGGATTTATAATCAGTACCTGCTTTTTGGATGGCAGCGATAGCCTAGCAATAAAACTTCACTTTTTATAGAGGAAAATAGTCTTAGAGGTGTACAAACTGAGGTAAAACATAAAGCATTTTGCTTTTTCCTTCTTATAAATCTTTATTTGGTCCCTTGCCCTCTTTTTACCAACCTTTTAGGTAACTCAAACAAAAACAAATGGGGAAACTGATTTATGTTATATTATTTTCATTTAAATGTGCTTGTATTTCCTTTCTTGGATATGTATCATTGTTAGCTTTTTTAACAGAGTATTTCCATGAGTCTAAGATAAGAGCATTAATATTTTCTCTGGATTCTGAGACACTAGAAAGTTAGAAGAAAAAAAAAAAAACAATGAAAAATGTGTAATACGTCTCTCTCCGTTAGAAGATAAAAAAGTTGACAATCAATGAACAAGAGGATCTCTCATATTTCCATCTAGTCTTAAAATTAAATGGTCTTTGTTTACAGAAAGGTGACACACCCTTGGGAAAATGATTGCTGCAACCAGTTAGGAAGCTGCATAACGGATCTGGCCCGCCACCTTGTGGCCATCCGTGAAATGAACGTAATTGTTTCAAAAACCGAGCTGTGATGGAGTGGGAGGTAAAGGTCAGGGTTTAAAAGTATTTTTGTCAGATCAAAATAGCATCAAAGTCATTGCGGGCAGAAGACAGGTAGCTTATTTTCTTAAAGATGTGCAAGAAGCCTTATGCTATAGCCTCTACTGGTCTGTAGCATAAATCTAATTCACTGACTGGGATTGTCTTAGATTCATTCTCTAGCGCCTCGAGAATTGATGGATGAGGGGTGGGCAAAGTGGATAAAGGGGGTCAAATACATGGTAGCTGAAGAAAACTGGACTTTGAGTGGTAAACACACAATAGAATATACAGATGTCAAATGATAATGTACACCTGAAAATTATATAATTGTATTAACCAATGTTATTCCAATAAACTTAATTAAAAATTTAAAAAAAAAAAAAAAACTTGATGGAGAAGAAAATATGGAGCTGGCAAGAATTATTTTATGTCTCTTACTTAGTAAGAAAATGAATCAAATTCAGAAGAGACACTCCTATTTCCAGAACTGGTACCGATGAGTTTGGTAAACAAAAAGCATCTAGTTGAGTTGTTTACAGCCCTGGCCCCAGGGATCACTTGAGGGGTTTGTAAAAAGTCAAGATGCCCAGGAGTGAAGTGGGGCCCTGGTATCTGTGGCTTTTAAAAGCTTGCCACTGATGCTAATGTAGAGCCAGGAGTAGAAACACCACATAGCTTAACCTCGTTTTGTAAGATGGATGGCGACTTTAAGTGAATATAGTTATAAAGACCCAGGTTATTTTGCTCAAGAATGAACAAACAAAACTCCCCACATTATAGCAGACTTATGCATGTTACAAAACATCAATATTATCCAAGTTTAAAAATAAAATGGTTAGAAGATGAAAAGAAACCCAAAAGATCATTTAAACACTTTTCCTTGGCTAGGCTCCAATAAATGTGCCCTACAAAAAACATCTCGGATTACAGTCCCCTGGTTTTTATTCCTTCATAGGTCTAGATATATTGTATTGTAGACTTATTTTTATACTAATTTGTAATTTCTCTCATTCTTTGGAAAGTATAACACTTCACCTAGTGGTTCTTGAGATTCTATCTGCACACATAAAATCTTGTTTAAAATGCAGTTTTCTGTATTTACCCCCAGAAATTCACATTTGTGAGTCTGGAGTGGTGAGCAGAAATCTTCCTTATTTTACAAGCAATCCAGACAAGTCTGATGCACTTGGTTTCTTACATCTCAGTCATATTTCAACTTGCTAATTCACTGAGGGTGTGAGGTTATCTTTTAGACAAGGGACGTTCTTATATTTTTCTATTACAGTGATTATCAAGTGTGGTCCTATCATCAGCATCACGAAGGCACTTTTTAGAAGTGCAAATTCTAGGCACATTCTAGACCTCTGGAATCAGAAACTCTGGGGGTAGAGCCAAAGAAGGATTTTTAAGCAACCCTCCAGGTGATTCTGATACTCTTCAATTTGAGCACCACTGGTCTCCTCAACACCACCCCTCCATCTTCCTTGATGGCTTTTAGATGGAGCTTCTCCTTGCTCCTACAATTTTTAACTCATCCTCCAAACATCTTTAGGAAGGAGCCATGCTGTTTCAATATTTTGCCTTGAAGGATGGGCTTGAAAAACCAATGGTTAGAGAACAGTCTTTAGTTTTCAGATGGGCCTTGCTGATGAGAAAACTGCAGCCCTGCCTTACTGCCCTGTCAGAGAACATCATGCTGTAGTGTAAGGCACATAAACACTACTCAGGATGACACTGCCTGCAGGAATGTGTGACCTCTGTGTCCAAGAGGACTGCAACTGTGTGGGCCACGTACCTGGGATAAATGCTTGCCAATATGTCTCACCTGATAAAGACAAGTGTCATTTTCCCCACTGTTCAAGGAGGAACTACGGATGAACACAAGCTTCTGCCTGCACTACTGCAAATGGTATTGTTTCCTTTTCCCTCCTATTGGATATTCCCTGATATACTTCTTTGCCAAATAAGTCCCTGCATTTCTAATTTTATGTTCCAAGTAGAAGAAGAGCAAAACCTGAGGAAGGAACCATGGTATTTTGACTGTTCATGCTTATTTGTCTGAGGGACAAGTTAGGAAGAATGTGCAGGATTAGAGTAGGCATATACGTCTTCTAAAGAAATATTTATATATCTCTCTAGATAATCTTGTTGGTTCTATTTCTTTGGAGAACCTTAATATTCTAGATAAGTCTTCAGAAAGTCATGAGTTTATAAAACTCATGGTGAATTTGAGGAACTAAGAGAGCCACGAAGCTACAGCATAGAGAACAAAGGGCGAAGTGACATTAGTTGAAGCTGGATAGAGAAACAAGTAGGAAACAATGAGGAAGTCACTTATCAAGTTACACTCCGTTTGAGTTGTCTTTGAAGGTTTAACTTTGTTTCCAAGGATGCCTCACCTGCTCATTTTGAGATATGTATTTTATAGGCAAGATTTGAAAAATGCCCAATCTCCTTTGTCTTTATCGCTGTATTGTACTGCACAATTGTTTCAGATTTAATGAAACTATACTGAGAGCTGGGCCCTGGGATACGAATATGAATTAAACAACCGAGGTCTTCAGGAACTCAAAGACAAGGAAGGAGAAAAGTTTCTAAATGAAAAGTTACAGTATTTTAAGACTAACACACACTCTAATGGAATTATGTACCAAATGATGTAATTTTGAGAGGCAGGCATTATTATTTCTAATTTACCAATGAGGAAATTGAACTTCACAAAGGTTAAGTAACTGGCATATTGATACAGAGCTGCAAGTACAGAAGGAAAATTTAGCATTTATTTTAGATAGCCATGTGCCTGGCTACAAAATCTACTACTATCGGAAAAGGGTAAAATGGGGAACAAGAAGCCATCTCAGCCGAATCTCTCAACTTTTAAGATTGTTTCAAACTCTTAAGATTCTTTCTACTACTTAATCTTTAATTACTTGTGCTAGTCCCTGTGATAGGCTTTTAAAAAAGTATAAATATAATCGCATTTTAAAGAGAATTTATACAAATGTGTTCACAAAGTATAAATATGTCAGTATTTAATATTCCAAAATAATTAAAACTGGGAACATCATGCAAATCACTTAATCTCTATCTCAAACTCCTTACAAGCAAAAGAAGGATCAAGATAGAGATTTGATCTACCAATTTTACTTAATACCCACCCATCTTAGGGTCATTGTGACTTTTTTGGCCAAGGTGGAAAAAGAGAGCAGGGCAATTAGCCTTATATTCATTTCAATAGCTCAGTCCCTTTTTATTCTAACAATAAAATTGACCCTGGGAATTTAAGAGTGTTTATGGTGTTTTATTACTATGTACTTAGTACATTAAATACGTTCATTAATAATTGCCTC
>CM053503.1:19240286-19261522 GCA_028627145.1 Eidolon dupreanum | reverse complement strand
CCATGACCTTCATGAAGACGGTGCATGAAGGTTGCAGCCAGACCTGGCCTTTGAAACCAGCTATGTAGAGCTCAACATTAGCTATTTCATCTTAGAAAAAAATGACCTTTCTTTCTCCAATTAAGAAGTCCAATTGAATTAAAACCTTCATCCTAGAGTATATTTTCCAAGATTCAGTGAGAGAACATTAGGAATCTAGCACAGTGATTTATACATAAAGTTTTGTTATTTTTCCTGCCATTTAATTCCCCTTCTTGCTCACTTGTGGCTACTTAAGAAGTGTAGGTCCTTGAGGGATCTGCCCCCTTGGGGATTCGAAAGTTGCCTAAAAGGAAGCAAATAGACACCTAACTTGCCACCCTGGGGCTCATCATTTCCCAGCACTGAGCCACGCTCCTGGAGGGAGATAAAGCATGCAGAGCAGTCTGGGCTGCAGACACCTGGGCCAAGGCCGTCACACTTCTTGGGAAGGCAGTTTGACACAGTTCATTCTGCTTTGTGTGGTATAAATGGAGGAGAGTTATATTTGTTAATGTATGTAGGGCACGATTAATATTTGTCTAGATATTTTATAATTATTCAGCCAAAAATCAAAATTAAAAAAATCATTATTCCAGCCTACTAGGGCTGAAGAATGTTCTAGCTACTCTGTCCTATCTCTAGGTTTTAGCTACTAGTACAGAAAAAGAAACCAGGAGTAGCATCTTTGAAGGTAAATGGTGACTACTGTCATCAAGAAAATCAATCTTCAAGGAGAGTTTAATGGAAATGGAAAGCGGAAGTGCCCTCTCAGCTGTTTCGATCAAGTCCGTGAGCTGTCTTTGCAGATGTACAGCTCAACATTCTCCCTAGCTCACACCCTATTCTGTATTTGCCAATCAAAGTCCTGTAATATTACCAATGAATGAAAAAAATGAAAACTGAGATCGCCCCTATCAGCTAGCCTAAACTATTGCCATTTTAGTTTTAGTGGTTTGGCAAAGGATTTATTTAATATTCACATCGACCTGTGATGTAATTATATCTGACAGGAAGGGAACTCAGAATTTCACTGATACAAAAAATAAATTGGCGGACGTCACAGAGCTAGCTGAGTGGCAGAGCTGGGATTCAAGCCCTGTTCCCTGCCTCCAGATCTTTCTAGTAAGCCCTGAGGGCTTCCCAAAGTTCTTTGAATGGCCCTTTTGTAACTTGTGCTTTCATGGAAATTTAGTTCTTAACTAAAGTTCTAACCAAGTCCCTGAATTGAAATTTTCACTCCCATCAGAAGCTGCTATTCTTTCACTATCTTTTGAGCATCAGCTATATGTCAAGCACTGTTGTGACCAGTTTGTGTAAATCAGTGAACAAAACAAAGTTTCTGCCTTTGTGGAGCTTACAGATCTAGTGAGAGAAGACAGACAATAAACTTAAGATGTTGGGTGATCAGTGGTAAGCAAGGACAAAGCAGAGCGAGGTAGAAATGAGTGGGAGGGCCGCACGTGAGGGAGGCTGTTGAAATATCTAACAGGGGTGGGGTGGGCCTGGGGTGGGCCTGAGGTGACAGCTGAGCTGAGAGACTTGAAGGAGGCAGGCAGTTAGCCAATGTGAGCATCTAAAATATGGTTTGTTTCTGTTGTTCTTTGAATAATATCAACCAGTGAGAAATCATCATGCTTTTGTTCAATGATGTGAGTGATGTTGAGACTACTAGAAACGTAAAAATAGAACTCGTTTCAATGCCCCACCCAATAGCTCAGGATCCCTTTATGCAAGTTTTAAGTGCTTGACACCTCTAATCAGAAGTCAGGGGAAATTTGAATAAATACACTGCCAGGGTTAAAGCAGAACTGTCAACATAGATGGTCCACAACGTTGAATACACACCAGGAGAATGACTTAAGTCTTTTGTTAGTCACTGTTGAAATATATGCACACCTGCACAATGGCATGTTGAAATGTCATCTGACTACTTCTTGTTACTTTATACCTTGAAAATAATCTGGTTGTATAGATTTACAAAGTACCCATCTGTAACAGCAAGAGTAAAAAAAAAAAAAAAAAAAAAAAAACTTTTTAAAGTGGTCCTATGATTCGAAAGGGCAATTAGGCTGACATTACCACAGGCTCTCACAGCTTTTTATACAGGCACTCTAATGCCTATTGTGTGTTTTTGGTTTGGGGGTTTGTTGGGTTTTGTTTGTTTTTTACAAGCATGCATTAATAGCTGAGAAAAACAAGCCCTGCAGCCCTGAGTCATGCACAGGATAATGTGCCACAGGCTGAGTTGACCAAACTGCAGCCCTAGCACTGTAACAGCTACGCAAACAAAGCGGTGGGCGGGGAGCTGGGCAGCGGGCCACAGCTCTCGGCTGCACTGAAGTGACAAGCTGAACCACTGAGTGAAAACGGGCCAGTTTCTGGAAATAATTGGTGGTTTCGTGCAGCAAGAACAAAACAAAACGAAGAAGAACGCTTGGAGCCTGTTCAAATCTCTCAGAGTAGAAATATAGCTAAAAAACAACAAAAAAACCCACACAGGAATAGTTGATTACAAGTTTTACATAAGAGTAAATACTAGGTGAAATTCATTTCTCGGCTAGTTTATTTTCCAAAAAGAACTTGGTGCTGTATCCATGGGCAAGTGTATACATGCCCCCCACACACACACAACCTAAAAATTATACCATACCTATTATATACTTGGTGGTTAATGACAAAAATATGGTGTAGAATTGTGTGCTTAATAAGCCTAAGTTTCCACAGCAAATGGCAGTAACTGACACTATTGTACCCAAAGGGACACTGTAACAGCCAGAGGCCTGTGCACATGCAGGGGAGCGCCATTCTCACCAGACCATGGCATGGTGGCCCCTGGACTTGTGCCGGGCACGGCACCTGTCTACTTAGTTACCACTACTCGTCAGTTAACCACCATTTGTTTTGTTCTTTTGCAATCTTAACCTCTGATTTCACAATACAGTCTATAAACTTTTTAAAATGCACAATGTTTATAGGGAGAAAACAATTCCGCTTTGAGGAAGAAATGGCAAAACAGTCAGCCATTCAAGACTGGTATTCTTTTTGTAATCTCCACCCACACAGAGAGAGGCCTACTGGAGAATGCTATAACTGGGTGGCACAGGCATCATCTCTCTCGATAGTGGGAATAAGCTTCCATTTTATACTAAATATAAGGAGAGTGACCATATAGTATTTTTTCCCACTGGGGAACCGTGAATAAACTAATCAGGGCAATAGGCATAAGTCAACACTATCCTTGGCGAACCTAAGGGTGAGCTAACTCTACACATAGATATGAGATCTACCAAAAATATGTGGTAAAAACTAAGGATTCTCTCATCTCCAACATTGTCATCACACCAGCTTCCTAGGGAAGAACGGGCTTATTTGACACATCATTCAAGTTTGATTCATAGAAAGAAGTTCCAGAGTGTCAGTCAATCTCACCTGGGACATGGGGCCCAGGTTAGTGAAAAGACATTTCCTAAACTGCTTTTAGCCCTAGACTTGACTCACAATGAATGGCCTGAGGGTTCCAAGGAGCTTTAAAGCTTGACAAGCAAGAAACATGGGAGTGGCTTGGAAAGATTCTGATGTTCAGGAATGAGCATCATGTCCAAATCGGAGCACTGAAATATCCAGCCTGCTTTTGCCTCTGAATTTACTGTTATTTAAACCTTATGGATTTATAAAATCAGAGGGCTGATCTAACATTTATGTAATGTCTCATCCACGGATAAGTTTTTTCCCATAGAAAAACCTAGATAGGTCGGACTAAAATAAGCATCCTAGGGAGATGGAGGCTCTAAATTCCAAGTACCTCTCTGGTTTAATAGTGGCCTGTAGTCCCCGGCACTACAGGGACTGGTTCCCATGTGTATAGAGGACTGGGATCTGCCATGTGTTTATTTTAAACATCCATCCAGTCTCATTCCTAGATAGCGGGTAAGCCTATTAGTTTCAAAATATAGTTCATATCTTAAGTATTACCTTCCAGTTGGCTTTATCAGAAGCAACACCCCAATATTTTTCTGTTGAAGCTACAGTTGTGCATTTTCAGTGCTTTGGATGTCAACATCAAAATTCCTAGGTTTCTTAAATTTTCTTCAAGTGGTAAGTGCTGAGATTGGTCCTTCCTGCCCCCTCAATCCTGACCTACCTACCTTTCTCATTCAGTGGACTGGCATGGTTTGGTGGTGGGTGGAATCTTGCTATGGATCTCTTATAACCATCTACTTCCTTTCTGGTAACTCTGCTATATTACATAAAACTCTACAAAGGCAAATACCACTTAAGAGATTTGGAAGCGAGATCAGAAGGCTATAATGGGTTTTAAAGTTCTTTAAAGGAGTTCCTACTAATCTGTTTTTCATTATCTCATAACTTGCTCTCCAACTGCCCACTCACATATTGGTCCCTGCCAGAAAACACCAAGCTTGTTCAGACTCCAGGAGCCTTACCTAGGTGCTTTTGCTTTTTTAACCTCATATTGACCTAGATGTGGAGAGAAATGGTTTGGCTGGGACTTACAGCAAAACAAGGTACAGAGCAACGTCCCGCAACTTCAGTGTGCAGAATCACGAGGTGCAGGTTAAAAATACGAACGCCCGCACTGAGATTCTGAGTAGGGTAAATCTGGGACAAGGCCTAGACAGCTGCATTTTTAATAAGCACACCACCCTTCCATCCCCTATATTATGATGTAGGCGGTCTTCCACTTTCAGCTTTGAAAAACACATAAAGCAGTGACAGAATCACGCACACTCCACCACGGCACCGGCCACACCACCCCACCTCGACATTCACCTTCGGACGGTAACTTCTTGTCAGTAAACATGTATACGTCTGACCATAAAGGAGCAATAATTTCTAACAGCCACCACACTCAAAATTTTCTGCTCAGAGACTCCCCATGCCATCTATTTTAATACATACCAAATAAAAATAACATTTCTGAACTCATAGTAGGTTTTTAAGGTATGCAATTTTTTATTTCCTTAGCCTGACAGCATTAACTTCATTATACAAGAACCTGCAGCTGACAAAACTGACACACAGATTTCCCCCACAGGAAGGACTCTTTTCATTAGCAGAGATGAACTGAAATGTCATGTCCGAGTGCAATTCCTGCTCCCCACCCCCCCACCCATGTAACCCCTAAAGTGAAAATAATCAGAATCAACGGAATCTCCATGAATTACTAAAAGTCACCCCCTCGAACTTTTCTAACTAGCAGCTGCAGTAAATGAACACCCAAGGAGGGAAGCAGCTGGCCATCACTTAGCATCTCTGTGCGTGTGAGACTGAAGGGACAGCAGGGAGGGAGGACATCCCCTTAGCCTGTAACTGGAAATGGCTGAAGCTCATTAAAGTCCAAGGTAGGTGTGGGATAATGGGTACCAGAGAGACAGCAGGTTAGACAGAGATGTTCAGTATTTCATCAGTTCCAATTAATGATATCAAAGCTATCTTCATAATCATAATGTCCTTCATGCCTGGCCCCTAATTTCCAATAGTAACAGAGCTCCATATAAATTTCTGTTACAATGTCTATCATCACCACTGGGATGGTACTGTGATGTTTGTGTGTGAGATAATGACAGGGATAGGGGAGGAGGTATGGAGATAGGAGAGATCAGGGGCACAATGCTTTAATTACTATATGTCTCTTCTGGTCCCCAGGAATGGTCCACTATCAGTAGTCCTAAAACATTCCCATCCCCTTTCCCTACATGTCTTGTGCAAATGTCAAAAACAGAATCTCTGCCCAAAGAGAAGGGAGAGCAGGAAGTTGAAGCTGGTCCACAATCATCTCTGGCCCCAACTTGCCCATCTTCTGACTCTTCTAAGAAAAATCTCACAAAAATTAATTCACAGCAGTGCTGTGAATTTACATCATCTCCATTCCTCTAGCAAAGCTGATCCAACAGATCTGTCCTGACACGCATTCTCCCTGGGCCGAGGAAGCAGCAAAAAATATCAATTGAGCAGGTGAAATTATGATGACGGTGTGTGCAGTATAGTGTTTCCAGATGTCTTCACCTTCCGTCTCCTCCATGGTGGGAGCCCCCCCCTTCCCCAAGTCCCACACACACCCCTCCCCCTACCCCCGAGTCCAGGTGCTCCCATCTGCTGGCTTCCACCACTCACTTCCCATAGACACTCTCATCGCTGTAGGCCACGTACAGAAAATAGTCTTCCTCGTGGTTGTCCTAGGGGAAGATAGGAGAGGAAAATTTACAAGACATAATCACATTTATCATCTCCAGGATTCTGAGCTTCACAGAACCTTGTAAAGTAGATATGGAAGTTATCATCGTCTCCATTAGAAGGAACAAAGAATAAGCAGAGGTGGTTGAAAGTGAACTTTGAGTTCACAGGCAAAAACCTTCATGGAGAACATCATACACATAGATATCAGGGATACGACCATGACTAGGCCATACATCATTCTTGCCTTTAAAACTCATTCTAGCAAGGAGAATAGAGATACAACAAAACATATATACTAGAAAATATACTAATAGGGAATATATGCTATGGAATAAAAATGAGAAGTATTAGAAGTTTATTCAACTCACTAATGGAGTACACGAAGGCAGCATCCTGTGTGAACTCTTTTAAGGAATAACACGGTTACACTGTTAATGATACAGTGTGATAAAGTCCTTTACTACAGTTTTTTCATATTAGATTCTGACAGTAAACCAAATAAATTCACATAAATTATTCTCTCTGGCTGAGTTTGTCTGTTAAGATGAATCAATTTAAAGATTTATCCTTAATTTTAAATTTCAGTGTATTTGGAATTTTCACAGCCAGAAGCCATTTCCTGCTGTTTCAATAAAGACAATCCAATACTAAAACACTCTAGCAAGGAAAGACTGAAAGAGAATTCGAAGGGATCAAATCTGGTAGCTGCTCCATCCCGAAAGGACAGTGGTATCTCATCTCCCAGAGCCTCACACCGCATGTGTAAGAGGATCCTGATAGACAACATCTCCTGCCCCACTTCCCGGGTATGTTATCAAAATGCACTGGGACGAAGCTGGACAACAGCAGACTTGACAGTATTGTTGTGACCAAGGACCATTACCTCATACAGCTGGCCCATGGTAGCGCTAGTGGGAGGGATAGTGTTGTTGACAAAGAAGAATAAGGCGTCCTCAGGTCTCAGGTGGATCCTCTTCCGGATTAAGAAGTAGAACTGGCCAACTGGATGAAGAAAGGTTTTAAAAAAGAAGGCAAGAGGGAATAAAACAAAGGATGAGAAGGATAAGACCCAGAAAAAAATTCTGTCGCACCTGTTCCAGGTACCACTTTTACATACCATCTGAACAGAGCCCAATAGTGTCCCCTACAGCTGTAGAAATAAAAAGTAGAACTCAAAGAAGCCTCAGAGTCTCTGACATGCCACTGAAGAGTTTATTTCGCAGAAAATAAGAATTTCTTTTCCTTTACTCCATTTCAGACCAAATGTTAGGATAGCCACTCAAAGCCAGAGGACAACTTTGAAGGTATAGCACATATATCCAGACTGAGACATTCCCATCATTGTCTAAATCTGATTTGAAATACACTTCCACACCCACTTCCACCCTAAGACAAACTAATGAGAAGAGGTCTTCTGGACTCCTGTAATCTTTAGCACAATCACTCATCCAGTGTTGGGGCAATGAGCGGGGTTAAATGCCTTCTCCTTTACCGAGCACTCTGAAAAGTTTCTAGAAGGCTGATATTCAACACTAATAATTCTGGAGCCAACATATCTACAAAAATCTTTCCAGTGTCTCCTAGATGCAGTGGTTATTCCATTAAGGATCATAGTGAAGAATGAATATATCCTTTGCAATTCTAAACAGTATCTACGAAACATTAAAAAAAAAACATAGCTTGAGGAGATAAGGTATTGAGCTGAGAACCTCTAAAATATGGTCCTCCCAGGAAACTAGTCTGGTTTTTCCTTTGGGAATAAATTGGTATCACAATAACAAAGGTGAATTTTAACTGGTTTAAATAATGAATATCTGATCTTCTCTTTCCATGGTTTGTACTTGGCCGTGCCTAAATCAAACAAGACCCTACCATGGGAAATGCATAAGGGAACTGGTGATAAGGAAGAATTGTGTCACCATTTTTGAATCACTTAACCCTCTGGAGAATTCCATTCACTTTCTTCAACTCTACTTCCTCTCAGTCTCACGAGCTCATGCATACAGGAAGGACTGGGAATGCTTTGGGGGAGGGGGATGGTCAGAGGAAGGAAGAGCATTACCAGTGAGGTCAGAGGGCACTAGGTACTTCCTCTTGTCCAGATCAGGCACTCTGGCCTTAGGAGCCTTCTCCACGATCACCTGGGAGGAGAGGCAAAGAGTGGGAATGAAAACTACAGAATCCAACCTCGTATTTTTGCTTCCCCATCCGACAGGTGCCCTAGCTGAAGTGAGTTTGTCTAGGCTCAATAAAACTTTTCCATTTCTTATTCTCCTTTATCTCTTATGAAACGATGGGGAAATGGGCTTTCTTATAAGGGTACAGGTTTTATTACTGCAATAACAAGAGGATGGATAGAACAAGTGATGAAAAGTATAAAAAAAAAAAAAAACTAAGTAATTGTGAGTTACCTCTCAGGTATACTATAGGATATATGCTTTTTGATATTTAATCAGAGCATTAAAAAGATTGTCTGGGTTGTCTCAGCTGGTCTGGAACACCTATTAGTTTTATTATGTCTTATAAACTTCATTTATTAAAGATATTGATAATACAATTTAAATTTTATACTTTGTCAAAATTTTTGAGAAGAACTACACAAAATATGTTCAAGATACTATTTTATTGAGTGAAAAAAGTCAGTAGTAAAACAGTTCTTACAGTATGATATTCTATAATATGATGTCAGTACAATAACCCGTTTATTAACATTGATCATCTGTTAGGATCTCAAGAGATTTTCAAGGTTTACAATAAATATTTTATAATACTTCAAGTTTTAGAAAGGTCATATATTTCTGTACTGAAAAGAAAAAAAGAAACTATACAAAAATTGAAGACATTTTATGCATGTAAATTTATATTTAAATTTAAATATTATAAAATATATTTAGTATTTATAGATTTATATATGTTATATAATATGTAATTAAATTATACATTTTTAAAATCTATTGTAAAACCATGAGCTTTAGCTTTTATTTTAAAATATATCATCATCCTAGATAGAAGATATGGGAAGTATAAAAAAGTTAAAAAAGCAGAAATAAACACTGGATGAGTATCCCTACTAGCTGTGTGATCTTCAACAGGACACTTAATCTTTCTGAGCTTCAGCATTCCAATGAGTAAAAGGAAGATAACTTTCCGACACATCATTTACAATGTCATGGTACTGATACAATGAACTTGAGTAACCCATTAAATTTAGGTGAAAAAGCTTCGTAAATTATACAGAATTATATAAACATAAGGATTGGCTTAGAGGGAGGAGTTTAAAGCATTGAAATTTAAGGGGATAGATTAAAACAGTGAAAAATTTATTTTGTGTTTACAGAGAAAAAGAATCCTATACTAGAAGTCCAGAGAAACATGATCACATTTAAAATTAAAAATAAAAACTGGCATGGTAAATCAAAAATTAAAAAGACAAGTAGGAACAGTTTCAGGAAGAGACCAGTGAAGGCCCAACAATGAAGATGAAGAGGATGTGGCAGGTTAACAAAATCAAAGGAAAACAGGACACACAGAGCTGTGTCTAGCAGTAACTAAGACCTGGCAGCTCCAGCTCCAATCAATCAAGAGATGAAAACAGGAAGAGAGCAGAGAAAGAGCAATAAAGCCAATCGCAAAAGAGACATCCACAGGGAAGGAGGGATTTGGAGAGGAACAGGAAGGGGAGGAGTAAACATTTAGGCCCTGATTTACCAGGAAATATTTAGGTTTTCAGGAATCCCAACTGCACTCCTTGCTTACAGAGGGCCCTGGGCTAGATGCTTTGCCTGTTTGGTTCTTGGTTTCTGTATGAAATGAAAAGTGGCCAATTCTTCTTAGTGTTTTTCAGGAATTTAGTTTCCTATGTTGCGGGTTTTCAATACACTAGCTATTAAACCGATTTCAAGAACCCACGAAACCCTCTTCTTTAGGCACAAGCACACCTATTCAGGTGTGTGGCTCTAGAGATACTGTCGGGGTTAAGCTTGTGAGATATGTGAGCAGTCAGGGTACGGGACTGCTACAGGACTGCTTTACCACCACCAATGGTCCAGTTGAAAGGGGCTTTGGAAATCATGTACTCTCTCTTTTTTTGTAAACAGGACACTTGAGCACAGCAAGATTAAAGGTTCTGCCAGAATTAAAATCAAATCTCAGAACTCAGAGAGCAGAGCTCTTCTTCCTGCGTCACAACTAGAAAGAAGGTCACACGCTGAGCACCTAAGGAGCAGTTGGGAGGCTTATCACTGGTTAAAACATAACTAGAGAAACCATGAGATCCGACTGACGGTTCTCATAACTTACAAATCATACAATTTTGTAAAACATTTAACACCACATTGAGCAAGAAAAGAATAGAAAGAGGGGAGATTAGCTGAAATATTCTGGTTAACATATACAGATGATTGAAATGAAAAGGTCTCGGTTTTAAGAAAATGAATGGGAATTTTAACTAGAATTAGGAACAGGTACTTTTCAGTTTGTAATTTACAAACTGGAACAGTCTCATACTACTTTGTGAACTCTTGAGGGTGGCAACAGTTCACTTCTCTATTTCCAATCCCTAACAGTGTGAGGTACACAGTGAAAACTGAATTCTGTCTAGTAGAACTACATTAGAAATTGAGAAATATTATAGCATGGAGGAGCCCAATAGCAGGGCCGCAATGTGGAGTCTAACCACAGACCAGCCATGTGAAAGGTCACTTCACTTCTCTGTGCTTCAGAGCCTTTATCTGTAGAATGGGCATTATAACGGTGTGTGGATTATGTGAATGACGATAGACAAAGCACTCAGAATATGCATAGGTACATGGTACCATCAATAAATTACTTTTAAATGTTATTAAAAGAGAGTAGAATGTCACCAGAATTGGGAGAAACTTTTAAAGCAATCATCCAAAGTCCAGAGACCAGGAAAGTAATTAGTGAAGGATCCTTTTTGTGTGCAATTCCCGGGAAGCGTTCACACTTCCTTTTCTTATGGGAAAAGGCTGTGGGGCCATGACAGTTAGATAAGTATTGAACAGGAAGCTGGCCCAAAGAGTACCTGTGGGTCAAGAAGCACATCAGATTATCGCAATTCCTTTACCTGTAAATTATATGTAACATTTATCTTAATGACCCTGCCTGAAGATCAAGAGCACATTAAAATCTCTGCTCTTCCATCTCCAAAATCCAACGGTTGTTGCTCCTTCTACACTTAAAATTGTCTTCTGCCTTTCAATACGTCTGAGCAGCCTACTTGAGAGAAAAATCAGGCAAGTGGCGGGGGAGGGGTGACAGGGAAAATGCCCGGATGCATAAATATCTTAATATTTCTTTTCTGTTCCTCCTCACTGCCTGCCTGAGTTTTAATTACATAAACCAGGGTTCAAAACAGAGAGAAAAAGGCCTCAGCCCTTCTTGATTGTGCCCAGGTACAATATGATCAGAATCGGTACCAGAGGAAGGCTGGCTGCCCCCACACCTGCCCCCAGAGCCAGGAATGATGAGGCAACCCGACTGTTGCGCAGAGAACATGACCTTGTTTTCTAGGCCAGGTCTGTCTTGTGGCATCCCCCCGCCCCCCATCGCCATTCTCAGAGAATAAAAGAAAGGATCCACTGGCTTCCCTCTCAAACCCAATGCTATGAGGGCTAAAGTCAACTTGATTAAGGGAGAACCAGCTAAGGTAGAAATCTATGGGAGCAAACCCCACTGCATCAGTTATTCCCAATACAATTTCCCTGCAACCTTAAAGGCAGCAAATGTAAATCTTAATCTAATCATTCTTGCAAAAAAAGGGTCACATTTTGAGCACATCCCAACATAAACAGCCTGTGAATACTGCTGAGTCACTCAAACGTAGGCTCTGCTCTAAGGATGCGGTCAGCTCTAAAGATGGGTACGGGCCCTGGGGATACGGGTTTTAAAAGGTCCGCAGTCAGAACGTCCATCTCATTGGCTCTCCTCGCAGTGAAGGGCGTTCAGGGTTAAGTAATTTTAACGACCAGCGTTTTTCTGTGCCTTCGGGCAGCCATCACGACTCCCCCGCCCCCCGATATTCCCATTCCCCTCCCCCTTCCCGCTCCCCTTACACTCACAGGGACTCTGTCTGGATATTTCTTCCGGATCTTTTCTCCTTCCTTTTTCCGATACTCAAAGGGATGGTCCTCCTTATACTGGAACTTCATGATGAACCGCAGGGTTTCTAAGATCCCCGGACGGGGCCTGCCTCCCTCGCTGATGATTGCGTCTCTCCCGTCTTGCTTCCCTCCGCCAAATTTCACGATGGATCGGAATCGCTTCGGAAATGGCAGCTCCCGTATCAACGCAGTTTGCTAGATAGCTTTCAGAAGGGATCTCGGGTGCCCTAGTCTACAGATAGGGGATTGCCAGGTAAAGAATTCCCGGTGGCTTTTCCCAAGAGCTGGGAACACAAAAACAACACGGCGGCGCGTTGGTATTGTGACGTAATTACGCCCCGCCCTTCACCCCGCCCGCAGCACCCTGGACCCGCGGCTGACGGGGGTGCGCAGACACACTGTTTTAGCGAAATCTCTTTATTTCTAAACTTTTCCTGAACAGAGGTCATTACAGATAGGAACCGTTTTTACTTCCTATTTTATTGATAATGTGACATTAAAGATGGGTTTAAAACAAAAAAAATGTTCTAAAGATGTCTTCTTCCCTTTCCCTCGCTGTTTCTTAGTAGAGCCCCAAAACAAACAGCGAGAAAATCCAGCTTGTTCCAGCTTGTTGGTATCTGGAGTCTGGAGAAAGGAAAGATGAGAGGCCTGGGTGTCTTTGGACAGTGGAAAAATGCCCCGTGCTTGCATTTATTCCTTTGCTCCTACATTTGCGCCCGCCCAGCACCTCGGGCGTTAGGCAGGCTTCCTCCGACCGTGACCCCTCCTTCACGTTGGCGTCATTTTGTTTGGGTCCATGCGGCAGTTTGTTCTTAGAGCAGGAACATAAACAAAACGTGACTCAGGAATTCCAAAAGGCATATTAGGTGAAGGGTATCAACTGTAATCAAGATCCAGAGACGTGGTCAGTCATGATTACTAAGGGTTTCACTCATGTTCACATATAGAAATGATTCACTTTTCTCCTATTAACTCAGAAGTTGGGCCTGTCTTATGGAAAAGAAAATACCAAGCGATTTAAGTGATTAACTCAGACGTTCTTTTTTTCCTATGCTAAAATTCACCTGAAGAATAATATTACTGGTTAAGTGCCCAAAGTGAATAGAAAGTACAACCTGAAAGGGAAGTAAACGACTCTGGGTGGTGGGCCAGATGCCAGTGTAGCTTTCCTCTGGCTATCCCATTTTCCCACCAAGAATCAAAGGGACTAAGGCCTTTCTAATCACAGCTCGTGGCAGTGATTCCAGAGACTGGGGGTGAGTAACAGAAATTGTGAACTATAAAGAAGGGTAGGGAAAGGTTGGTTTGCCCAGTGCAAGGGAGTTCTGAAAACTATATTAAACAATGGCAACCCCTGTCACCTTTCTTCTTTTATCAAGGCCTCAGTGTCTCTGATTTAAAAAATAAACCTACAAAGTAAAAGAAATTTTTAGAATTGAAACAAGGAAAATGAATTACATAACCCTGCTTCTTGATGTTAATTATTTTTCTCCATGGCATATTTCAATTCTTTTATGTGTGAAAATCCAAGAATTAGTTTATCATATTACGTGTTTATAATTTTAAGCCCTTATTTTCAAATTGAAATTTTCAGCTCATTTTAGCTTTGACCCAAATATAACTAAACCTCTCAACTTACTGCCAGTTGAGAAAAGTAATTGTAATGGAGGTTAATATTTTAAGACTGTTGTTTGCTGATCAAATCTGAAAACAATCATAACTAGTTAAAATACTGATTTTAACTTTTATTTTAAAAATAGCTAAGCATGGTAGCATTTTATATATGAAAAATAATTTGGAGATGAAATTTCCATTAATATTTCTGTCTCAAGGCTTTTCTAAATGCTAATGCTTTATCTTAGCGTATACAATCTGCCATCTTCCAGAGTTTGCTCTCTACCTGTATTCTCAGCATAACATTTAAAATATTACGCAAAAGGTAATTTTATAAATTAACATATTCAATCAGATAAAAATACTTCAAAATTCCTTTTTAACCAAAGACAAAATACTACATTTAAAAGCTCACATTTCAGGAACTCTCATTCACTAGTGATGGAAATGAAAAATGGTACAGCCACTTTGTAAGACAGTTTGTTGGTTTCTTAGGAGACTAAACATACTTTACCATACAATTCAGTATTTACCCAAAGAGCTTGAAAATTTCTGTCCACATAAAAACCCGAACACTGATGCTTATAGTAACTTTATTTATAATTGCCCAAACTGAGAAGCAACCAAGATGTCCTTCGGTAGGTAAATAGACTTTGGCTCTCACTCCTCAATATGGGAGAAATGTTAAATTATTCGTGGACATGTTTAAAACCACCACTATTACTCAAATCCATTCTTAATTAATCTTTACTTTTATCTTTATCATTTTTAAGAGAGACAAGAAGATTGCTCACTGATTCCAGAATAAATATAATAAAACTGTATATCATTGTGTCATCTCTCTTTTTAATATTATTCAGTGGTCAGAGATTCTCTGTAATCTTTGGGAAAAACTCAAATTCCTTAGTGGAGAAATAGAATACTTATGATCTGGCTGCTGTTTACATTATAGCCTAATATACAGCTATTTCTTATTTTGTACTCTATGGTCCAGATATATTAAGTTACTTAAATTACTTCTTTCTCTATATTGCCCTTGTTTCTGGCCATTGGATATTCCCAAGGGATCTTCCTGCAAAAAATAATTTATGCATTTTTTTTTCTATCTAATTCCTATAAATCATTCAGGGCTTAGTTCAGGCATCACCTTCTCCCAGAATCCTTTTTAATCTCATTTGCCTGGGTACTTCTGCATCCTTTCAATGTGCTCTCATAGCATTGTGTGCTTATCTTTGTCATAGCACATTTAATGATGCATTGTCATTAGATAATACCATGTTCATTACTTTTCATTGTTTTTTGGGGGGTGGGGGAGGGGGTAATACATGGTTACATGGTTTTATAAGTAACTACTCCTCCCACACTGATAACACATAGTTTTAGTGGCATTCACCAATCAGAGACCTTGACTACCTTGACCACTTAGAAGGCCAGGTAACTTACAAAAGACCAATCAGAATTTTTCCTTAAAATTTCTCACTTTTGAGCTAAAAGAAGTAAGCCCCTTTTTTGATGAAAGAGTTTGGATGATACATGATCAGAGGCTTACAATAGCCATTGTTTTAGTTTCCTGAAGTCCAAACTTGCTGTCCAAATGCACCAGTCCAACATAAGAGAGATAAAGAAGATAACAGAGGGGTAGCTCCATAGTGTAGTGGTTAGCACATCTGCTTTACACACAGGAAGTCCTGGGTTCACACCCCAGGTGGAGCCACTGACCATCCCCAGGTGTGCCAGGCCCTGGGTGTGCCAGGCCCCAGGTGTGCCAGGCCCCAGGTGCATGTGGGAGGAGACTCCCCATCTTCAGAGATCCAGTTCTTAAGGGGAAACAGCAACATCCATAGGTCAAGGATGGAAAAGGGGGGAATTAAAGAGGGGGAAAATAATTTAAAAAAGAAAATAACAGAGAGACATGATATATAGATAAGGATAGAGAGAAATTTAAAGATAGAGTTAGAATTCTAATGGCATTTTAAGTCCCTATTTTCAGGTACTTTCTCCCAGAAGACTCTGTGTTATTTGGTGATCTATTACTTGTATTTATATCCTCAGTGCTTTGAATACAAAATAAAGACTCAAAAAATGTGTAATATATCATAGTCAAGAAAGCAAAGGGTAGACTTCTGATCTAAGATGGTGGATTAAAAAATATACATTTTTCTTTATTTATCTCCTGAAACTACACTAAAACAACTGTGTCATAAGATGAATTGTGTCCCCTCAAGAAATATAGAAGTCATAACCCCAGTATCTTTGGATGTGACTTTGGAAATAGGTTCTTTGCAGATAATCGAATTAAGATGAGGCCTTTAGGGTAGGCTTTGATCCAACATAACTGTCATCCTTCTAGAAGGGGAAAATTTGAACATAGAAACAGACATGCAAAAAAGAAAAAAGATTTAAAATACGAGCTTTATATATATAGTGTGTGTGTGTGTGTGTGTGTGTGTGTATGCATTAACCCTCATAATTCACACATAGTAACATAATGTATATATACTCATTTTATCATCATTTTACAACCTAAGAATTCAAAGCAGAGAAAAATTGACTACACAATGACTGGACAAGGAGTAAGGGAAAGATCCAAAAAGCCTGGTTTCAGGCTTTTAGTCATTATTACTTTTTTCCTGCTACCCATTATACTCATCTAATCAAAATTATGATATAACTATATTTAGAAGACAGAGGGGCATAAGAAATGTTCAGATGTGTCATGGTAGCAAAAGTATAAATCATGGTAATGAAAAGGGGCTAAATTTTGTCACTTCTATAAGGGCAAGTCAATAGATGATGTTCCAAATCAAAGATTAAAATCAAGAATAGCAATGTGTACGTAATATTTGGAGAAATGTAGATTTTACAAAATCAGCTAAAAAGTAGAGGGTGTGTATATATGTACATGTATGGTTGGAAGGTGCTATTTTTCTTTATGAGCCTTGTAGAGCTCTTTAACTTTTTTATCTGTATGAATGTTTACATTGATTAAAAAAAATAAAAATTATATTTAAAAATAAGAGCAAAAGGGTTTTTTTGTTTTTTGTTTTTCTTTTTTTTCTTTTCTTTTCTTTCTTTTTTTTTTTTTTTTTTTTTTGATGTTTGAAGTCTGAGGCAGTTGAGTATAAAATCAGTTCAGACACTCAACTTCTTGCAAGTTATACCATGTCTCTACAGTTCAGCCTCCAAAGCCGATAAAAAGGGAAACCGTGGTTTGGAGAATGAGATGATGTACCGTAGGCATTCAAATGAATATGATTGCTTATCAGTCATTTGACTTTTGATAAACTTTTGCCCCCTTTGAATTGGCTTTCTAATGGCCTACTTTAATATTTACTGGGTTTGGATTTACAAACTTTTTGAGAGAGAGAGAGGGTAGTACTCAACTTTACCACCTATAGTAATAAGTATTAACTAATATAGGAGAAAGCAGGTTCCAGTCTAGTGCAAGAGGGGAATATGAGAGAGACTCTGTGCAGGCAAATTGGATATACAAACTGGAACTCAAGAAAGGTCTAGATATTTGGAATAGTGACATCATTTGTCAAATAAGGATAGCAATAACCAAAGGGCAACAACAACAATTAAAGGATGAATACAGGGAAGCTGAAATAAAGAAGTGTTAAATTTAGCCTGCCTTATTTCATAACTTTGCCTATAACTAAGCTTTTTTGAAAGAAACTGAAGAAGTATTGCTTGTTGGATGGATCAGTAGCCATAATGGTCTCCCTGTCTTCTACATCTTACTTTTCTTATTCATCTTCTAGTAACAGCCAAAGCATCTACAGCTTATATGATATCTTTCCCGCTTCAAAAATTTACGATGGCTTTCATAGAATGTAGGATAAATATCAAACTGCTTAAGCTCCCAAGTAAAGCCATCCATAAGAAAATGCCAACCTATTTTTCCAGATTTATTCTTATTATATCACTCTTAGAATTTTTAACATTCTTCATAATGTACATTCACATTATTTCCATCTTTGCTCATAGACAATAAAAGCTACTATACGGTATACTTAATTTTTAAAATTCTATCATCTGTCAAGTTTCAACTCAAACACTACTGCTTTCACAACAACCTTTCTGAATCCCAAATTTTGAGGAATTCTGAGGTAGGGAACAGTGTAATTCTGGCTTAACAAAGGTGAAGATGCCTACAGAAGGACACTGGCCACTATTACTCAGAGACAGTAAAATATTTTCCACCCTCAGTTGAACCCTCAGTGTGCCTTGGAGAATCCATAAATCACTGAAATTATTTTCCCAGTCAGTCTGCTCAAGGGCAGACTTCCCATCACGGTCTCTTTATTGCTTTCTAGCCAATCTGCTTACCCAAGGAAAAGAAAACAAAATTCACTGTTCTCAGACTTTCCAATTTTTCTCTCCTGCCTCTCATATTGGTTATATAAATCTCATTTTTTATTTATTTTTATATACTCACATACAAGTATACTCTTAATGTGTCAATCAGACCCTCTAATAAAGGTCTTATAGACCACACCCATAAGGCTAATTCAAGCCTCCAAACTACAGACGAAAGCAATCGTCACAGCCCAATCTTCTCTCAGACCCATCTTCCATCAGAGAGAAGAGCCTGCATTGTCCCATGTAAACTAATATCTACTGGTCTTTCAGGTCTCTCAGAGATTAGGATCTTTGTGCTGTTAGAGTTATTTCCTACTATGTAAATATCGACATTTTTCTTTCACATATTATTATCACGCTGGACACAGCCCAGATTGTTTATAGGAGTCTGTTCTGGCAGTAAAAAGTGATGGGGAGGGTGGTTTTTTGCTTAGTATGACCATCGCTGGGATACCTAAAGTAAACTGTCGAGGATGGTAGTGCAGCTTCTCTGCCAGGCTGCGGATGTATACCATTTGTGTTATTTAGGCTGGGAAAGAAGTAATAGAGAATCACTATTGCTTAAAATTAGAGAAAAGACCTAAAGAAAAATGGTGTAGAAATATGATTTCCTAATCTTTTTTGTTATTTTTCAAATTGAGCACAGCTTAGAGTTCTGTTGAAAAGAAGAAATAATTATCATCTATTTCATCACCACCCCTATGTTTATTTTCAGACTCTCATCGCTTTCAACTAAGGTTTTTATAATATGCTCCTAGGTAGAACTAAGACCAACCTTCTTCACAGTACAGCTAAGATCTCAGACTTGCATCAGAGTATCTTTCCAAAATGTTGATCACATTATGGAATTGTCCTGCTAAAAACAGATTAAGTGTGCTTAAGTTCAGTGTCTGAATTACTTAGTACAGGCTTAACAATGTGACACCTTTTTTCTTCAGCTGTATACTCCCCTTCATTTTACAATATATAATTCATATAAATCTGATGTATATTAAAGAGAAGAAGCTAGTAGAAAGTGAACAATTAAAGAATATGCAAGAGGGAAAAGAAGGGAGATAGGGAGTTGATTATCTTATTTATACCCAGATGCAGGTTTTATCTTAACTTGGTTATTATTTCTCCATCGAATGCCTGTTCCCCATTTTAGAAATCACTGTCTGGAATTTCTCCCTAAATCTGGTCTTTCCACACCCTAATAAACTGCTATACCTTCCATGCATTGGCTCAGGTCAATGATCTAGTAATCATTTTTTACTTTTTTCCTTTACTGCATTTCCCTACCCAATCCATTAGCAGATCCTGACGATCCTTTCCCCAATATATCTTTCAAATCCTTACACTTATCTTTATTTCCATCTCAAATATCACTACATTAGTCTCAGCCATAAGCATCTCTTATCTACTCTTCTTCAGTAGCCCTTATCTGGTCTTCACGCTTTCCTACTTGGCCTACTCCTTTCCATTCTCCTGTAGCATTAACTCATTGTCTTAATTTCAAATTGCATCAAGTGACTTACTGTTTAAAATCCTGCAATGGTTTCTCAACACCTAGACTCCTTGCCCCCAAGCCCCGCCCCCCTCAGACTCTATTTCTGCAGCTCTCTCCTTAGCTTACTACAGTCATCTTTTCTAGTCTTTTTTCAGTTCCTCGAATTTATGAGCCCTTTCCTTATTTTTGAAAATGATCTTCCCTCACCCTCCCTTTCCCAGAGGTTCTTTGTACTCTTGATGTTTTCTATCATTTTTCTTTTGCCTTTTCTTATGCTCTGTGAGGACCAAGAGTCAGAGACCCTGTGTGTCTTGCATAATTTTATAGCCCCGCCCACCTCCATACTATTCTTGGCACATAATTTCCTAAATAATACCTGCCCAACAAAGAAACTGTTGAATCAGTGTGATACAAAGCACAATTAGAAGTTTTATTATCGAGAAGAAGGAAGGACATCTATTTCACTGAGACCAGAGGAAGGACTACAGGGGAGATCCACAGAGGTTTGCAGCTTTGGGCAAAGAAGTTACCTAAAGGTTTGATTTTCTCTCTAAACTTGGAGGATAAGTCCCCTGCCTAGAGTTAAGAGGTGTGGGGCTTGAAGAGAGATATTGAAATTTAAATAACTACTGAAAGAAATGGGAAAGTTACTGAAGGAAATCTGGAAGAAATGGTAAATTATTCAGGTGTGTTGGAGAATGTGACCTTGTAATGACCTCAGTAGAGTTGAGAGATTTTCTGCAGCTCTGCTCAGCAGTGTAGGCTTTGGGGAGATAGCAGCTTCATTGGACCAATGTTTGGAATTTGAAGAATAGAAGTGAGGAAAGTTGAAAGCGGTTAAAATTTTTTGAAAACAGTGGTAAAAGCGATTGAGCTGAGTAACAGATGTCTTAGATTGAGTATAGAAAGAAATGAAGCCAAACAGGTGCTAATAGCTAGTGTCAAAATGGGAGGTGACAGGAGTGAACTCCATGGTGACTGAGGAGAGGAGCAAACTGTGCTTTAAATGTTTCAGAGACTTATCTACAGTCACTAGTGAGTAGTTTTTCCCCAAATATTATTCACTTCCTCAGTTTTCTAATAGTAGTACATTTTGGAGGTTGTGTGTTAGGTGGGCAACTTAGCATTACATAGCAGGAGGGTGCCTTCGGAAGGCTTAGTTCAGTCAGTTCTGCAGGAACGGGAGAGGTGTGTGGATAGGCTAGAACAGGAGAATGCATTTTCCATCATGGCTCCACTAGGTGGCAGTGAAGGCCACCACTAGAGTCTAGTGTTTGTCAACTATAGACATGACTTCTAAGAGGTCAAAGCAGGAAGGAGGAAAGAAGCAAAGCGATGCTATACTTTCAAAGTTAGAAGAGGAACTGAAAAATGAATAGAACTGTAACTGCACTCTATACAATATCTCATACCGCTGGTTGGTAGAA
>CM053503.1:19196181-19239786 GCA_028627145.1 Eidolon dupreanum | reverse complement strand
TGGTGGTAGGTGTCTAAAACCTCAGAAAGTATGTGACAAGTAACCAAGGTCATCACTATTTCCCCTGGGTGTAATGTACTTGGCTATTGGGAAACCCTTCCCATGGCTAAATATGTGTTTTTCTTCAGCCTGAGCAAGTCTTTCAAACTGTCTTTGCTTTTTTTTTTTTTAATAGTTTATCTCCAAGTAGAATTAATCTCTTTTTATCTTTATATCCTCTGTGTCTACATAAGATTTAATTATGACAGGTTTAGATTAAGGTACAACTACCTCAAGGTGATAGATAAATTTTATTACAATGAAGCTTCCATTAAATATTAACATACCCTAAAAAAACAGAAAATGCTTTTCAGATATAAAGTGATGATGCACCTTTGGAAATCACCCAAATATGTCTGCCTGTGACTAAGATGTTGAATCCAGGCTGTCATGATGAGTCACTGAGAGTCATGGGTAAGTCTACTGCAAATCTCTAAGATTGCATAAGTCTAGATTAAGCCTGCTGCTTAGATAGGAAGATTGGCTTTGGAAAAAATGCTGTCAGCAGCGTTATTTTGAGTACTTAGGATGACACAAATATATGTCTTTATTTTTGGATAACCCGTCTGTCAGATAAGTGGGTTCATGCCCATTTAAGTATAAATAAAGGAAGTCACAGATATCTGATGACATTTTGACCCTGTTTTGTATATTGATGTTTTTGTCTCTCTCTCTTTCCTCCCCATTTGAACTCTCAGATACTTACTGTTCAGGACTGACACAGTTCTCCTCACATCTTGCCCAACGAAGCTGTAGGAAGAGAAATAGTCTTAGACAGGGAAATTTGCATCTGTTCTGCTCCAAGCTTATCAGTCATCCCACATGACAGTACTTTGTTAGATCAGTTGGTGAGAGCAAGGTAAATATGAGGACAAGTTCACAGCATCAGCCATTTTCAGGACTCCTTGTTTTCATCTCTCACATGTCTATTCATTACTGAATTTGAAGTGGGAGAACCTGGAAGAGCACTGTCTGGCTTCTTTCTCTCTCCTTCTTTTCTCTTTCCTCTTCCTCCTCCTCCTCTTTTTTTTTTTTTTTTTTTTTTTGGTGGTGGGTGAGCATCACTGATTTTGTGAATGAGAGTTAGCATTTATATCAATTTGTTTGTCCTAGAAATTTTCTAATCCATCCCTCAGAATATTGTTACTGTCTTCCTAATTATCTCCCAGTGAAAACTGAATTCTACCCCACTGCTCTTTTTTGTTGTTATTGTTGGTGACATGAAAGCCTTCATTTTTAAATTTGGTTGACACATCCCACTGCTAATTTTCATTCCCTCAGTGCATAAATAACTTACCATACAAGGAAAGAAGGAGTAGGGGAAGTTATATATTGAATAGCTACTATATGGAAGTCAGACCGCTAAAAATTTTTAATATTTCGTAACATTTCATCACAATAACCATGCAAGCGGGTATGTTTAACTTTATTTTAAATGGTTAAGGGGCTAAGGCATAAGGGTTTAAGTAACATGACCAACTGCACACGCCTATTGATTTGGCCATAATTCAAATCAAACTCAATTATATATATTGAATTAAAAGAACAAAGGAAAACTCAGCTCTAATAAATTCTTGACATTCCTATTAAGTCCCTTCAACTCTCAGTAAAGAAATCTTCCGTTCTTTCTTTCTTTTACCTTATATTTCAGTTAACTTTCTCCTTCAAAAACTTGTCTAGGTAAACTTTTGTTCTAGAAACTGTTTCTCTCTCACAATAACTTAAAAGACTTGATATTTCAGGAAATCAACAACAATAACCACAAATATCTTCTAAAAAGGGACAGAGATTTACACTTATTGGGATTTTATGGGGAGGGAACACACACATACTTCTGATAAATCATAAAAGGATTTTTTTTTTTTTTAAAAAAAAGACTAACAGCTGTTCTCTATGGGTAAGATTTGAGAAACTCCTGGTTTTTGTTTTAATTATAGTTGGTCACTAAAGAAGACAAAATGTGTGTATCCTTAACCCAGCCTTGGTACTTCGTTTTATTTTTTTGACTAAAAGCTAGAAATGCCTAAAGCACTCAGCAGATAAAATGCCTCTTTCAGGCCTGTTGCAAAAGTGAAGAGGAGGAAAAAAAGATAGGGACAGTCAAGGAAGAGAAAGGGAAGCAAAAAAGAACTACAAGAAAACAAATGGATCTCAGACATTAATTTAACTGGTATATAGGAAGCGAAAAAGACAGCCCACTTTCTGCAAGGAGCTGTACAGGAACTTGATAGTAATCAGTTTCTTCACTTGTTCTCCTTAATAGATTTCATAGCTGTGTAAACTCTACCTTGACAATTGTCCAGAATCCCCCCAGTCCAGTGAACCCTCCCCCACCAAATGAGTTACTCAGGAACTTCTGATTTTTAGTGGGAAGAAATAAAAGATCCAAAGTATTTTTAAAGAGTTTTCTTTCCTTTAACTTATATCTAATCTGAAAGCACTTAGAAACTTCAAGAATAGTGTAAGGGTTGATGTGGGAAACTCTGTTTAGGGGAATTACAGAGCTAGTTTTGATCATTTACTTGGGAATTTGAAGGATGGGTGATAGGAGGCTAAAAGAGAGAAATATACAAAAGTGGCTCTTCTAAATTGCCATAGCTATCCTGCTCGTATCTATGACTGCCTTCACTTCTGTCCCCCTTTTTACTGTTGTTATCATTCGTCACACCAGCACTATGTAACCCCATAATACTGAGGAAACATTCTAGGTATTCATTTCCCACTACCCCTTGGTTCTACATATGTCTTTTCCCCTCATTCATTTCCCCCCAGATTCTTTGGAAAGTTGACTTATCTGAGACGCAAACAAACAAAAGCTTTATTTCTGCATTTTCACAACTCACCTGGATGAAACACACCAGGGCAAAGGCCATCACTGCAGGGGTTCGCACTCCCATTGGGCTGAACTCCTTCTGCTTCTCCAAGATCACACACTGGATGTCCTTACCTCCTTTCCACACTCCGTATCATGTCTGATTTCTTAACCTAGAGGACTTAGGGAGAGAAGTTTTCTCAGCAGTAAATCAATTTTTCCTTTCCTCTCTTTCTTCTTACTCCCCTGGGCTTTTATTTTCTGTAGTCTTTCCCTACTCTTTTACCCTGGCTTCTCTCTCTATTTCTATTTCTGGTTTTAAGGTCTTGACATTTGCTCCCCTTTATCTTCTTTTCTTCTCTTTTACTATTAATTCTTTCTATACGTCTTAAAATTTCTCCCACTGCCCCCGAAAGAAGATATTCAATGAGGACACATCAGTCCTCTGATTTAGGTGTTTTTCTAGACAATGATAAGAAACCTGACTTTGAGGAGGATCAAAGGCAGATTGCTGGTGACCCAATAAGTACTCTTCTCCATCAGAAAATGAGTAATATTCTTGGTCCTTCACCATAGCACTCCAGGGGGACTGTTGAAGGTTGAAAGTCACTCTGCTAAACTCCATTCACTCCCCCTCCATCTGATTAGCCCTCCTTGCTCTTTGAAACCCTCCCTTTCACTACGTTGATAATCAACTCTCCTGGTTCTGGGTCATTTATTTCTAATCATTGGAGTAGGACTGAGAGGTTGCTAAATGAACTGGAAATCCATCCCATCCAGGTTTGGAGGTTAGAATTTCTGTGTCCTGTCCATGAAATCCCCCTCCATCCTGACTTAAATTTCTATTGAAACAAATGTCAGACAGACATTCTTTTTCTAAACTGGGTTCCAAGTTCTCTCTCTCTCTCTCTCTCTCTCTCTCTCTCTCTCTCTCCTCTTTGCCCTCCCCTGCCTCTCATTTTCTCTTTCTCTCAAATAAAATCTAAGGTAAGAGTATAAATAAACATGAATGGAAAGGACATAGAATATTTGTAAAGAAGCATATCTACAAGAACAAATGAATGCTGTATAAATGATTTATACTTAAGTTGATAATCTTTTACTTAATAGAAATTATTTTAAATATTTAAATACAAAGTATTTTATAAGAAAATTAGACAGTTTATAGAGATATATCTTTCTTATAAGAATTGAATAAAACCACCTTTTGAGTGAGGTGGATTCTAAGAGCCCTCACACAGCATAACAATGTGATATGAGAATGAAGTATATAAACTTACTTTTTTTTATCTTAGCTACTGAAATCAAATAGTGAGAGAAAAACCTGTAGTGATGACTTGAAACCAGTCAGTTCCAAAACAAAATGAGGACTACTTTATTTTTTCAAATGTAAGAAAGATAGAGTTAGAATAAATAGTATTTTACAATTTCAGTGGAAAGCTTGGAAAGTTGAGAGGTATTTTACAGGACAAGGAGAGCAGAACTCTAGTCTGAGCCCTCCACTGAGTTATTATGTACTTTCTCCAGTCCTTGATTTTGCTATTCATAAAATAAGAGTGGAATGTCCACTTGACCTGCCCTAGATGTTGTTTCATAGAGGAAATACAATCAGAGACATGAAGGCATTTGTTCAGAATATTTCTATTCAGAGTGCCAGGTACATGAGTAGTATCAGTAACCTTTCTCTTCTCTTATTCTTGTCAGAGAGACAGAAGAGCATCATGGCTAAGAATCCAGCTAGGTTTTCTGGGATGAAATACTTGCTTTGTCACTTACTAGCTGTGTTATGTTGGACAAGTTATTACATTTCTCTCTTGGTTCGGTTTCATTCCCTATAAAAAATAATAATGGGATAATAAAAACAATGTTTCTTCATATGCTTATAGAGATTAAATAAGTGTGTGGAATGTGTCAAATTGTCCTGATATAATAACCATTTTATGTGTTAAGATAATCTTGATTTCCACTCAATTTCACCAATGACCTTCACCTTCATGGATAACTAACATCCTCCATGCTTCTCATATGTATTGTGACCACGACCATGTTCTACCTTTGCTGCTATTCCAAATCTTGAATTGTTCCCCTCGCTAACCAGGCCATCTCTTCTTTCAATCATGCTGGACTTCACCTGCTTGAACAGGTTTGCCAATTAATATGACTGTGTTTTCCTCCCTGTGCACTTTCCTACCATGTGATTGCCATCAACTTTTTGCCCCCTAGCTTCTTAACAGATTCGAACAAAATAAAATTCTGTTAATGACCTCCATGTTACTTTTCTTGCTTAGAATCACTACTGCCACTTTTTTTCCCCCTTCTCATTGGCTTATCCCGTGGAGAAATAAAATTTTTTGTTTATCCTAATGAAAGTTATTATGCCTTGTGGCAATTTTAACTCTGAGCTCAGCCCATATCAGAGGAGAGAGGATAAAAGTAGGAAGACTGAACAAGGTATTACAATGAAAAGGCTTGTAGCCGAGGTAAAGGGAAACGGTCTATTACAATTCTACACAATCTCGTAATTCCATTAAGCTTGTGAATCATTAGCTTAGACACAGTTGTTAAGGACTTGGAGTGGAACCGGTGGAGGGCACATGTACACAGGCCTTTTCACCTGTGCTTCAGGGCCTTGTTACACAATAGCCATAACAAGTGGGACTAAAGAATTACTTATGTCTGGTTCCTTTGTTTATTTTCTTTTTGACCTTGCTCAAGTCACGTGATCCCCTGTAGAGCCTCTTCCTCTCGGTGCCTCAGTGGAATAGAGGCCAGAACTGTTATCACTCTAAGACATCAAGTATGAGTTATAAAGAGCTGAACAGTGAGTTGAGCCACAGCCAGGGCTTCAAAAATAGATAATGTGGCAGAAGAAACCACTTTACTAGGAAGTGTCTTTATTGCATGACCAAAGATTGCGGCCTGAGAATCGAGTGGCAACCTCAGAAGCATTGAAGGCCAGTGATAGCGTTAGATATAAGGAAGTTTAACAAAACAGGAGGATAAAGTTTATCATAAGATTATTAGTTTTATGTGCAATGTAACACATTACCACAAATTATATGAGCAACAATGTAAAACAGCATTTATCACCTCACAGTATCTGTGGATTAGAAGTATGGGCACAGCTTAGCTAGGTTCTCTGCTAGAGTATCACAAGGCTTTCATCAAGGTGTCTGCTAGATTGTGTTCTCATATGTAGGTTCGACTGGGGAGGAACACACTTCCAAGCTCCCTCAGTCAGAATTCATTTCTTCATGGGAGTCGTGCAAGCTTGCTCCTTTAAATGCAGCTAGAGAGAGAGAGGAGGGAGAGAAACGTTAGCAAGTTTGGCACTATACCTTATATAATTATATATACATAATCACATATATTTCATCACCTTAGCCACACTCCAAGCCACAAATCTCACCCATGCTCAAGGGGGGGGGGGGTAATGCAAGAGTGTGAAACCAGAAAGTAGGGATAATGATGAAGCTTTCTCGAGTTTTATAGGTGAAGTGTGGAGGTGGATATCAGAAGTCTGAAAGGCTTAGCTCAATCTTAGACCTTCTCTAAAGAGTGTAATTCTTTCTGATGCTGTGTACATCTTTGGATGTTTCACTATATAGTCACATATATCCTTACAAGACACTTCTTCCCAGAATAATCCATAAAGGTTAGTAGGATGTGATGTACGCATGTACGCACGCACACACACACACACACACACACACACACACACACACACAAATGTCATGTTTATTTCATCAGTGAGTGTATTTATAAGTCTTATCTTAATCTACTAGAATACTAATGAAATACAAAATAACTGAGTTTCTGTGAGGAATATGGTGTCCTCTTCTTTGTGATAGCATTTCAGTATTTATTAATTCATTATTAAAAACAATTTCATGAGATTTCATTTATGTGAAAGTCACCACGTTGAATTCAAACCAATCTTGCTTCCTGGCACTCATAGTAAAGGAGAGTGGGATGAGGTTTGAGTGATTAAAGTCGATAACATTGGTTTGTTACAAGCTGATTTGACCAGGATATATTTACTACATGTTAAGTTTGTGTGTGTGTGGATGTGAACTGTGTCATAGAGTAAAACTTTAATTGACAAATAAATATTTTCAATTTTGTCTCAGATTCTCTGTACAGGGAAAGGGAATATAAAAAAAACCTAAGGATGTCTTGAATGAAATGCTAATTAGGCTGTCAATATTGATGATTTTTATTAATAGTTTCCTAGATAGTTTATTTACCTATATATTTTTCTCCAATGTTCTTTTATGTGTCTCCTTACTTTTAGTTTTTTTTTTCTGGCATAATCTAAAGTAAAGATATCATATCACTTTCTCCATAAATACTCTGTCAGAAATCTCCAATAGAGAAGGATTTTTTTAAAAAGCACTTATAACTGTAAGGAGATATTTATTTTATGGTTAGGAAGTTGTGAAGGGAAAATAGATACGAATTCTGTCAATGAATACATATAGCCTCTGAATGGGGATTCCATGATTGTGACTCAACTTAATCATGTATAAAATGAAATTCATTGACAGGCAATTCAACTGAGCTGATTACTACTTATAATATTAATAACTATTGTTTATTGAGTTCTTATTATGTTTGAAGTACAAAACTTAACGTTTTCACCCAATTTGAATCCCCATAGCAACATTATCAATATTATGAAGTGGACAATATAATGTTTCAATTTATAGACAAAGACATATGTTCAGAGTGTTAAGTAATTCTTCAAGATTATAAATCAAGGTGATAGCAAAGGAAAGATTTGACACTAGCTCCATCTGGCTTCAAAGTTTTCTCTGCTACTATGCTACACTGCCACTGTATATATAGTACCTCTAATTAAGTTCTAAGATTACCCAGATAATATATATATATATATATGATATACTTAAATTGCACACTTGAAATTTGATTTTATGAATGTTACTCCAATAATTTTTAATAGAAAACATAAAATAAAATTACTCATGTCTTCCGTGGCTGAAGATAAGATCCATATGTGATTGACTCCCCAAATTCCTAAGTCTATTGATGATTAAAACAGTCAAAATTTAAAAAGGAAATGTGAGACTTGTGAAAGACACAATATAGAGATAATCTGCTATAGTGAAATAAACAAACAAATACGGACATTGGAATCAAAGAATCTGGTCTAAATGCACACTTTTCCACAAATTTAGTGTGACTTACACTTTCAAATTTCAGGTTTCTTACCTGAAGAGTGGGTACAAATTTCTCTCCTGAAATGCTCATGGAAAGTACAGATTTCCCTTTCATAAATTACTTAGTGAAATATCCTGAAACACTATCAGAATCACCACTTTCTCTGCCTGCAATAGATATAGTTCAAGAATTTGCGTCAGCAAATATGAAGCAAAGCTTCTCCTTCCTCCTACCAGTGATTGAGTCATTCTTCTATTAGATAGCAGTAGCTATTTAAACACTCCAGCAGAAGCTCACACATTTTCACTTTGTAGAAGTCCTTGACTGCTTCACTTTCTCATTCTTGGAATGAATTTGGAGGCAACTTTTGATGACCTCAAGAGTAAGACTATGAAGGATCAACCTGATCAGAAACCAAATGGAGAGAAAGCTAAAGGTACTAGGGATGGTAAATGTGTACAGGGAGAGAATCCTGGATTAGCTTAAAACTGCAAATTAACTGAATATAAGAGTAGGAAGTTAAAACACTGAGTATGGGAAAATATTACAGGATTAACAACATTTACTTAGAAGAAAAGCAAGTTAAATATAATGGTAATGATGATGATGATGAATGAAATAACTTGGTATGAATGACCATGTAGTAGACAATGATAACTTTTATTGAACATTTACTATAGGCTATGTTCTCTGCTATCAACTTACATGCACTATTTTTCTGAATCTTCACACCTTGAGATTAGGACTATTATTGCTTCCCTTTTACAGAGAAGTAGCTGGGGAGCAGAGGTTTAACTGAATTACCCATTTTATGCAGCTAGTAAATGATAGAGCTAGAATTGTATGATAATGTCCCATTTATCCAGAATCCCATCTATCAGAAGCTTCAGAAGATGTTGAAGTTACCCAGTGTATATACAATGATAATTTTTATAATGGTGTCCTTGAGACATTGCAAATCTGGACATGTTTTATGAGTTATTGTAAGCAGAGTAAATGATGTTCAGTGTGATTTAGCATAAATTATGTTTTATTGTATAGTACTGCTTTGAAAAACTATAATCTGATATACACAGTAAGTTAAACTGCTTAAGTATGAATTAATTTATATCTCAACTCCACAAACAATCTGGATAATTTGGCTTTTATCTTATATCCATTCTGAGAGAAAGGAACAAAATATAAAGACAGGAAGTCATAAAAATGTCAGGAATTTGGAGAAAGAAATTCCAAATTATGTTTCCATAAACAAAATAGAAATTTCTCTCAGTAGCAAAAATAAGTGTGAGCATGGAAAAATTTAACATTTGAGCTGATGAACTTAACTTGGTATGAAAACAGTACTGGCATTTATAGGTAAACCTACAAGTTAACAGTAATTATTTGCTCATTCATTCATTCATTCATTCATCATACAGTATATACTGAGTACCTGACTTTTACTACAATTATGAAGTTAATATTCTTAGAACCTTATTATATCAATCAGCCACTGTATAAGATTTGATTGCTTTCTGATTAGAAAATTACTAGTGGGAGTGAGAATTAGATGAATGGTCTCTACCTACCAAGGAGACAGGACACACTGTGGCCTATAGAATATGGGAGTGTGCTTTCCCTGCACAGGTGTGGATCCTGTGACTTCTAAAAATTCATAAATTTCATCACTTAAGGAGTAGTGGAAATACTTGATCTCCTATAATATCTACTCCTATGGAGTAGATACTGACCAAGGGAAATGTTGGTTGAAAGATTTACACAGATATTTACACAGATAAGATTAGGAAATTATTTGCACAAGACACTACTATCTTCTACTTCTTCTCTGCCAACTTGCTGCACAGACTCTAGGAGCTTAATAACTTTGAATCCATGAATAAATCGTATTCCTTCATGTCAAAATTTTTATCTTGTTTGTATCATCTACAGAGCCTAACAGAAGTGCTTTTGACATATGAAAACTCTGTGAATAAATTTGACTATTGATTGATTTAGATCATTACATATTCACACTGGATATTTTGTGATGTAATGTTCCAAGTCATATAACTACTGACGACTGGATTAAAGACTGATGTTGGGATTTTAATATTTGTGTGAACTTAGCAAGTCACTGGACCTTTCAGTTTTCTTCTTTGTATATACAGGGTGACATTATCATTCCTTTATTCATTTATCTTACAAGATGAGGAATCTAAATACATTAGATGAGATATTTTCCCACTGAACCAAAATATCTGTGCTCTTTTAGTGATGGAGCACATAATTAGACATACATACACCTGTGAGCTACATAATTTATTTGCTTCTATATTAATGATGATTTTTTTTTTGTAACAACAGGGCTACATCTGGTGTAAATATAGAATGTGAAATTAATCTGAGTCAAGTGAATGTTGAGGTTTCATTTCTAGTTTATTTTGGTCAATAACTCCAGTTCCAAGATGTAATTTTGGTGGAATAAAAATAGAATAGCAGAGAATTATATTGTAATTCTTTGAGGAGATCTGGTTGATTAACTGACTAAAGCTTATTTGCTTGATATCTGACATTCATTTATGGTATGTTACTTATAAAACACACTGTGTGTGTGTTTGTGTGTGTGTGTGTGTGTGTGTGTGTACATGCACACACTTGGTCTATATTAAAAGCATCTGGCTCTCTGCCCTGTGGATGAAGTTAATTCAACTAGGCTGGACCGAGAATTTCTTGAAGGGTCATTGTGGTGAGTAATAGACAAAGTATAAGCTTCAGAATCAGATACTTAGAATCAAACATCTGGTATTGAATCTTGGTCCTTAAATTGTGTCAGTTGTGTGACAATGAGTAAATTATTTAAATTCTTTAATTATCCTTATTTTTCATCTGTAAATATGGATAATGAATAATTTGCAGAGTCCTTGGGAAGACTGGAACTAAGCAATGTAAAGTACCAGGTACAGAAGGGATCCAAAGAATTGTTTGATTACTTTCCTGTATCTTTTTTGTCTTTCTGATTCTATCTTCTGTCACTCTAGGTCTTCATTTTCTATATTCTCCATGGTGGTGCCCTGTGGCTGTGACTTTAGGGATCCTTTGCCTGGGTTTACTGGTGACTATCATAGTGCTGATAATGCAAGGTAAGTGCTGACATAGAAAAATGACAGAGGAAAAAAATGAGAGTTTATAAAAGTAGTTTGTAAGTTGGTTTCAGAACACCTCCAAATAACCTTGATTTAGGTACATTTTAGGTAAACTGTTTTTAAAATGAGTGGGAAGATGAATGAGCATATACTCTCTCAAATTAATTGAGGCATGGAATGAAGATTATGAATGCAAAGTGTTGTTTTGACTTGTTTTCATAACTTTATGGATAGAACCTATGTAAACCCTAGCATAATGAGAAAGAAAATAATTTGAATAACTTACCCATAAGTTCCCCTGAAAGATCCAAAAGTGAAAGAAATGTCTTTTAGTTTATGTTGAGTTTTCATAAGAACCAGAAACAAAGTCTAATAAATAAAATATTTAAAATAAAACATACTTCAAATTCATAGTATGGCTATTTAAGAAAGAGAGGATGTTGAGAGGAAAAGAAATGAAGAGAAGGATGGAAGTGGCCCAGAAGGAAAAAAGATGTGCCCATTGTTCATCTAAGCCACTTGTGTATTCAGGTTGTAGATCTGGGTCATTTCAGCTTTCTGGAATTCAGACCATTAAGGCTTTTAAAGTGTTATTTGTTTTTCAGCTGTTGTTTAAGGTCACAAACCATTTACTTTTTCAATTGATAAACACTAAGGCCTTTCACAATGATAGAGATTCGTGCTCTTGACCATTGGCAATAATTGGAAGTTTTTCTCCGAATCTCTGTCACTTTACAACAAGGTCAAATCTGGCCTTCAAGGCATTTGGTACTGAATCATAAAACTTCCAAAACCAAGACACTTGAGCCTTAACATTTGTTGCCTGCTTGATTTCACAACCTTCATCTCATCTCCACCCTTCCTAAAATGTGCTGTGCAAAAAAAAAAAAAGTTTTTAGACTCTTGTGACACAGTGACTTAAAATAAGGGTGAGTATCACAGTTCTTAAATAAATTTAGGAAGTCTGAAAGGGTAGAGAGTTCATGGGAATGAGGATACAAATAGACTAAATCATTAATGACATTCTTACTAACAGTCATTAAATCTAATTGGTTACTGACTATTTTAGATTGTTTATATCCTATTTATGCCACTGATACTTATTTTGGGATTACTTTTAATTTGCGTGTGCCTCTCAATAACAAATAAAATCTTGATAATTTTTTAAATCACAAGTGTCTGTGACAGTTCATGATATTAAAAATACATATTGCAGGAATATGAAAAAACTTTCAAATCAATCATTTCTGAGTAAATTTGGGTCATTTTCTAATGGTTTATTTATTGTCAAAATAGATTATTTGATTCAGTTATTTGATTTCTTCAAAATCCAGTGGAGGGATTTTTATTGGGAATTGGAAATAGTCTTAATTCAGCTGTGATTTAGTATTCCAGGTGTCTGATCTTCTAAAGCAACAGCAAGCAAACTTCACTCACCAGGAAAATATTTTGGAGGGACAGATTTTAGCCCAGAAGAATGAAGAAAAAACTTCCCAGGAGTTACAAAGGGAGCTCAAGGAAATGATAGAAATGCTTGCTCAGCAGCTGAATGAGAAATCCAAAAAACAAATGGAACTTTTTCATCAGAACCTGAATCTCCAAGAAGCTCTGAAGAAAGCAGCAAATTTTTCAGGTATAGAGAGGGGGGGTGAAGAGAGGTATTAGAAACTTCTTGGTTTAATTTTAACTCTTTTTTAGAAATGTCTCTAGGCACAAAAATTGACATATAGATATGTGTATCATTGTTTACACAATGTTATAATTTCATAATGTTCTATACCAGAAGTTCTCTATTTCTGTCATCCCCACCCCATCCTCTGCCAAATTCTTGATACCTGATTTAATTAAGCACACTTTTGGTGGAATTAAATTTTCCTTTCTCATATGTATCTCTTTCTTTTAAAATTCTAGTTTTGAGATTTTTCTGAAAAAACACTTCCACCCTTACTCCTTACCACAGATTTTCTTATCTCATTTCATTCTAATGTATTTTAATTGTTGATTTCCTTTTCTAAGTGGTCTCCTTTGTCCTTTTACCTCTACATTAGCTTTATTCTATGGCACTATTTCTTAAAGTGTACTATATCAATTTAAATTGAATCAATGAAGGTAGACTGGCTTAGAAGTATTAGGTAGATACTTCAGATTAAACAAAAACCTGAGGGGCTCAGAAAGTCAGTTTATTATGAGAAGAACTGAGTTGATCTCAGCTGTTTAATGGACTCATACTCTAGGAGGTAGGTAGAAATAACATCTGTAAGAAAATAATAATGTAAAGTCTGATGTTATTACAGAAGTTATTTCTATTAGTCTCCCTACTGTGTGTAATTAAATCAGGTATATGTTTTAGTCATAAGGAGATTTAGAGGATGTGAGGTGGAGTACATTTCTTCCTTGGAGACATATGAATGAGTCTTATTCTAAGCATCAACAACTAACTGTCACCAATAAATAGTTTTCTCCAGTTTATCTGTGCAACTCAATCTCAACCATGTAATTTCTTTGAGTAAACTTTATATAATAACAGTTCACAGATAACCACAGATCCTTTTGTTTTATAGATGATAAAAAATTGAAACCCAGGTAAGTTAAATGTTAATAATAATGATTAGAAAGTTCATATAAAGTTTTGCAGTTTACAATTCCTTTATTATTTACAGGGTTACTTAATTTTCCAAAATAAGCAGAAATTTTTAGCTAAGTGTCAAACATATATTTAATCTCTTTAAGGAAGGGGTTATTAAGAAAATAAAAGAATACACCATCTCTAAGAATACTTACGGGGGAAAGCTGGTATATTAAGGATAGGAATGTTAATATAAACAGAAATAGCTACAACTAACAGGTGATTGATTTCACAAGAGGAGCTGTGAAAAAGTTTTGTTTTTATCCATTGCATGGAATTAAATCTACGTCAGGACCTTTAAGAACTATCTCCCAGAGATGCCAGGCGTGGATAACTAATTAAAAATAATAAGCGATATGTCTTTCACTGGCAGATATACTAGGTAACATGTTTCATTCCTTGACAGTGTCGGATAAAGGCCAATTAGTAGTGATACCAAATAAAGTACTGCTTTTCATCAAGCAGATTTGAGAAGATTCTCAAAAGCATTAATAATAATTTATTAATAAAATTATCCACCTGGAAAAAAATATCAGTTTTCTCAGGTTTGAGACAAGTTTTATCTTCCTTACTAAGAGATATGTGGTCCTCAGTGTATATAGGAAGAAGGAAAGACTCTGAAGAGTTACCATATGTGGTATGCTTGAGGTCACCCAGCTAAAAAGATTCAGGGTCTTCACAGTTACATACTTTACATTTAGTCTGGAAATTGGTGGTGGTTCTCAACCACCAGTTAGTGTACATATTATCACCCAAGTAGCTTGTTTAAAATGGTAGATTTCATGTTTACCCCAAGATTCTGTATCAAAACATCCCTAGGGGCACCAAGAAATATTTCCTCAATTGACTCCATCTCAGAAGTTTGAGAGGTGGTGTGATGTAGGATTAAACACACAGATGCTAGAATTAGACTGCCTAGGTTTCAATTCCCATTTTCTCTACCCATCAAACAAAGAAAATGAATGCAATCTGTTTCACAGTGTTGTTGTGAGGATTAGATGAATTCATATATGTAAAGTACCACCGACAGTTTTTGGCACAAATAGAAATATTTGTGTTCATCAAATAAAAATAATAATTAAAATAAACACATGTGGTTTAAATACCACATTTTGAGATTTGTCTTTCTTGCTTTGTCATGGCTTCGAAAACCTGCCTAGACTAACTTTTAGTCCACAAAACCCAATGTATTCTTTCCTTTTACATAAAACAATGAAATGAGGCAAATTAAGAAGTAAAATGCTTGCTTTCATTGCTTTCAAGCTAACCTTCTATTTGCCTTTTCTCATTTACTTTCTTCCTCTATAGCTCAGTACCCTCCTACATTCTCCTGATAAAGCCTACTCTTATAAAATTATCTAATGGTTTTATGCCACAATGAAAATTCAAATTAAAATGTTGCTTTTCTCAAGGATTTTAGCTTCCTTCCTTCCTTCCTTCCTTTTTCTTTTTTTTCTTTTTTTTTTTTTTTTCCATTTTTGGTCATAGCATAGACCAAAGGGCTTTGCTTTCTATTAAAGAGATTCCAAGTGCTACTAACTCATGGAAGAGGTGATGATGAGGAGGGGGGGGATTTGGGGGTTCTTTAAAATGTCACATATAGACATTGGCATATCTTACCTATTGCTTAAGGCCTCAGTTGGTGCTTTGGACTGAAAACTTCTCCCTATTTTCTGAAATCTTATTGAAATTGAGAAAGTCACTTTGTATCAATATACTGTTCTACCTAGAACATCTCTATCCCAAAGAAATATAGTTTGTGCTGTGTTTGCAACATTAAATTTTCTAGTAATTACATTTTGATAAAAAATCAAAGGGTAACATGAAATTAATTTTAATAACATATTTTATTTAACCCAATATACCTGAAATATTTTTGCAACACTAATCAGAATGCAAATTATTAATGGGATATTTTACATTCTTTCTTCATACTAAGTTTTTAAAATCAGGTGTGTGTTTTATACTTACAGTACCTCTTACTGTAGACTAGACATAATCCAAGTACTCAAGGACCACATGTGGTTCACATACAACATGTGTCTAAAATCAGAAAGCACAGTATTTAAGTCTAAATCCATTATTCAAAGACCTAGAATTTTTAAATATATAAGCATATCTTTTTAGTAGCAGAATGGCTATTAAAAAGACATTCTCCCAACTCTCACTTTCATTATTCCAAACTTAACTTTAAAAAATAGATGAGACCTCTACATATACTGCCTACAAGACACTCACTTCAGATTAAAAGTCACACATAGACTAAAAGAAAAGAGATGAAAAAAGATATTGCTTTGATGGACCTAGAGGGTATTGCACTGAATGAAATGGGTTGGATAGAGAAAGACAAATAGCACATGATTTTATGTACATGTGGAATCTAAAGAACAAAATAAGAAACAACAACAACAAAAGTGGAAATAAATTCATAGATACAGAGAATATTTTGAGGGCTACTAGATGGGTGAAAAAGGTAAAGGGATTAAGAGGTATGAATGGATAGTTGCAGAATAGACATGGAGCTATAGAGTGTAGCATGGAGAAGATGGTTAATAATGTTGTAATAAATATATAAGAGGGAAGAGGAGTACTAGATTTAGCTTTGTGAGTATGTGGATCTCTGATAGCTATGCTGTATAACTGAAACTGGTGTATTATTGTGTGCCAACTATAATTGAAAAAAAACTTATCGAATTGCACAATGTAAACAAAAAATAATAGATGAGATTCTAAAAGTAGATTCCAGCTCAAACCTCGTTTTCTTTTTTAACAGCCTGCTTTTTAATTTAGTTTACTAAAATCAGAATGTTTTTTTTCTTTTTCTCCAAAAAATGGAGAAATAAAGACTTGGAGGCTATTGAGGAATTTGCAGAATCTGGATTTAACTCTGATTAAGAAGAGATGGTATGCGTGGGAGAATCCCAAGGGGGAGACTTGATTTAAGAATTATAGAAATATTTTTACTCAAGCATAACTCACTAATTACATAAAGCATACTTCCTAGGTCCTTGTCCCCAAGACTGGCTGTGGCATGAAGAACACTGTTACTTATTTTCCTCCAACTCACTTAATTGGGAACAAAGCCAGAAGAATTGCTTGTCTTTGGATGCTCAAATGTTGAAAATTAATAGCACAGATGACCTGGTGAGTTTTTGTGGATGTGTGTTGGGCTGGAGTATTGGCTTAGAGAGAAATAAATCAGGCTTAGGTTCTCTGTGGAGAAACATTTTCTTGAGAGTCAGAATACCTGTTTTCTAGCCTAGCCTAGTTACTAATTACATGGACGACCTTTAACAGACAGGTTACGAAGTATCCCTAGGCTTTAGTAAATATTTCTGCGAAATCACTGAGGGAGTGCAAAGATCTCTTTTGGTTCTTTAGTTTTGCGAATCTAATCTAAAATGACTACGTTGACTCCATCATCAACTCAGAAATGTCACTCCCCACAGGAATTCATCAAGCGAGCAAGTGCCCATTCCAGTTTCCCGTTCTGGACCGGGCTGTCCCTGAGGAAGCCCAGCAACTCATGGCTCTGGGAGGACGGTTCTCATTTGATGCCTCATGTGTAAGTTTCCTATTCTTTCTGATGCCTCCATTTATAAGTGTTCTGTACGTAGCCGAACTTACTAGTGAAGTAACTGCAGCATTCCAGACAATGTCCTCTTCTTGCCAGAGAGAAGTTTGGGGAAATTTGTGACAGTCTCTTTCCCCACCCCTCTCACTGATGGACTTGCCCTTCTCTGAGTTTTCCTTCCCACTGTCACTGCAGATTTGAAGCTTTACGCATGAAATGTCAGTAAATCTGCTTTTATTTTTTTCCTCCTCATCCCCAGGTTTAGACTCCAGGGAGCTGTTTCCCAGAGGTATCCTTCAGGCACCTGTGCATATTTACAGAGGGGAGCTGTTTTTGCCGACAACTGCATTTTGAATGCATTCAGTATATGCCAGAAGAAGGCAACTCTGTTGAGAGCACAGTGAATTTGAAGGCTCTGGAACAAAAGGACAAGCCGATCTTTGAATTCTCTTCTGGAATTTAAGCTATTTTTCCTCACTTAGGTGCAAACTGAGAGCCCTGAGAACTGATATTATCTGACTGTAGAACATCTTAGCAGGAAATGGGGCTCCAGCTGCCTGACACCTTCATATCAAAAATTTTGATTCTATCTCTGCCTACATTTTTTCACCTAGCTTGTCCTAAGCCTTCCTGCCAGCCCGTGGTCCCTCTTCCCTTTTTCATTTTAAAGGTTTGCTCCTCTCCAAGCCTTGGAACCCTCTCTACCTCAGTGCCATCTTCTCTTCACCCTCTTAAAACTGTGTAGGAGATTTAACAGGCAGAACTTGCCCAACTGCAAGCAGAGGGCGAAAAAGGGGAACCACGCACAGAAAACAGAGCAAATGAAGAAACAGAAAAGGGAAAGGTCAGACAGGATTCAAGACACTTAACGTGTCTCAATGTTAAAAGCTACCACCGTTGGTCTTTGAAATCGTGGTCTCTATCCAGACTCCACCACTACTTGCACACACACAGACACACACAGACACACACACACACCATATCTTCACATTTTGGGGCAATTGGATGTCTCAAGAAGTAAACTAGTCTGCAATTAAGTGTAGTTCCTGAATGAGTTATTTTTTTCATTTTTTCGCTACCAAAAGACAGCTTAGTACCTTTAATTCTTTGGAACAGTATTTAGTAGATTCATGGGGTGGATAGTCCAGAGGGAAAAATAGTTGAATTTTTTTCCTCTAAAGTCCATACTCTTATAAATTACCTCCTTTTAATTTTGTTTTACTATGGTATAAGGCAGAAACATACAGGACCAAAAAATAATGACACTCGATTCTAAAACAAATTGAGCCAGATATGGAAATATTACTGAATAGAAACAGATGGAATTAGAAAACTTTTTTTCTATTTTAAGTACTTCACTCTCTTTCTACCTCCCTTCATAAGTTACTCTACTTTAAAGGAAACTTTTTCATTTTGTTGCACATAATCTAGTGCCAATCTTATTTTTTAAAAAGCCATACCATTCCTAAAAAGTCAAGAGATATTTTATTTTATTAACATCTTTATTAAGGTGTAATTAACATAACAAACTGAACATATTTAAAGTGAACAATCAATAAGTTTTCACACATATAAACATGTCCCGTTGAAGTCATTGCCACAATCAGGATAGTGAACATATCCCCTAAACATATTCCCTAAAGTTTCCTCAAAAAACTAAAAATAGATATATCATACAACCCAGCAATTCCACTTCTGAGTATTTAGCCAAAGCAAATGAAAACACTAAGTTGAAAAGATATATGCACCCTTATGTTCATGGCAGCATTATTTATAATAGCCAAGATATGGAAGTAACCTAGATGTCTATCAATAGACAAATGGATAAAGAAGATATGGGGCATGTGTGTGTATATATATATGTATATATACACATACATACATACATACATACATATATATATATAAATATATACATATAAAAATGTAAAATAAGATATTACACAGCAATAAAAAACAAAATCTTGCCATGTGACAACATATGGATGAATCTAGAGAGTATTATACTAAGTGAAATAAGTGAAGCAGAGAGACAAATATCACATGATTTCACTGATAAGTGAAATCTAAAAGCAAAATGAGACAAACAAACAAAACAAAAACAGACTCACAGAAACAGAGAACAAAGGGATGGCTGTGAAAAGGGAGGAGATGGGGGATAGATGAAAAAGGGAAGGGAAATATAGTTGTTAGTATTGTGATAAGTCTACATGGTGATAGATGATTACTAGAATTAGTGGGGTGATCACATCGTAAAGTACAAAAATGTCAATTCACTGCATTGTATATCTGAAACTACATAACCAATATAAGATTCTGTGCCAGCTATACTTACATAAAAATAAATAAATTAAAGGGAAAAAGAAAAAAAATGATTTAGCAGTCAGGCAGGAGTATGAGGTGGTAGCGCCATCTGCTGCTTTGTATTAGAAATTTCAAGGCAAGTTAGTGGAAGTTAATCTGTTTTACTCGTGAGTAAAATTGAAGAATTTCTGCAGCCCGAACCTGACTCATAGTAAAAATGTGACCAATTATAGTCACTAGTGGCATAATGATATTTCAGTCAACCATGAACTATGTAAACCATGATGGTCCCATAAGATTATAAAGAGCCAAAAAACTCCTATCACCTAGAGAGACATCATAACTGTTGTAATGTTGTAGTGCAATGTATTACGCACGTGTCTCTGGTGATGCTATTGTAAATAAACCTACTGTGCTGCCAGTTGTATAAAGGCACATACAATTATGTATAGTACTTAATATTTGATAATGATAATAAATAACTCTGTTATTGGTTTACGTATTTACTATACTATACTTTTTATCATTATTTTAGAGTGAACTCTTTCCACTTCTAAAAAATTTTTCCTGTAAAACAGTAGGCTGTGTTACACCAGCAGCAGGGTCATACATTTGTATTTACTTTGTCTTCATTGAAGACAGGCTATTGCCGCAACTGAGGAAAACACTGAGAAGACAGTCATGAAGTTCTGGAAATATTCCAACATCTATGACTGCATCAAAATCCTTGTTTTGACTTGGGGTGACATCATCAAGGAGTGTATAAATGGCATCTGGAGAAAGATACTCAAGGGGTTCCTCCATGACTTCAAAAAATTTGCCAAAGATGAGGAAGTTGCAATAATCAACAAAGCGTAATTGAGATGGCAAATGACTTGAGTCTGGGTGTGGATGAGGATGACATTGAGGAGTTCTTAGAGTGATCCTGAGGAATTGTCTAATGAGGACTTGTTGAAACTGGAGCAGGAACGCATAGCTGAAGAGGCAAGAGAAAAAGAAACTAACTGCAGAAGAACTCTCCCAAAAATCCACAGTGAAGGTTTTAGCAGAAGCTTTTGAAGACCTCAATAAGCACCCTAAAAAGTTTGAAAACATGGTCCCCAACACCAAAAGGTTTTCATTACTAGAGAGAAATGTTCTTGGTACGTTATCTGTTATAAGAAAATCTATGATGAAAAAAATAAAATATCCAAGAAAACCACCATGAACATATTTCTGAAAAGTGAACCCTCCTCACAAAGAGCCCTATGCAGTTCCTTCAGGAGGTGTTCCAGAAGAAGGCATTGTTACCAGAGGAGATGAAAACTCCATGCATGTTATTACCCCTGAAAACGCTCCAGTTGAACAAGATATGGAGGTGAAAGATAGTGAGATCGATCATCTTGACCCTGCGTGGGCTTAGGTTAATTTGTATGTACAGAGGACATAAAGGTTTTTGATTAATTCACATTGACTTAGCTCAGATCACATACCATAGGAAACTTATTTTCATTTTTCAGTTATTCTGTACCTCTCTTATTCACCATCCAAGGATCTCAACAGAGATTTAAAACCCATTATTTTACTGATGAGAAAACAAACAGTGAAAATTAAATAATACATCTAAAGTCACTCAGTCAATCAGTGACAGAATCAGGAGCAACAAGGCAATGTGATGCATTTACTAGGCAGAACATGGACTTTGAATTTAGATATTTTTCCAATAGCTTGAAGATTTTTTCCCCTATACAACTCAATTGTTCTATCCTGGGTTGTTTCTTGTCTTAGAAAAGAAATCAGTGAAATATATCAGATGAATACCTTCCAAATATTTTCAATTGTTTTTCTTCTAAAAGAAATTATGTATAAAATTCCCACATGTAAAATAAGCAAAATCAGAGATACTCTACTTGTATCAATACTGGGGCCATCTAGGGACTTTCCTATTTGGCCTGTCCTGTATTACCTTTTGCTATATTTTTCTTCCTATTATAGATGATGCTGAGTTTAAGGGCACAGGGAAAAAAATATATATAGTCGACAATATTCAACCAAAACTTGGGTGGCCAAATCAGTAACAAAAGCAAATGCAAAGGACAAGAGCCACTGTGGGTGGAAAAAGGGAAAATGCCACATGTAACTTAAAGCAAACAAACAAATTCATGTACAAAAAATACCTCCCACTTGAAAACATCCACATTCTTTGCTTTTCTCCATTCTCCAAAGGCAATTTAAAGACAATTTGGTTGTGATTTTGGACTAGAACTTGGAATTACCTATAGTATTTCTTACTTTATAAAAAGTATAATTGTTTTTGTTTGTTTGTTTGTTTTTTCCATTAGACAGGACAATGGAGGCACCGTACTTGACATCAGACACAGAATATCAATGGAAATAGAAAGCTTGTCCTTCTGGAGTTTATAAACTGAATCACAAAATACAACTGGGTAATTTTAGGCTATGATATATAAAGGTGCTTATATACACTTTGTACGTGTTACTTTTGAAGTATTTTCATTTACTTTTATACATTAATTTATACATCAACCCAACATATATTTATTGATGTATGAGTCAGTTAATCAGAAGCTAGTCTAAGTTCTTGGGATAGATTAGTAATAAGACAAGCAAGATTCTTAACTCATGGAACTTACAAACATGTGGACAGCTGAGTCTAATCATAAACAGATGAGATATATTCAAATAATATAAAGTGCTTTGAAAAAAAAAAAAAAAAAACAAGAAAAGCTGTATAATGTGATTCAGAGTAATAGACAGGCACCCTGGTTATATTCAATTCAGATTGAATAATCAGGGAAGAACTCCTAGACTGAATCATCAGGGAAGACCTCCTATTTAAACTCAGAACTGATAATCAAGAAAAATCCTGCCATGCGAAGTTCTCAATGCAAAGTATTTCTGCCAAAGCATAAGTTCAAGGGCCCTGAAACAAGAACAAATTGATGTGTTCCTGTGATAAAAAAAAAAATGCCAGTGTTTCAAGACAGTGAAAGGGAGATGATTAAAGAAAGTTAGGAAGATACTCAAGCATTAGACTATTTAGATTCTCATAAGGCAGAGAAGATATCCGAAGGAACGCTCGGCAGGCACTAAGGGGGTGATAAATTGTAAAGAACTAAAAAATAAAATAAAATTTACAAAAAGCAACCTGTTTTTTATTATCACCACATGTCAGCAATACTACACATGTAGGTGATAAAATATTTCCTGAAAATATCTTTTTTTAGCCAAAGTTTTAAACAATTATTGTGGTTACTGTTAAGTTTTAAAACTATTTATTTATCTACAAAGTTAATTCTTATTACTCATGGTAATTTGTTCTATGAAGTCACAGAGAACATTGAATAGATATTGCTTCTAAGAGAAATGTAAGGTTAAGTTCCTGTGAGCATCTGGTCACAACATTTTTGTCAACAGATTAATATACAGACTTGCTTTATATTGTTTCTGTTTAAAGACATCATAGTTAATATTTGTTGTGATTCATTAACACTGAACTCATGGCCAACAGTACTGTAATTCATGCCTAAATTAAAGTTACTAAAACTTTTCTGGCAGGTTGGGTTGGGGCTGGGGTGGAGTGGGGTAGTGGGAGGAGAAAGTCACTTATTTATTCTCCATTGTACTCTCTTCTATTCTGACATGTGTTACTGAGAACTACAGAACTCTCAGCATGTCACAACTCTGTCTAAACTTCTGCACTAAGAGACCTGTTGACAAACTTTAGCAAGGCATTTAGTAGTTTAAGGTCATGCCCTTGAGATGGTCTCAGCCCCTCTTAAATGTTTGCCTGAGAAACCTTAAGGCTTTTAGGAGAATGTACTATTTGTTCTACTTAAAACTTGGTGATGAGGGATAGGTCCCTGAATCCCCTCTTAGAGCAGTTACTTTAGAAAGCCTGCAATTATAAATCTTTTCTCTACCCTTTGAAATGTAAATCTAGCACCCAAAATTCTGTCTTCAAGGGCCTGAGAGCCATCTCTTTGAATGCAAACATTCAGGAAGTTGGAGAGATAACTAGGTCTTCCAGTAACTGTGGGAGGATAAAGGTGTGTGACTGCAGTGGCAGCACCACCCAACTTCAGCCAGCACCATTGCCTCCTGTCATAAAAATTAGGAGATGTTTGTATCTCGTCTGGATAGGAATCACACATAGATGACATATTATTGAACGTACAATTGAAACCTATATAATTTGATTAACCAATGTCACCTCAATAAATTTAATAATAATAATAATAACAATAATAATAAAGACATAAGAGAAGTCTTTAGTCTTTTGTTTTGGGGGAAGTTGAGTTCAGTTTACATTGAGCCTTCTTCTCTATTGCAATAGCATTACTGAAGGAACTCTGTCTTCATTGTTTCAATGTCAGATATCACCTTCATTCTGCTTGCTTCAAAATCTGGTAAATGGGTTGGGTACCTCTCTAATTTTTAGCAAGGATAAGTGTTTTCCATATCTCCTCGATTTGGACATTATTATGGCGATTGAAAGAGAGAAAAAAATCAAACATTTAGAATAACATTTCAGTCCCAGAATTCTCCATGAGCTGTTACTTCTAAGTGTACTTATACTAAAATGGTGAAGAAAGCAATGTTGGAAAACAGAAAAGATCATGAGTTTTGCAGCAAGAGTAGGTTTGGGTTTGATTTCTTGCTTCGATATTTTTATGAGCTTCTTAAAACTGAGCAAGGGACTAAAATTTCTATGTCTTACCTTCTTCATTTAAAATTAAGAAAATAATACCTACCACAGGGACTTGTTGGAAAATTAAGATTGAATGAGAAAACATGTGTTGTGAGTAGTACCTGGCTCATAGTAATTTTTCAATAAATAATTACTACTTTGTATTATTAATCCTTGACAAATCCCAAAGAAATATGTTTCCTTTCTGTGTTGTTACAGCAATGTACCTCTTCATGGCATCCTTCACATATCTATCTGTAGGTTTCCTCTATGAGACAATATTTCTTCACAGGTGTCATTTACCCATGTATTCCCAGGTCCTGCCAATTGAAAAAATGGACATTCAACAAATGTTTAGTGAATGAGCGAAAGCATGAATAAATGAATGAACATATAGTTATAACAAAGTAATGGTAAACTTAAGGTACCAAAATTGTGAATAGTTTACATAGACCAAGTCAATTAATGATATCAAACTCAGTTGTAAGATAATGAAAGCAGCATAAGACATTAATCTTTTCATGTTTCTTATATTTGGTCTGAACGAGCTATCTATTGTGCTGCCTTATAATTTTCTGAAGAGCCATCAGTCTCAGAAACAGGATCTAAAAGTACAAATGGGCACTTGACACAGCAGACTTTTCATTTCCTGCTTTTGGATAACTGGTTAGACTACTTACTCTCAACTCATTAAAGCTCAGTAAATGCATATCCCTGATGACTTGAGTCATAGGTCCTCTTTTGTCCATAGGCAGATGTCTTACAAGAGAGGAAAGAGCTCTCAAATGCTCTGCCAATTCAGGAACTCCACAGAACAATGGCATATCTTTCTGAGTCAGAAAACTTGGATGAAGATGGATATACTCAGTTGGACTTCAGCTCTCAAAATATTGCCAGAAGACGTGTGTTCTCAATGAAAGGTATTTCTTCTTTCTGTTTTCAACATTTTTATTCTTAGCATCTAAAATACTCAAGTAAAGAAAATTTGAGAAACTTGAGACTTGTAGGGATTTTATTAATATATTTAAAGTTTTTCAGAAGTCAATGATTTCAATGATTTGAATGTGCACTAACACTTTTTCATGGCAATCAGTCAGTAACTAATTAACAGTATTTAAATTAGTTATGATGATGACAGTAAATACTTGTAATGTCTCTGTTCTATAGAAATTGACATTTTATCAGAGAGGAGCTGTTAATAAGTATGATGGACCATAGAGGTGAAAGAATTTTAGTAGAAGTGACTTGTTGCTTGTTTGATAGAAAGGAGAAAATTGTAGAGTGGAGGTTAAGGAAATTCTAAAAAGTGTGTATTAACAATATCAGGATATTGGAGACAAGAAAGAAGAGAATAAAAAGATGGAAATATGTGAGGGGGAAAAAACAAACTTGTGATTTTGTGGTAAAGGACAAAGAAAAGTTTAATGTCATAGGATTTAGAATCCTGAATCTGACTTGTATGTGTGTGTGTGTGTGGCAGTGGGTGGGGGTAGCGGGGTGGGAAGGGGAGGATAAGAGCTTGATTTGGATTTTTTTTTTTAACAAAAGGGAGTTTTTCATATACCAGTGAAGAAAAACATATATGTTAGATAAAAAGATCCTATTAGTAGGACATGAGTCTTAAACAAAATGTAAAAGGAGTGAAATATAGAGAAAGGTATTAAAAGATCTCTCTTTCTAGAATGAACCATTTAGTTTCCTCTATGATTCTCTTATTTGACAACTCTCTGAAATGCTCTCACTGCTTATTCTCAGTCAAAGGCTAAACTATGTTCTTGGTGTGGTGACATTAAATCAAAATGAATTCTCTGTTATCAAGAGAGTATTCACAGGTTTTGACACCAGAATTTGTGCTCTTCTGCTTTCTGTAATTTACATTGCGCAATTATTTTCCTCTCGCCACTTATGTAATTCTTTTCTTGAGCAACTTGTTGAGGAAGAGTGGAAAAACTAGATGATGCAAGAGGTAAGGAGGCATGTTGTCTGTTTATTGATATGTGTAGACAAATACTGAGTTACCTACATGCTAGTATCTCTAAATTGGGTGCTTTTCCATGTGTTAGATCATTTAATCCCCACAACAATCCTTTGAAGTATTATTACCCCATTTTTTCACAAAGAGGAATGAAATGACAGAAGTAATTTTCCCAAGATTGTGCAATAAATCAGTAAAAAGGGAAGACTACCTTTAGAAATTGGTGTTATTTTCCCTGTATTAAGCTGTCCCTTCTAAGAATGAGTGGGATTTCAGGAATCCTGCTAGTGTAAGACCTATAGCCATCAATGTGGAACTGAAATCAGGAGTTCATGATTACCAAGGCACTATATTCAAATTACAGTTACAGAACCTGAAGTATGCTGAAGGTGGGAGAAAAGTCAGAACAAGCCTAGATAACCAGTTTATCTGGGAAACAGTGATTCATGGTTTAATTTAGAATTTATGAAATTTTGATGAATTATATAACTGGAGTGATCCATGGTCCATCATCCTATTTCTTCATTCAATTTCTGCTTCCTCTGGCTCTTCAGGAGCTTACAGGGCATCTCCTCACTGGCGTTGCATTGCTGTGACTCTGGGGATCTTATGCCTGGTAATGCTGGTGATAGCTGTGGTCCTGGGTACCACAGGTGAGTATTGCTGAGGAGGATTTTTAACATCGGACATTTAATAAGCATTTATAACTTGCCAGACACCCTTTTTTACAGCTTGACATTCATAATCATATTAATCTCTACATTAACCCTTTTGAATTGGTGCTATTAATTCTCATTTTATTGATAAGGGAAATGAGAGACTGGAAGTGTTTTTACTTTTCTAGGGTCATAGTTAGTGATAGGACTACAATTAGGAATTGAGGAAATCTGTCTAAAAAACTCATACCCTTAACTACATTGCTCTACTACCTTCCTTGAATGGCTGGTTTCAGAGCTGTGGAATTCACAGGATAAATTAATGGAAGGAAACCAGAGGAGGTAAAGAAGAAAGTAGTATGGTGCTATTTCCCTAATAAAATAAATTCCCTAAAGAGACTATATGCTATTTTTATGAGTCTTGTGATTTAAGAAAATTATTTTATACCTCCTCTTTAATCTAAACTCTTTTGGACAATACCAGGAATTACTTAAAGCATTACTAAATCCTAAGTAGATATTTTGTAAAGGGTGAATAAATGTCCTTAGATTGTATATCTTATGCAATCTGTTGTTAATAAAGGATAATTGTTCCTTCAGAGAGTCTTTATTATATTTCTTAATTATTCGAATATCTATTGAGGAACTCTCATTTTTAAAATACAGAAGAAAGATAGCAAATTTGTTATTATTTCAAATCTACCATGGCTCCAATTGACTCTATTCCATTTGCCACTTGCTTTCTCCTTAATACTCTTTCTTCTTCTTTAACTGCTTCATTTTGCTCTTTTTTACTACACAATCTTCATGGAAGTTATTCCTTTCTATCTATTTAATCTATCATCTATTCTGTTCTATTCTAGTCTATTTTATTCTATTCATCTATTCTAGTTATCTATCCTATATATATCTTTACTTCTCCATCAACAATGTATTATCTACTTATCATTAACCAAGAACGTAGCTCTTTATATCACTACAGAAATATGAGTTTTGAGATTTTAATTTTAAACATAGTAGAATGACTTTTTTTTGTCACTATTGTTGTTGTTGTATACAAAGGTATTTGGAGATTTGATTCAGGAAGCAACCCATTGAAGAACAACAATTTTCCATCAAGAAATAAAGAGAACCACAGTCAACCCACACAATCATCTTTAGAAGCGAGTGTGGCTCCTACTAAGGCTCTTACAACCACAGGCAAGGGCAGAGTTAAATGATTAATTGATTCTGAATTCAGGAGGGTTAATTATTAGTGTTATGGCCTGGAGCAGGGGGGTGAAGAGAGCACTTTTACACGATTGTGTGTTCAAGGAAAGCACACATCAGTATTATCTCAATCTAATATGTCCCTGTCATATATACAATAAAGCAATATCATAAATACCCTATGCACTTGGCTGAGCAGTTTTAAGTTAATTTTCTTTTTTCAAATTAGTTACTCTCCCTGGTTATGTGTTTAGGCCTTCAGGAGACTGTCTAATTTGAAATGTGTTCTCTGCCCTTAGGGAACTGACATTTTAAAGTGATATGATAAGAATAAGAAATAGTTCATCAGAAAGGAAGAAAAGAAAGAAGGGAAATTGTTGATAAAAATTAAAAGGCTAAGTTAAACACATACAAAAGAGGTAGACCTAATAGATGTGTTTCTGAAAACTCTGGTTAAATTTGTTTTTCTTTAATTATACAATTTCATTGTTTTCATTACAATTTTACATACAATTGATCTTTGTTTCTAAAATGTCACAGTTGACCATGACAATATTTTGACTTCAGTTTCCTATCTCTGGACCCATACTTTCTACTATTTTTATCAAGTAACAAGTTCAAAATACCAGTACTCTGTAATGTGAGTAATTGCTCTTATACTTTTACCTTTTGGAAAACTATATTCTGAAATAGATCTCACACCTGTATAATAAGTTAATGTGAAATTACTGTATACCTCAATGATTGACTTCGAGTTGACTTAATTTTAAGAGTTGTCATGAAGAAAAGGAGTTCAGAGATGATTTTGAAAGAATACAAGACAAGTGAAGAAGGAAAGAAAGGTTGACTGTTTAAAACACTTTTATAGTTACTTCATTTTTAAATTTTAAATGAATGGGGCATTTTAATGTGGTCTCTTTTGTAAAACTATGTCCCTATAGTTTGAATTGAAAATGAAATATATTAATAATAATTCATTGATTATTTATTGTGTCCTCAGGATGAATGATGCTTGCACCGAAAGAAAAAAAATGATATGATATGAACCTTATAGTATTTATCTTTTATTTGCAGGAGTTCTTTCCAGTTCTTGTCCCCATAACTGGATTATACATGAGAATAGGTGTTACTTATTTAGCACATCAATAGATTCCTGGGAGAGTAGTAAAAGACAATGCTCTCGACTGGGCTCTAATCTTCTGAAGATAGATAGTTCAAAAGAATTGGTAAGTATAGATGTAGCTATAATTATCTGTGGTCTATACTGAGCAGAAAAATATAGAGTCCAGGTAATGATAACTTTCCCTAAGAGAAAGTTATTTTTATTATCATCCAGAATTATAAAATAGTATTCATTAAACAGGTAGAGTGTATGATATATCCTTTTTAATTAATTATTTTTAAAAATAAGAACATTTTCTTTTAAAACAAATCCTTTCAAACACATTGCAAGTTTGCATGAGTAATAATCAGGCCACTACTCATTTTTGTGGGTTTAGATTTCGATTTTTAAACTTGGTGGAGTCAAACAGAAAATTCTCCCCGTTATCATAATTATCAAGAAAAATAGCAGTAACGATATATACATTTATAAATCATTTACTCCTTGCAAGATACTGAAACAGGAAATGAGGTTTAAAAAGTAAAGTTGCTATTGCTATGCTCATATAATTTGTTAAAAAAAAAAAAAAGAAAAGAAACACCCCAACAGCTCTTAAAAGTTAAATATTTGGTATTGACAATAAATGTGATAGGAATTAAGAGAACGATCCCTGTAAACATAAAAAGTTTTATAGAAAAAGTGGAACTTACAATGCATTACAAATAAAGGCTAGAACTCAGATGGCCTATGAGAAGCGAATAATAGTCAAGAAATAGTAACACTATAAATCTAAACTTCTACACTTACTTTCACTATTCTATTTTTTTGTTTCTGTCTTATCTTACCCAACAGTAGTAGTTCACATGAAAATTGAAGATGTATGGCAAAAAAAAGGGGCAAGGGGACTGAAAGTCTGTCTGGCTTTTAGATCTTCTGTAACTACCTCTATATGGTGATATATTTGTTGGCAATTCAAATATCATTTTTAAACTCCAGATTAGTTCTTAATAAAACATGCAGTCAGACAAAATTATTTTTAACTCTGAAAAGCATTTCTTGACAAAGGTCATATGAAATTATATTTTCAATATGAGGAAAAGATAGTGACCAACCATCCATGAAAATCACCTAGGGGACCTGTTGTCCTTGGATTTTGTGAGGTAGGTTGAATGGAGGCAGTACAATTTAGAACTATGATGTATTCTGTAGATAAAATTAAATAATAATGACACTGAAGAAGTGAAATATGCCTTTCAAGACACTCAGTGGCATTCAAGAATTGTCACTGCCCTCTAGGTTGGTGCTAGTGAATGCATGTATTCTTCACCAAGGTGATTCAGTCTGTTGTCTCTTTCTCAATATCTGTAAAAGTCTCTCTCTGTCTTGTCTCTGTCTTTGACTCTCTAGCTCTATTTTCTCTATCACTGCTTCCCTCTCTCATTGATGTTTTTGTATTTGTATTTATGTTTCTCTACAGGAATTTATAAGAAAGCAAGTATCTTCCCAACCTGATAATTCATTTTGGATAGGTCTCTCTCGCCATCAGACTGAGGGACCGTGGCTCTGGGAAGATGGCTCAATGTTCTCTTCTAATTTGTAAGTATCTGGAGAGACAAAGGTTCATACCCTTTCAAGCAGTTGAGAATGTGATTTGTTGACCATATATAAGAAAAACAGAGAGAATGATGAATGGCGATGGGGAGAAAGAAAAAATGAGCCAGGAAAAAAAGAAAAGAAGAGAGTAGCAGGGGACTTTATAGTAAAAAGAACCACGTGGCCATCTAGTGCTATCAACACAAGTGTTCCCTCAGCTTTCTCATCAGAAGGGCATCTGGTACCTGTCTGAAGTTGCCAGTAAGGGGTAGTCACTGTTAGTCAATGTAAAACTGTGGTTAAGAGCATGGGCTTTGGAGTCAAGTCTCCACTTGAGTCCATGAATGGCCCACTTGCGTGCGAAATTAGATAAGTTGCTTAACCTTTTCGAGCCCCTCTTTCCTCATCTGTAAATAAGAATAAGAATAGTAGCTACCTCTCAGGATTTTGAGATAAAGGAAATACTAGTAAAATCACTTAGCTAGTGTCTTACACATAGTAAATGTGTAATATAAGGTATTATCATTGATTTTAAAAGCAACTACATTTCACATTTTATAAAGTTCTTTTAAACATCTTTCACATTTGCATGATTATGAATTCTTCCTCATTGTGTATGTATTAATTATGGATATCAAGAGAAGATCTACGTAAATCTCTTATTGGTTCTGTTTCTCTGAAGAACTCTGACTAATACATATACAATGAGGAAGTGTTTTTATATGGATATTTATTATGAGAAATTAGCTCACATGATTATGGAGACTGAGAAGTCCCATGATCTGCCTTTTGTAAGCTGGAGACCAGGAAAACCTGTGGTGTAATTCAGTCCAAGTGTGCAAGGCTGAGAACAAGAGGAGTTGGTGGGGTAAACCCCAGTGGCAGGGCAAGATAAGAAGACATGAACTGAGATGTCTCAGCTCACACAGCAAAGCAGAAAAAATGAGAAGGCTTCTTCCTTCCTTCCTCTTTTTATTCTATTTAGGCACTCAACATATAGGATGACGCCCACCCACATTGGGGAGGACAATCTACTCTACTGAGTTCACCAATTCCAATACTAATTTTATCCAGAAATACCCTCACAGACACTCTCAGAAGCAATGTTTAATGTGAGTGTGGCCAGTCAAGTTGATACATAAAATTAATCATCACAAAGCGTTGAGATCTTCCTCATTGCAATTGTCATTCATTTTCTTTTTAATATCTACAGAATGCGAAATTACATTCTCGTTTTAATTTTCTATTATTGGGCTGTGTGTATGCCTGTTTCTTTTTCTTTTTCTCATCGATCTCAGTGGTGTGTTTTCCAATTTTATTAATCTTTTTAAAGAAAGATGTTTTGGTTTTGTCAATTTTCTCTTTTTGCATCTTTTACATTTTTCTTTCATTAATTTTAGTTCTCATCTTTATTACTTCCTTTCATCCAATTTTTTTGGGTTGAATTTGCTATTTTTTCTCTAACATTTCTTATGGGTGCTTGACTTCTGCAATTCACCCTTTCTTTTTCTCAAATATGTATATTTAAGGCTATAATTTTAATGTATTTCCATTGTCATTAAGTTCAAAATACTTTTTATTTTCCATCATTCATTGTTCTTTGACTTATGAATTACTTCAAATGTATTCCTTAATTTGTAAATATCTTTGTATTTATAGTTAACCTTTTGTTTTAAATTTCAGCTTAATTCCACTCTGGTCTGAGAATGTACTCAGTGTGATAGAAGTTCTCTTATTTTTATCTATTTCTTCACCCCATACTAAGAGAATTATATTAAAATCTTCCACTATGGTTCTACTTAGAATTCTGCAGACATTTTAGCTTATGTGTTAAAGCCACATTATTAGATGCAGATAGGCTTAGAATTGTTATATCTTACAAGTATACAGTCTATTCAATATACTTTTTCTTTTTTAACTGATTTAATACTTTATATTATTCCACCTTTTCTTATATTAATTTAGAATTTACTCTTTTACTAATATTTTAGTAGTTACTCTAGAGATTACAACAAGTATTCTTCACTTATCAAAATCTAATATTAGTTGGCCTTTTTATTTTTTTTCTGGGAAATATAAAAATTAGACTATTCCTTTACTCTGTGTACTCTTTCCCCAATTTACATGCTATTATTTTTGTGTAACTTAATGCTGACACATTTTTTTCTACATTTTAGTATCTCTCAAATTGGTATGTGTCTTACAACTGCTGGCATTTTATAATCACATAAGCCTGGAGTGAAGTTGAATTATGTCAAGATTGATTAGCATTTTTTTCTGCCAGTCAAAAACATGCACCACAAACTCAAGACTACTTAAACACTCCCCTCTTTCACTCCCTCCCTCCTCCCTCCCTCCCTTCCTACCTTCCTTCCTTTCCTCCTTCTTTCCTTCCTTCTTTTCAAACACACCGGTATTATGGGCTCAGAAAGAAGAACTCTATGAGTATCAGCCTGTGATTCAATTTCTCAGACGATATATTTTTTTCCTCCCACCTTCCATCTGGTGGCAAGATTGAGACATGCACTTTTCATTGTTACTCTTTTCTGTTTTGCAGTTTTATTTTTCATTGACTCCATCAAATTAATCCTTGGTTTTCTAATTTCCGCAGGGTTTTCCATTAAGTTCTTCTCTTGGATAAATTTATTTCACAGTATTAGATTAAATAAATGGTACATCAACCATTGATGGTATCTTGGATTCAGTAAAAATATAATTGTAGAAAACAGTAGGTGTATAAATTTATTCAGTCAGTTCATCCAGATTTTCCCACGTATTTATGGTTTTCATTGCTTCTTAGTCCTTTCTACCTCTCCTACATTTCATTTTGAGTAATTTTCCTTAAACTTGAAGAATACTCTTTAATATTTCCTTTAGAGTTAAAGCTTTCAAGTTGAATTTTCTGTTTGTCTAAAATTGTTTTATTCCAACTTTTCTAAAAAAAATTTCTTTGAGTATAAAATGAAACATTTTTAGTTTTTATCTCTCAGCTATTCAAATATATTATTATTATAATGTGTTCTAATTTTATCATTGTTTTGAAAAAGTCAGCTGTTTGAAGATAATAAATGTTTTAAACCTATGTCTCTTTTCAGCTTTGGAAAAGTCTCAGCCATATTTGCTTCTAATGTTGCTTCCTCCCTGTCTTCCCTTCTTCTGGAATCTCAGTTACATGCATTATAGACCTATTCACAATATTTTATATGTCTTGTTTGCTTTTTCCTGTATTTTTCATCCTTTTTTCTTCAGTCTATTCACTTTTCACATATTTTTTTCAGTTCTGTAATTTCAACTTAGTTCTTCTAAATCTACCCCGTTATTATTTGTAATTCCTAGCTTACTGCCAACTTTCTCAATATTGTCTTTTTATTCCTAGAATACAGTGAATATAACTGTTTTAACATTTATCTCTGATAATTCCAATGTCTTATACTGCTGTGCATTTGTTTCTACTATATTTTTCTTCTATTTTTCATTCGTGTTGATTTGTTTTTTTTATATGTCTGATTATTTTTGATAGTGTGCTTAACATTATATATTAAAAGTTCGTAGAATTAATTTTAAGTTTACAGAGTGGCTTTTCATTTGCTTCTGGCAGGCACAATTGGATGTGACCAGGACAAATTGCTGAGTATGATCACATTTTGATTTTATTCCTGAGGCCTAGGTCAACATTGTATCATGTCCTTAGCCTAGTCATTTCTATAGAAGAATTTCTCGATTATTCAAGCTTAGGGACAAAAAAGAGATAAGAGGCAAGATGAGGAGTATCAGACCATAGCTTTTACACTGAGGCTCAGTGATGTCCTGTGGACTTGACTAATTAACATTGTTCCTTCAGGAGACTGAAGAGCAAATAAAAAAAAAACATGCTTCTACTTAACCATGGTGATTATTATAATTGTTTATCATTGTATTCTAATATAATTCTGCCTTCAGAATGCATCAAAATATATAGGATTGTATGCCCTGCCTTTAAGTGGCCTTTATAGCTAAGATTCTTCCTTTAGTTCTAGATCCTTTTCAGGAATAACTTTTCTACTTGCTGTACGCACTAAATAGACCCAATAATAGTTTCACTAAACTGTTGATTTATTTGATAAATATATTTCTAGGTAAGAGATTGAGAGATAAGTAAAGAATTGTCTATAGAATATTAATTTTTTTTTGTTTGTTTTTTTTTTGGTCAGAAGCTTTATTATGCAACTGTAGTATTCCTTAAAAAAAAAAAAATGAGTCATTTTTATGCCTTAATAATGAAGCCTATTCTGTTAACATTTGAGAACTAATACAATCTAAATTCAAGTTTCTTTTTCTGATAATACAGACAATTCAGAAACTCGTTTCACTGATACCATCAATTTACTTAATATTGTATAAGTAGTAGACAGTATTCATTATGTTTATTCCAATTACCTTATTGTATTTTATTTTAACAGGTTTCAAATCAGAAGCACAATTTCCCAGGAGAACTCATCTCACAATTGTGTTTGGATTCACATGTCAATAATTTATGATCAACTTTGTAGTGTTCCTTCATACAGTATTTGCGAGAAGTAGCTATCGATATAACCATATATTGGTGTGAAGAAACAGAGAGAAGTATATAAAATATTAAGGAGGTCAAAAAACAAAATAGAAAAGAGAGATATTTGAGTTCAAATTAAATGCTGAAATTTTAAGAGAGCCTAGCCAACATTAATCTAAGCTGAGGAACAGAATGAAAAGACTAATTTCTGTATGTAACTATTGTTAAGCTAGTATTTTATTCTAATTAACAAACCTAGAAATGGAATCAGGGCAGTTGGACTTGAATTTTTATTCTACCATCGACTTGGTATTCACCTATACTTAGCTACAAATCCTTAATGTTTCAAGGAGATTTTAATTTCTGGCTTTATCACAGTCATTTTCTTGTCTTTAAAAAGTGCCACTGGAGGACACATGGTGTGTTTCCATGATTTGTTACTTTACTTGTATCAGTGCATCAAACACAGGTGGAAGTCACAATATATATCTGAAGAGCTAAAGAAAGAAATTAAAAATACGTATCTTCATTATAATCAGAGTTATTTTATTATTTTTTATTAGTATTGCCATGATTATTATCAAAAACATCATGAAAAAACCAGCAACTCCATCCTTTTTTTTTTTTACAGTGAAATAGCCCAGAGAATATGTCTGTCATACCTCTGACTAATCAGATCTTGTATAATGTGGAATTGTAAGGAAATTGCTGTTGTAAGAAAACTTCTTCTGTTTAAATACTATCAATCAAAAAAGATCTGATAATGAATATTAAGGTATAACCAATTCTATTGACAGAGCTATTAACATTTTAGAATGCAATACATGTTTTATTATTTTTTTATGATTACTCTTTTGCAGTTTTCAGTAATTCTTCAGTTATTGCTGTAAAAGATATTATTGGAACATAACTGTTTCCTCATATAATGATTTGTCTCTTTCTTATTTTCTTTTAAACTTTCCCACTAGTGCTATTTTTATTTCCAGTGGGGATTTCCATGTTATTGTAGAGGCATTTACTGCCTTCCCACGTTTATTAATGTGATGAGAAACTGTGTCAGGTTCACTGGATTTTTTAACTTTAAAATGTTTAATTTTATGTTATGCAAATTTCACTTTTATAAAAAAAATTAATCAAACAAACTTTGGCCTCCAAATTTTGTGCCGTGTGTAATAAACACTATCATAATTTTCTCTCTCTCCAAAAATGATGAATTTGGCACTGGAGGAGAACTAGTGTAGTAAATAATTCTGTGTTGAAGAATAAATGTGGGATCTTAAAAATATGTCTAAAAAAATAAGACAGATTTTTAGTGAATTTACTATTTTTTTTTAATATACAAACCTCTATTGTCACTATCTGAAAAGAAATGAAGAAAAGGGAAAGATAATTCAGGTTGAGAATTAAATTAAGATATAAGGTGGAATTTTGAAGAGATGCCACGTACTTTAATTTTGTTTTGGGTTTGATTGGTTCCTCCTGGGTCCACAAAATGAACTGGATGAGTTGCAAGAATCATGATACTAAAGGAAAATAATTCTAGATGCTCAACGTCCAGCTGTACTTACCTAGAACAGATAGGCTAAGCAACAATAACCTATGACTTAAAGATAAAAGTACAAATATGACAAAAGTGATGGTGCAAAAGAAGATTGCTCTAGGTTGTCTAAGGCACACTATACCTGACTTGTTAATACCTATTTATTTATACCACAGCTTACATGGAAATATATATGACAATAAACAGAAAATGTCCACACTTCTCCAAGAGACAGAAAAGAGAAAATAGCTGCTAACTGAACTTATGCCCAAAGGGTAAATTCAAGATGAGTAATGAGGAAACAATTTCTTATTCAAGGGCTACCATCTTCTCTTGCCTGAGCTCTTGCAATAATCTTTTAAAGTAGTCTCCCAGCATCCACCTTTGTCCTTCTATAGTCCATTTTCAAACATAGTGAGTGATTCTATAGAGCCAGAGGAGAGAAAAAGCAATTAGGGGAACTATTTTATAAACTAAATAAATGTCTAACCAATACTGTATATTTGAAATTAATAAAATTAAATTAAAAAAAATTAAAACAAATCATGTCAGCCCTCTACTGAAATACTGCTCAACTTCCCACATATCTCAGAGTTAAGTAAAAAAAAATCAAAACAAAAAGGAAAAGACTTTTCTAATTGTCTATAAGACAATTAACTGTGGCCTGCTTTATTCCTCTGAGCTAATCTACTTTTCTCCTCTTCACTCATTCCAGGATACTGGCTTCTCTGTGGCTTCTCAGCTATACCTGGCAGGCTTCCCCATCAGGGCTTTTGAGCTTCCTGTTCTTTTAACCTGAATAATTCTTATCCCAGAAATCTGTGAGACCAGCTCTTTCACCTCTTTCAAGTCTCTGCAGAAATATCACTTTCTCAACGAGGCTGACTCTATCTTAAAATCAGGAACCCTTCTTCCCATATATTCTTAATGTCCTTTACCCTCCATATATTTTCATTACTCTTATCATAGTCTAATAAACTCTATTTATTTATTTATTTATTTATTTATTTATTTATTTATTTATTTATTTTTGTGTAGCATTTGCTTTTCTCCATAGAATGTAGATTTTAAATGAACAGAGGGTTTTGTTTTATACTGATGTATCCCTGAGTGGTACCTGCAATAAAGTAGATGTTCAAAAATTTTTTTTTCATTGTTAAAAAAAAAGTATTTAAGGACAAGTAAGTAGTAAAACATTAATGTAGGTTGTTTGGCAAATTATCAAGGATCTACATGAATCACTGAAGTTTGGTGTTTCATTAGAATCATAATTATCAGCACCTCCTAAATGTATTTTTTTGGGCCCCAGCTATTGAGATTTCTAATATTCCTTCTTCCTGCTTCATTCTTATATGTGCTTCACTTATCTCTTTCTTCAAAATTTTTACTGCCTTTTTTTCCATAACATTTTCTAATACATGAATTCAATGCAAATGATCAAATAACTTTTGATTACCTACTTTTAATAAGGCATTATGCAAGAGAAAGGTCTCTAGATTTGTCTTATTTAGTATAAACTGATGAGCAATACACAGCTTGAGACTCATAATGAATCCACAATATGTACTTCTTTACCCATTTGTCATAGGGCCTGGATGCCCTAACCCAAACATCTTCTATACTCCTTTATATTTAGTGTGTTTGATTTGAGCCAAGCTCAAAATATTGAAAAGTTTTGGTAGAATAACATAATCCTATTATATTGATTTGGGAATAATTTTTAAACATTATCTAAAAGTAATCTTCTCACTTACTTCTCGGCTTAAGAAATTTAGACACAAATTGCTACCTGGCTTCCTAAAGTCACAGGTAGTTATAATTCTGTACTTACATCCAGTAAAATGTGTAATTGTTTATGATCATGATGTACCAATTGTGCTATAAAATGTTAAATCAAGTCCATATACTGTAAGAAGAAAGGTCATTGAATTGATAACCAGAAAGCAGTTTTAAAGCTAATTCTGTGACTTTAGAGCAATTTCTTCATCTAGTTGGGCTTCAATGTACTTTTTCATACAATGAAACAAGTAGAATCAATTAGATAGTCTCAAAAGGTCCCTTTTGTGCTTCAAATTCCATGCCTATGATGCTTTATACTATGCCCTTGAAGAAAGGAAGAGGCTGGTCCTACAGTTTCTTCTGTTTCCACAAAAGCAGAGAGAGGTTAAATTTAATCTAAGTGACTGAGTGAGTGTATAATGGATAAGAAACTAGATTTTATACATATATATCGTATGTATATATGTGTATACACACATACACACACGCACACATGCACACACTCACACACACATATATATCCCTCTGACTGATTATTGTTTTGCAGAGGCTGAAGAAACCTTGGTGCAATTGCAAAGTTTTGCCTTCTTTCCCCACTTAAACAGGAAGTACAAACAGATGAACAAAAGAGATCTGAGAAGCACAATCCCTTCAGTAATTGTTCAGACCAAGACCGCCCAAATAGAAAACACATGCTATTTCCCTTTTGCCTGACCAATTTGGCATTCAGAGTACAAGTTTACAGGAGAAGGGCTGGGCTTTTCCAGGCAGGAACTGGAGTCAGAGGTTTCTCTGTTACTTGCTGGGAGAGAAGACCATTAGGAATGCCTCTCTGTGTGTGGAATTCTGAACTGTCTCACAGTAGCCAGGCAGCTTGGGGCAATCCAACCACAGCACATCCTCACCCCTGCACGAATCCTGATGCAAGCCAAGTACAGCAGCACGAGGAACATGCTGGATGCTGATGGGGACACCACCATGAGCCTGCATTCTCGAGCCTCTACTACAATCCAGCAGCCAGAGCCTGGGCACACAGGTACTCTGTCTTCCAGAGTCCATTAGCCAGATCCTTGATAAATGCATGAGATGGGCTACTCTCTCCTATGAATGCACAAAATAGAGGAAGGACAGAAAAATGTTTTCATGATTTACTATAATGTGTAATTATTCACTTTCTACCACTTGCATGCCACATATGTGAACATCTGGAAAATTAAACTCAGTATGTACACAGATGTTTGTTTTTATAAGATTCTATTACTGGCAGAGTGCTTTGCATTTGAAGGTGTAGGGCTTTTACCAAATAGTATAGCATATAAAGGTGAGATTGTATGTGCAATTAAAAATATATCCCTTTCCCTTCCCGCCATCCCATGAAGGCCAGAACTAATGATGTTTTATTTACCATCTGTGGCCTGATCTGGAAATTTACATTTGTAAAGGCTGCCTTTTTGTTAGTTTTGAACTCATGGCTTTAGAAAGAGAATTCCAAGCAGACACGTCAACTCACATTCTGTTATAATATTTTTCAGCTTGAAGTTGTGAGGCCTTGAGTGAGTCATGTCAACGTCAGCAGTTTGGTTTTATCATCTGCAAAACGAGGGGGCATTAAAGCAAATGCTTTCTAAGGTCCCCTTAACCCTGAAATTCTGTGATTCAATCATCTACTTGGTAGTCTCTGGTACAATTACATCCCATCTCCTTCCCTTTTGTTCAATTGACTCCTAGAATATTATTGAGACAATTGAATTAAACTATGAAAACATTTCATTTCAGTTACATTTAGCTTCCATCTTATGCTTTATTTCCAATAATTTACCCTGTGACATAGTAATAAAATATATATATATATATTTTTTTTTAGTCTATAGAAGAGAGAATTTACATATGTAAAAAAGAATCTTATTACCTGGGCAACTCAGCCAATCTAAGGCAAAAATGTGACTTGAGTTCTAGTGAAATGGTCTTACACTGTAATACAGAAAGGATCAGGTATGCCACTTACTAACTGTGTGATATTGGATAAATTACTTAAATATCCTGGGGCCTCCGTTTCTTAATTTATAAAATGCTAATGAAAATAAATATGTGTATAGTGATTATTATGTGCCTGGCTTTTTTTTTTTTTTTTAAATTCCTACAGCACCTGGTCTTCCTAGGTGGTCTCCCATCCAAGTACTAACCAGTCCCGAACCTGATTAGCTTTCAAGATTATACAGGATCGGGCGTGTTCAGGGTGACATGACCATAGACCAGTGCCTGGTATTTTTAAAAGCACTTTATACATAGTGATTTATATTAACTTAAACTAATGTTAAATTGAAGTAACAAAACCTCTCATAAATAAGGGACTATGAGTACCTAGGTTGATCAGCTATGTAAAGTCCTTGGTACATTTAGACACACCGAAAACCTAAGTTTCTTTCAGGATTCCATTCCTTGAGGATCCCTAAAGTGTTCTGTTTAACATTTTTGTGTTGGTGTGCATTGGAGATTTACTCAGTGCCTGGATCTTAATGTGTTCTTTCTCTTTGACCAAATCCAGGTTCTCTTTACTTCTGTGAATCTGGACACACATCTTTTTCTCTGTTATCTTCCATTTCTCTTTATCAAATAACTTTTAGGCTTTCTTCCTTTCCCCTACTAAACATTTCTAGTCACTTTCTATTTATTAAATGAGGCTGAAACTCACTGAAGTGGCTTCCCCCACCCAAATTACCTAAGAAACTGTGAGGGAATACTGGGGATTTTGAGACTCATTGATGTGAAACAAAGTGACAACTTTGGGATATTGGTTTCTGTAGCCACTACATATGTGTAATAGGATAAGATATATTTTTCTCTAATAAATCCTGTGAAGAGGCAGTGCTTAAGGCTGTGGCTTTAAGTGGCTTCCAAAACTTCATTTTTCACCATTGACTACAGCCAAAAACTCTCACAAGGATTAGTGATCAACATAATCTGGAACAGGGTGTACAAATAAGTTCTGTTGAAGTTGGAGGGTGAAGAGGGAGGTGGAGTGGGATAAAACACTAACTAAAGCATCTGGCAACCTTTTTTGTTAAGAAGTGGAAATTGAAACAGCAGAAGTAGAGGTTACAAAGCACTGTCTTTGAGGCAAACATCTGAAAATAGTTATCTTATCCTACATGTAAAATATCTTGTTTTCATTTTGTGATAAAGCAGTACTTAGAGAAATGTCAGTATTGAACTCTAATTATTTCTTAGGAAAATAGATCTGATATAATTTTGCTGATAAAAATAATAGAACAAAAATCACTCTGGGAGTTTTTTGGCAATGCAGAAGATTCAGGTTCAACATAATATTGTGGCATAATTATGACTAGAAAATTTTAGAATTAATAAAAATAAATGATATACATTAATTTATTTTTTATATTTTATTTTTTAAATGTAAAAGTTGTGAATGTGTTTTAAAAATGCTAGACAATTTGAAAGATAATAAAAATGAAAGGCCATACCCTCATGCCCTTCCACAAACTTATACTTGGAGTCATGTTACGATGGGCCTGTCACAAAGTACTGAGGATATAATTGCAAATATGATATGATCCCTGTTTATAAGAAAATGTAAAGTCTAATACAGTTCCCAAGGCAGTAATCAGTGTGTTAAGGTCCATAATGAAAGCATGAGCAGGGTACAACGGAGAGCTTGGTCACTTTTATTTGTTAGGGGTAAAGAAGATCAAGAAATATTTGAGAGGAGTAACCATTGAGTTGGGTTGACTTTAAGATGTTCCTCATAATATGGAAGCAGAAATGAGAGGATTTAAGGGGTTGGGGTCACTACAGGCAGACAGACACATCAGAGAATCATTGGGGGTCTTAAGAAACTTTGTGTTTCAGAGAACTATATGCAATATGTTATGACTGAGGTATAGAGTTGGAGAGGGGAAACTTGACAAGTGGTAAGTCTGGAAAGTTAAGGAGAACCTACTATGTCATACTGAATATTCTGAGTCTATTCAGTGGGTAAAATGAGGTCACTGAAGCATCTAAACAGGAAGTAATGTAATCAGTTTTGTGCTTTGAGAAAACCATCTAGGCTACAATGAGGAAGATGGATTGACGGAGTATGAAACTGGATGAGCTAACACACAGATTTTGCACCAGTGTAAGCATGGGATTAGGAGACTCTGAACCAAAACAGTATGGGAATGAGGAGGAGAAATCAGATATAAAGGATGTCAAGGAAGCAGAATTTAAAGAATTGGTGACTGCTGACAAATGGGAAGACAAGGAAAGGGAGAGCATAGGTTAACTAGGTTCCATCTGATATTACGGAGATGGTGCTGCCATTGACTGAAATAGAAACTGCAGGAGGAATAGGAAATAGGGTGATGAATTCAGGCGGAGTTTGAGATGCCTGTAGAAGGGGCATGCAGTAGGAGTTGCCCCAAAACACTTGTGTATACAGTATGTGGACTGGAAGTGAGGATTCTGAGCTACACATTTGCATGAGAATTGTTAGCATTTAGGTAGGAATTAAACTTTCTGAGAATGAGTGATATCACTAAGGAAGAGAATGTAAAATAAAAAGACCAAAAAAAAAAGAAAAAAAAGAGTGCCAAGGAGAGAATTTTAGGGAATGCAAAATTGAGGGTCAGGATGAGCAAGAGATTCCAATAAGAGCTATTAAGAATGAATGGTAGACAGTGCAGAAGTGACCAGGAGAGAGGCATCTAGGAAGCCAAGAGACAATAACTTCAAAAGAAATGGAAGCCAACAGTAGTGAATAATGAATTTTACAAACAATAATAAAGGTTATAGAGAATTCAAAGAAGAAGAAGGCTAAAAACAATTTACTGTTTTAGCGATAAGAAGGAAAATAGATTATTGGTAATTTTTAATAGT
>CM053503.1:19120920-19195681 GCA_028627145.1 Eidolon dupreanum | reverse complement strand
GTTTGTTCTTATGTGTTAGGAAGGGCTTCTGTTTCCCAGTCTTAGCTGCATGATCTTATATAGTAGGTGTGCTGTGGGGCTCAGGGGTACAGACTTCCCTGGTCACCTGAGCTGGGTGCTCTAGGTATATCCTTTTTATGGGTTGTGTGTGCCCTCCTTGGTTGCTATTTACACATCAATGGGAGGGATTACTCTAGGGCTGATTAGTTATGAGGACTGTACAGTGAAGGGCTGATCTTACAGAGCAGGATTCACTTTAGCAGAATTCTGGTGCCTGCCCAGTCTGTCTTTTGGGTGTTTTGTCCTTGGATGAAGCCCCAAGTGATGTTTCAGCTCAGTCCGAAGCTGGACATTGGGTGTGTCGGCCTTGGGGCCTCCTGTGAGCATCCCTGTCACAGACCAAATTCAGCTGCAGCCTGTGCCCTGCCTGGGGCCACCTGGCATGAGCCACCAAGCAATCCACAGATGGCTGCCACCTGTGCTAAGCTTGGATGTGCCCCGAAAGGCCAAGATAAGAAATGAAGCTGGCTGCCTCTAGTGCTGGGCTTGGGGCTGCTCAGCAAGAAGTACGGGCACACCAAGGCTGGATGCTTGGTTTTTGTGAACCTTTGAGATATTTCAGCAAAGTCTGCAGCATAAGCCAAGATAGACGGGCTGTATGGAAAAGCCTCTGGAAGTGCTTGGGAGGGACTGCAAGTTGGGAGGGACAGGGTCTCAGGAAATCACCTGGTCAGGTTGACCCGTGTTGGCCAGGTTGGTGGAGACTCAGATATGGCAGCTGCCTGTGTCTCTATGCTGGGAGGAGGGAAGTCTCAACAAAGGAACAGTGGATTCTACCAGTACTTCTGTTTGGGAGATAGCTGCCCCTTAAGCCCTCACCCTGAAGCCATTCAACTTATTTCCTCCCTGTGTGTCTCTGGTGCTTTTCAAGCAGCTGCCCCAGTGCTAGAGTTCAGAGCAAATCCCTTAGTGAGTAAGTTTGTGTGCGGGCCCTTTAAGAGAAATTCCAGGCACCTTTTATCTCACTCAGCCACAATCGCTGCTGGTTTTCATCACCAGATGTTGTGAGAACTTCTCTTCCCAGCACTGGAATCCTGGGCTAGGAAGCTTGATGTGGGGCTGGGACCCTCACTCCTCCAGGGAAACCTCCATAGCTGAGATAGCCTGCCAGAATTTTAACCAGCACACACGGTTGTGGGACCAGCTAGTTTCATGTCTCTGCCTCTCCTATCCATCCCCAGGTAGCTTCTCCTAAATGTCCTTAAGTGTAGGACTTCTGTTCAGCTAGACATCAGGCAATTTTCAATGATGGTTATTCTGTAGTTTAGATATAATTTTGGTGTGGTCATGATAGGAGGAAAGCACAGCATTTAGCTATTTCACCATCTTGATTGACAATCAAGATCACTGTTTTAATGGAAAATATATTCAAGGAGAAGATAGACAAAAACAAAGAAAAAAATAGGAACACAAAACTTAATCTTATTTTTAAAAAACATACACGATGGGGTGATGTGCAAGAGATGAAAGCATGGACCTCTCTCAAGGATGTGGCATTTAAACCAAAAGCAAAGTAATGCGAAGTAGCCTACTAATAACCCATCTGAGGCTTAATTAATGTAGGAGTAGAGGAGGAGCTAACACAAAGGTACTAAGGCAGGAACAAGCTTGTTTGTTCCAAGGGTAAATAGAGGCCACTGTGAGTAAAGCATTTGAGTGAGAACAGAGTGGTACAGAAAGTGATGGAAGAATTAGGTAGAGTATAGATAAAAAATGCTTTTGTAGAATTTTATTCTAATAAAGCTATTGGAAGTATTTAAGTTGTGAAGTACCATAATCAAATTTCCAGTTTTTAAAAAGAAAAATTTGAGTTTTCATAAAAAATGATTTGGATTTTATTCTAATTTAATATAAGCAATTGAAAGTTTTTATAAAGGAGACTATTATTAACACAAAATAAGATTCACATTTTAAAATATATTGATGTCTGCTCCATGATTTTTACTTATTTTCCCTACTAGATTATAAGTTCTATAGGATAGTAATAATATTTCCTATTTCTATACTATCTTTGCCACTTATCATTCCCTATTTGGAAATAGTATTTAGCACAAATCTCTATACCTAGGATATATTATGTAAGGGACTTTTCTAAAGAGGACATGAATTTAAGATTCTTTAATCTTTCTGTTTTTGAACCTGATTTGAATTCCCAATGAAGTAAAACTCACAGGTCATAAAGAGATCAGTTTGTTTGAAGGTTTCTCTCTCCTTTTGTTGCATTTTAATCGCAATGCTAGATGCTACATGCACCTGATTAGTGTTCTTCCTTGTCAGATATCTCAGGTCATTTAGATTTATAGCTGACCTCACTAGGTGATGGGTTTGCTTTCCACTAAGTGGAGCCCCTAAAATTACCACGAGGCAAACGGGGTGGGGCACGAGGGATACTGTGTACAGCTTTTTTTTTAACTACTTAATTGGCTCAAAATTAAAATAACGTGGATCCATCCCTGAGAAATTGATGATTATGTTTCATTATAATCAATTTTTTTGGAGAGATATTATTCAAATGAATGAACAAAAAATATAAAAGAGGGATTTTCAATGAAGAAATTCCAAAAGAAGGAGTAAAATGATCATATCTCATCTATTTGCGATTTGCTTTTTAGATGAAGCATATATAGAACTTGGGGTGGGGAAGATGTTTTGCAAAAGTAACAAGAAGTTGATTTCATCTCTTCTCTACTGATGTGAAAAATTATTCCTTGTTAAGACATTTCATGAGTATAATGAAGTTTGACAAAAAAAATGTTATATAAACAGCCATATAAAGATAATGGTAATGCATAATTTGATTCAGTGCAAAGCAGGACTGGATGGGTGTGGGGAATAGAAATGGGTGGGGCTGGCGAAAGAATCTAGTCACGGTAAGCGAGGTTTGGCATGGAGCCTTATGACAGACAATGTTTCTGAGGACAGAAGGAAAGTTATCTAACCCCTGATTACTGTTATCCTGCAGAATATGTTCTTTCCCAGCATAAAGTCCTTTCACTTGCTTGCTGCTGACATAGATCCAACAGGGAAAAAAAGCAAAACTCTGCCTTTTCTTTTGTTCTCTGCAGAGCACCGACTTCCCTCTTCAGCTTGGCGTTCAGTGGCCCTGACCCTGCTGACTTTGTGCCTGGTGCTATTGATTGGCCTGGTAGCCCTGGGGCTTGTGTGTAAGTCTGTGCTCTGACCTGGAGGAGAATTCTGGTTCCAAGATTTGTCCAGGATGAGAAATATTTGTTATAGATATATATATTTTTTAACTTTAATTCTAGAGCCTGTGCAAATACAGTAATCACTTGCCAGCTAGACTTTTATATTCTGTTTGAGATAAGAAGATTTTTGTCTATTTATATGCTAATATGTAAAATCAACAATTTTAAATGAATGCATGCTTTGGCACTCTTTCATTTCACAAAAGACTAGAGCAGTGGTTTTTGCTCGTAGCATGACTAGCTGAGTAGGCTAATGTGGAGAGATTTATTTTATATCCTACTCAATTCTAGGGCAGATCAGGTCCTTAATCACTATAATATTTTTCAAAAAATTCAGGAAGTTATAGAATTATTTTAGAAGAACTTGTGAAAATCAAACAAGGAAACAATGCATGTGTAAAAGTCTTTAAATTTCAGACTAGTAAGGACAAGCTCAGAAATGTAAAAAAGGAAGTGCGTGAACTTGCTTCATCAGATCCAGACCCTACAGCAATGCTTCCAAAACAGTTGAAGAAGGTGGTTCAGGTGAAAGGTTACATAGAAAAGCAGGTTTTAATATTAAAAATTTGGTTATTATTGGAAATTTTAGAACTTTTGTTTGCAATTTAAAATGTTAAAATTAAAAAAAATTATATTTCTTAATGTTCTATGTTGACCTCAAAAATTTTACTTCATTTTGATATAACTATTGTTTTTTGGCCACCATTCTTTTTAGGGATAGAAAGCAACTTTCATAATTCATGAACATTTCTCTACTTAGATTCAGAAACCTGGAGTTTAAACCTAAGTGTTAAAATTTTCTAGCCAAATAATATTAAAGAAGTTACTTATTCTCACTGAGCCCAGTTACAAATCTATAAAAATATAGAAATGATAATATGACTAATTTAGTGACTGAATGAGATAATGTGTGATGCATTATAAATACTCAATGTACTAATCAAGGAATAAATTGAAATATGGCTTCAGGTTGAGTACTGGTTTGAAAATATACACAAAAATATTCATGGAGCAGTAAGTATGCTTAAGGAATTTATTCCTGAAGTTAGAGATTGTTATTATGACTTCACATTTTCAGACAGGGAAATAGAGAAATTAATTTGTTATGTACTATAATCCAAACTTAAATATAGACAATATGAGATCTCCAAGTCTGAGATCATAAACAATGTGCTGTTTTGTCTTCCCTATATGTAGAAAATAGAAATTAAGAAATAAGCTGTCCAGTCTGACTTGGTAACTTGGGTTAGTTTTTCAGTACTACCAGCTCTCCAATAGTCAGCAAGATAGTATTTCTGAAAAGGAAGAAAGATTGGGGAATCTCTCCCGAAAGCTGCAATCTCTCCAAACCCAGAATAAGAAACTTGTAGAAACTCTGCAGCGTGTGGCTGAGAAACTCTGTCGTGAGCTCTATAACAAAACTGGAGGTGAGTGAGTCCTCATCACTAAGCTTCCCTCTGAGCTCAGGATGTCTGTCAATATAGGCTGACTTTCCCATTAGTGTCCCTGGGAACCACTGTATTAGCTAACTAGTTGTATTATTTAACTAGTTGCTTGGAAAACTGAATAAATAGTTTGGACATCCAGATCATCTCCAGTTATTGAGATTATTTAGTTCATATACATCTGTGTTATAATACATGAAGGAATTCTTCAAATTCTGACATTTTAAACAATAAAAACAATTAACTTTAAATAACCAAAACAACAGTGCAAGTAAATAAAATACAGGGCTATTCTTCAATTTACCTTGGCACATAGAAACCTAACAGTAGTCTATATTTGATAATGCATTTACAAATTATTCCCCATTAAGAAGTAAATGAATTTATAATTATAGTTATCAGACTTTAAGAATCATATAAGGATCAGTTTTAAAATGCTGATAAACTGAATTAAATTACAGTTCTTTTAATTCAGTATGACTTGTCTAGGTACCAAAGATTTGCCTTTTAATAAGAACTGCCTATGATGACAATACCAATGTTTTTTTCTGATAAACACTGCTGCACAAGGCTAGAAGCATCATGTCATTCCTGTGTCTTCTTTTTCTCCTATCCTTTTTGTGTTTGGTAGTGTCCAACTCTATTCAAGTCAGCCTTCCCTTTTGTTCCCTTCCTCTTGCATGCATTGGGGCAAGGTATATTTCTAGATCTCCAATTTTTATTTTTCTTTTAGGGAATTGAAATTAGGATTACATCTCTTCATCTTCCAGACATGTACCACTTCCCATACTAACCAGACAGCCCGATTGCATGGTTACCCAGTAAATAATATCAATAGGTTCACTTCCACTTTCCTAAGTGATTCTTTTTCGCGTGACTAGTGATCTCACTGGTCACAATTTTTTTCGTTTTAAAATTTTATTGAGAAATAATTGACAAATATAATGATCTATATTTAATGATGTAGTGATTTGATATACACAGACATTATGCAAAGATCAAGATCAAGATAATCAACACATTACCAATTCACAAAGGTTTTTTCCCCTTCTTTTCCTCATATTTCTGATTACCCAGTATACATTACTTTCTGTTGCTGAGTGCCACATCATCAAAAGGTAACCCAAGTTTCTCTGAAGCCAGTGGTCTCTGGAATTTATATCTAGTTGTATAAAAACAAATAAAAAAGCTTTACGAATAAACTCTATTTAGTTTACATTTAAAATTATGCAAATGTATTAATGTTGTTCCTCAATCTCGTGAAAATGTTCATATAATTTTGGTTTGATGTTCTCAGTTTTATTTTGCTTTTTTTCATTTCTTACTTTGCTCCTTCCCATTATTCATCCACCTATCCATCCACTCAGCTAGTATTTATTGAGGACCTACTGATACTTACCATACAAAATACAAGGATTTTTGTCCTCATAAACCTCTTACACTATTGGAGTGGTGGTAATAAACAGATTTAAAAACATAAAATAAGATAACCAGCTTGTCCCAGCTTGCTCAAAACTTTTCCAGTTTTAGTACTAAAAAGTCCTGAATTCTGGGAAACACTAGGTTTTAGACATATAAGAGTGGTTGGTCAACCTAAATATAAACTATGAGAGGGTAATTAATTCTATAGAAATAAAGTAAATAAAGTAAAGGGGATTAAGAATTCATGGATGATGGGTTGCTAATTTAAATAGGAATACCATAAAATCATAAGATGATAGTATAGGAACAAAGATTTGGAGAGTTGAGAGAATTATAAATGTGGAAATACAATAAGCCTTGTAGGGGAAACAAGAAATACGAAAGCCTTAAAATGTGAATTTATCTGCATATTCAAGGAATAATGAGCCTGTGTGCCTGGAGCAGAGTGAGGGAGTATTTATGGCATTAGGGGACAGTGTAAGGGGTTTGGCTTTTATTTTAAGCAAAATGAGGATTCATGACAAGATCTTAAATAGAGGAAACACAGATCTGACAAAAATTTTTAAAGGCTAAGTCTACAAATCTGTTGAAAATGAACTGGAAAGGGGGAAGATAGAAACAGAAATCACATAAGATATGACTATAGCAGGAATCCAGGGGAGAGATGATGGTGCCTCAAACTAGGATATTATCAATGGAGATGAATACACGACGAAATAAAATGGAGTATGAAAGAAAAAAGGAGTCAAAGATATCTTCAGAGTTTTGGAGCAAAGCAACTAGAAGTATAAAGATGTAATCAAGTGAAATGGAGATGAATTCTGAGGTTATACAAAGGAAGGTTAGAAACCAGGAATGCTATTTGGGACATGCTGAATTTGAAATATAATTTGGATATCATAGTGGAGATATGAATAGTCAGTTTCATATATAAGACAGAAGATCTGGGCCAGAGATATAAACTGACTTACAAAGAAGTCTCCTAAATTATTTATTTATTTAAAATTTGGTTTTACCCTATGAAATATTTCAACTATAAAGAAATTACAAACAATAATATAATACTCACTTGTGTACTGACCACTCAGAGTTTAACATGTTAATCTTTTGACACTAGATTATTGGTAAAATAAAGACATCTTAATGGAATTATTGAGTTCCCATCCCACCATTTACCCACAAGAGACCTGGTTATAGGTCCCCAGCTCTCAAAGGGTCAAGGCCATATTCCCATATAGGTGTTAAAACCATGGTTCTCAGGGTCTAGTTCCTATATTTACAACTACCACCCATGTAGTCCTTCTCACTCTTGACCTATGCACTTACTTTTCTAACTTGGATGCCCATTTTGATTTCTAATACATGGAGATTTACCATTCTAATTCATGCTTGGTTTCATATATATGTAATTTTTTCTAAAATTGTATTTACTTGTGTTTAGAATAAGAAAAGAGTCTATATCCTATTGGTATAAATTGCATTTAAAAATCATATAAGAGGATTTTGAGGAAAAAAATGATAGAACTTCAAATGTTTATTAAGTACAATGCATATTGAGTTTCTGAATATATGAAAAGTTCTTTATGAAACAATATTCTCTCTGTATGCTGAATTGCATAAGACAAAGGGCAAGAAATTCTGATCATTCTTTGCTTGAGTTCATATTCATGAAAGCAGGTAGTGTCTGTTTCAATTTCACTTGTATGCTCAGTACCAATTATAATTCAAAGTATAGAGTGAGTGTTTTGTAAACATTTGTAGCTTTCATAGCCTGGGCAATTAAATAGCTAAGAGAAAGGGAACCCATTCTTTCTTGGATCATCAAATACTACATAATTTCAAGCATGGAAAAACTGCAAATCTGGGTAGAAAATAACATTAAAATTGGTTTCTTTCCAAGAACACAGATGTAGCCCTTGCCCAGAAAAATGGAAGTGGCATGGGGACAAATGCTACCAGTTCTATAAAGAGAGCAAGAATTGGCAAGGCTGTGAATATTTCTGCATTACTGAGAACTCTACCATGCTGAAGATAAACACACAAGAAGTGCTGGTAAGGTCCTAAGTTTCTGTCAGTGTTTGAAGTGTTCTCAAAAATGGGTCTTTAACCAGAGAAAGATAAATACTATATGATTTCACTTATATGTGGAACCTAAAGAACAAAAGAAACAAACAAACTAAATGAAAACAGACTCACAGATACAGGGAAAAAACTGGCATTTGCCAGAGGGAAGGGGGTTGAGGGGCTGGATGAAAAACATGAAGGAACGAAGAAGTACAAATTAGTAGTTACTAAACAGTCACAGGGATGTAGAATACAATATAAAACAACAACAACAATCACAACAACAACAAACTCTAGGGGTGGCACTATAGTGTAGTGTTTAACACGTCTGCTTTACAAGCAGAAGGTCCTGGGTTCACGTCGCAGGTGGAGCCATGGACCATATCCCAGGTGCGCCAGGCCCCCCGAGTGTGCACTGGGGGTGCCAGGCCCCAGGTGCACCAGGCCTGTAAGGGGCAGGGAGGCACTGGGTGTACACTGCAAGCACATGAGAGTAGATGCCCCGCCTTCAGAGATCCAGTTCTTAAGGGGAAAATGGCAACATCCATAGCTCAGGGGTGGAAATGGGGGAGGGGGCAATTAAAAAATGGAAAAAGAAAAAAACTCTTATAAAAAGCTATACAAGAAGAATCTAAGGAGTTGAGGTCCACAGACTCTCCTACTTATTGCAATCAGGGACACACATATAGACACACACATATAATATACATGAAAAAATTTTTTCTCCTCTTCCTAGTCTGAGACATATATCATTCTTCTAAATTCTTTTATTTATTTGTTTTTTTACCTATTTTTTGCATTAAAGTATATCCATTATTCTTTCCTCCTTCCTGGTCAGTCCCTTTCACATGTTTTTATAAAGGTTACTTCCCCATTCCCGCATTTTTCCTTTCATAGTCTTCCATTTCCCAGAATCACTCCACAGCTCTTTGTAAATCTGCCTTCTGTATTTTTTGTAACAATCTTAGTGTTTACCCTGTGACTTGAAAATAATGGGCTATTTATCAATCTTGGTTGATGTGATTCTTGGCTTTAGAATATCAGTATATATTCCATGCTTATTAAAACAAAATAGGTTCTTTAACTTGGACAAATTCACTGATCTTGGCACAAACGCTTTTCTCTTAAATGTGCTATCATCCTATCATCTAGGTAAGGCAGGACTCGTGTTGTTCTCATATTAAAAGCATTGGCTGGCCCAACACATCTTTGTATACATATATTATAATATCTCTAAAGCTAAAGGTTTTCTTGTGTGTCTTTCGCAGGAGTTTGCCATGTCTCAGAGCTACAGTGAGTTTTTCTACTCCTATTGGACAGGGCTATCCCGCAGTGGTAGTGGCAAGGGCTGGCTGTGGATAGATGGAGCCCCTTACACCTCTGAACTGTAAGCCTTCAGAATATTTTGTGGGAAAGGCTTTAATAGAAACATATTGCTTGGGTGACAGAGTTCAACAATTTGGTTCAACAAGTATTAATGAAACATCTGCTTTGTATTGGAAACTAAGTTTTCGGGAGAATGTTTAACAATGTATACAACATTGTACTTGCTCTGGAATGGCTTATAAGGAGCAAGGGAGGCAGATACAAAGTATTAGTAAAATAATAGAAAAAGTTCTTTGCTTGGTTGCTTTTAGAAATTTTTATTTCAGGGCCTGAAGTTTCTTGGAGCATTAAAAGTGTCTGCAATTCACTCAAGGAGAGAGAGAGAGAAGAGCAGAGGAGAGGAGAGAGAGAGAGAGAGATTTTATGAATGAATAAACTGAAGCCCAGGTCATAATAGTGACCTGCCTAAAGTCACAAAACTTCACAACTTGTCAATACCCAGAGAGAGCATAAGACCTCAGATTTCTTGGCTTTCTGTGCATTGAAACGGAGAGCACAACTTTAAAAACACAGTCTTTAAAATCTTTTAAAAATCTCCGAGAGTAGATTATCAAAAATTAGTTTTACTTATATGAGTATTTAGATGGAATTGTGCATGGTATCCTTTGAAACAGGCAAATGTAATGTCTGTACCAAAATATATTATCATTTAAGATCATCTTTGAACAGACACTTTTCTTCTCTATACACTGTATAGGATTTATTTTCCCAGGAAATAGGACATATTTAATGTAATCTTTATTACTTTACAGTTGGGTAAACTGAGTAGATAATTTTTAAGTAAAGTAAAGGTACATAATTTTCAGATGGCAATAAAATTATATGTTAAGTTTGGATTATAACACGTACCATAGTATTAGTTAAAAACATTTTTTGTTGTTTTGGCTAACCTGATGCTTCTAAGAAACTGAGGGGCTGAAAAGAAAGAACTTGGTGGCTCCATCTTTCCAGCACACTCATCCTGGGCATTTATTCTTTAATTTTTATCAAGCTAGGAATACTTTCTGCATACTTTCTGGGTACTTAATATTTCATTTTAGAAAGAGACTAAGATTAACATTTTATTCTTTTTTAAGGTTTGAGATAATTATAGATTTTACAAGCCTAAGAAGCAGGGACTGCGTGACCATCTTCAATGGAAAGGCCTTCTCAAAGGACTGCAAAGAGTTGAGGCGGTGTGCATGTGAAAAAATGGCGACCACAGTCAAGCTAGAGAAACTTCCTTAGCTTCTTTGAACAATTATATGGAAGTGATTGACTCTCTAGCTATAACTACGACTTCAGGCTTTCTTCATAGAAACTGAAGATCAGAACAAAAGTTGCACTTGTAATATTTTGGTTTCAGTTCCTGTCCCCCTCTCCCCGCCCCCCCATTTGATCCATGTTTCTACAACAACTCAACAAAAAGATTGTGCCGAGCAAGGTCGATGCAAGGGATATTGAGACATTGGGAAATAGAAGGAAAAAAAATCAGAAAGCAATCGTTTGGCACAAAAAGGATTTTCATGTTTCCTGCTTAGGCTCACCAGCACTTCTGAGCTTGTGTTTGTGCACATGCTTACCAGTCACAAAGAAGTCCTGATTACACCATCCACCAGTCTCAGAAACCCATAAAGTTGCAATCCACTTTCTTGACTCAGAAATTACTTTCTAGTATTCTTTCCTCTCAAGATCTACTATCGTCTCCTTGTTCCCATGTCTTCCTTAATATTTGGAGAAGGGAAAAACTTACTGAAGCATAGGAAATAAGTGTATTTAACAACCTTTGGTCCAATAGTCAAGTAGTCCAGAAGAAATTAGCAATCATTCCTATATTGTACTACAAAATACACGACTAATTCTTTTTGTTTACTTTAGTTCAAACTTTTCTCATTCTTTTATTAAAGGCTCCATCTGCTACAACTTTGGCCTACTTCCCAATGGAATAATTCTCTTTATTATAATCTTATTCATTCTCTTAAAATCTCTTTATTATAAACTTTTTACAAATATACCTCTCGTATCCATTTAAGACTCCAATGATTGTCACCTTACCCTAGGAATTTCTTCAAGAAAAGAAATATTCTTAACTCAGTTCCATATCAGAATTACTATCCCTGATGGACTTCCTTCAGAGAAATTGAAGACCAAGACAAAAATCAGTCTGTTTATGTGCATCTGGAATAGTTTGGTTTCAGTTTCTATTTTCTTCTATTTGATCCATATTTATACCTGCAGGTACTGAAGATTTAATAATAATAAATGTAAATAATGTGAACTGTGTATGATTTTAAAATGGATTTGTGATTTGGGGAAAAATTCAGCATGGAGACGTTCTTCAAAATATGATAGCAGTCAGTGTTTTGGTTGTTTGTGCCTTACTGAGAGTTTGTGGGGACTCTACAACAGTACTAATTATTTGATTATCTGAAGTAAATGAGAAATCTTTGAGATGCACACTGTCTTCAAGCAGATGATCTTAACTCTTTCCAAAAATGAAATCCTTTGAGGTAAGGTTATGTCATCAACACATGGCTAAAAGTGAATAAACTGAATTGTAATAGGGCAAGTTATCCAATCAGATCATGGACAGTGAGAGGCTATGACATCTGCATACATAGCTGGCTTCTTCTGTAGGTGTCCCTTTCTCAGAATGACAAGATGCACAACTATAACAGGGGTCATGGCAGATAACACTGTCACAAACACTGACTTTGTTTGTAGATAAATCCATTTTAAGGATTTAACCCTAGAAAAAATAATTTGTCGTAAATCTTTATTTTTCAACAATGGAAATGGATACTTTAGTTTTATTTTCAGTAAACATCTATCTTATGGTAAAATAACATTAAGTTACCAATCATTATAAAGAGAACACTTTTGTTTTCATTTTCATGACTATGTTACTTATCAATTACTAGTTTCAAATTTCTTCCTTCCGAATTTTCCTTTCAATTTTCTGTAGATTAGCTAGGTACTTTCTTCAGTATTGAACAAATTTTGTGTTAATCTATTGTGTTGTACAAAGAGAACTGCATTTGTAATCATAAAATGAAAGTATGAGATCCCTTATTTTGATTTATTATTGAAAAAATCACTTTAAGAAGTTTATTAAGTATAAAATAAAAATTTTTCCAATTTCCTCATAGTGTTACACTTAGCTAAAATTAGATAAATGTGAAATTAATTTCCTAATCTAAATTATAATATAAAATTTAAGAGATGTTAAAAACATGCAAAAAAGGAGAAGGAATTTAGTGGGGTTTTGTTTTTGTTTTTGTTTTGATTTTTAAATAGAGGAGCACAAACAAGCATAAACAACCTTTTTTAAAGACCTGTATTCATGAACAAGTTGTAGAGAGCACCTACATTGGGGAGCAGTGGATATTACCTAATATTTTCTATGTTGAGGGCTGATATTTTATGCACACAATTAATGTAATAAGCACATAATAAGAAATGTGGATTAGGCCTTTATTTAAGCAATTAAGTGTTATTTAAGCCTTGCTACTGAAGAAAGAAAATATGGTTAGTATGAGAAAAGTCAAATGACTTTGTGGGCTAACTCATAAAATAGAGACATGGCACACAAGTTTTGACCCTTGGCACCCTACATAACTAAAGTCTAGTTCAGGGTTGGATGACGAGTGTCTCTTTAAATGATATTGCTTTAGTTAGTGACTAGCTGGTCTGGAGAGTGAGTGGTGAGTAGTATTCTCATTCCAATCTGCAACCTTAGGGAAAGTGTCATTTTAGAAAGTGAGGAAGGAAAAAAATAGCAGTTATAAAGCATTTATTTGACGTTTTTGGCTTTACTTGAGCTTATTTTTCCTCACTTTTGCCCTCAATAATCCCCTCACCTGTGTAACAAGACCCACAACATAGATCACAATATGAGCAAATATTTCAAAAAAAATGAGTATGGCACAATATTCTCTCTACAACATTTAAAAAATGTTTAAGACTGAAAAATAATCATAACATGAATTTGAAAATGTGATTTGATGAGAACAAATGTCCATTGGGAATCCAAGAGGGCAGCACCCCATAAATTCGTTTTTTAGCATGAGAAGACTTTTCTTCTTTAGGCTCTGTGTGTACTTAGGTTATTCCAAAGAAACTGCAGGAAAAGTCAAAGGAGGAACATGACTTTTCCTGGTAGACTTGAGTTCCCGAGGGTACACAATGAGCTATTTCTTTTCTTGTAGATATTGAACCAGCTTTTAAAACTTATCAACAGGAAACAGGTCATGAGCCCTGTAACAGCAGGAAGTATGAGAAGTGTAATTGGAGCTTTTACTTTGGAGATATAAACAGATCATGAAAAAAGTAGAAAAATTTAGTAAGTTGCCTCAGGGTTCACTTTAATATTTAGCAGTGAACTATTTTGTAAAGGGAGTCTTGTCATTTTTGAAGAATAAAAAAAGCAGCATGATATGATTTAAATTGTACATCACTTTTTTACAAGTTTCATTGTATAAACAAATTTTTAGAATTTAATAATATTATTATTCTATCAATTTTACTATTCGACTGTTTTTTTTTTCTTTTTGCACACAATATACTTTAACCATACTCCATTACAAAGCTTCTTTACATTTGTAAGACAGAGTTTTATGTCATTTTTTCTTTCCTTTTCCTTTTTCTTTCTTTCTTTCTTTTCTTTCTTTCCTTTTTCTTTTCTTTTCTTTTCTTTTCCTTTTTCTTTCTTTCTTTCTTTTCTTTCTTTCCTTTTTCTTTTCTTTAAAGCTATTTGGAACTCAATAAGATGAATCAAGATACCCAATTCATTAGTGGTTGGACTAGGGCATAAAACTTGTCATCTCAGTGCTAAAGCCCAATCTCTTACCACTGCCTTGAAAAAGGTCTTGATATTCTGGGCCAAAAGCAAATCAGCAAGATTTACCCAGATATTGTGGGTAAATCTTTTACCCACAATATCTGTGTGGAAAGCAGTATTGCCACTGAGGAAATTTGTAGAAGCTTCTGGCAGCTGCACCGTAGATAAAATTTTAACTTGTAAACATTGCACAGCTTACTGGTGGAATGACATCAGCTGAAGGATGTTTGCCTTTTGCTTCATTGTACTTTTTCTAAAAAGAGTTATTAAATGTTTCCTATCCTTTTTCTAAACATAGCTCCATGACAATACTTTGGAGAATCTTGAAGACAAATAGTCTTTACTACTAAAAATTGCTATTGTTTCTCCTTTATTCCAGGTTATTATATTTAGCTGCCAGCTGTGAACACCAAAAACAGGAGACAACTTCTACTGTGTTTTCCTTGCTCTTCTCCTTTTCCAGGTTTAATGGAAAACCAGAGAAAATCTTTTTGATTGAAATTCCCGTGATTTAAACTCTACTTCAAGAGTAAATAAAGAAAAAAAACACCAAAACATGCCCTCCCCATCCTTAAAGGATCTTATCCTTTAGAGGTCATCTTTTACAATGGACTTCCAGGTTAATTTAAATGATTTCCACTGCCTCAGTGAGTTAGATTTTATTTTACTTTACTTATTTAAATGTTGTCTTTATTATAAAGGGAGAAAGATGAGACTCTCGTGTACCTCAGTTACTCCTTGTGAAAATTCAAACATTAGATAAAATTATATTGAATTTAGCACATATTTGATGACAATCTACTGTGTAGTAAGTTGTTCTAGGGATGGTAAGTGGTAGAAGGATTTTTGCTTCCTATAAATGACAGAATATTTTCATATCCACTGCCTCTTGGAAACAAGCTAATCTACATTCAAGGAGCCTGCAGACCTAGGACACAGATTATCTACAGATTTATTTCAAGAGATTCATTCACTTTCAGATATTCTATCCAGATAGTTGCTGACATTTTACATATAAACTTTATCTTCTCATTATTTTTGTAACATGAACAGGAAAAAGGGTAATTTTTATCCAGATTATATGCATAATGTTGGTGCCTAGAGATGACTGGTGATTTACTCCAGATAACAATAGCAAACTCTATGCATGGTATCATCTCAGCAATTTACATATATTAATGATTTAAGCCTCAATAACAGATTGATTAATCTCTAGTTCAAAATTAAAAAAAAAATATTTTGAAATCAGTCCTCTTATCATTTTACAACGAAAAACTTGAGGCACAGAGAGATGCAGTTAAAAGTGCTGGAGAGCTAATGTTGAGAGTCCAGACCATGAGTCTTTTGTTTTGTGAGTGGTGGGGATGGTCAGTGAGAGGGAGGAAGGGAGCTTACAGTTATCTTTTATTGGAGACCCACTGGTATTGGCAGCCTGACTATTCCTTCCACTTAAGTGAAGGAATAGTGGTTCATCTCTCCGGTAGAATTTTGCAGTCCTAAAAAGGATATTGTCTTACAGGCAGCGCAGAGAGCAACCTGTCTTTCTTCCAGTTTGAAAATCCATATCCTTGTCCTCCCACACTACCAGTCTAATAACATAATGTCTGGAAACCTAGTGAATGCGTAGAAGGAGCTGGCAGACAGCGAGTTTCAAAGACCATATTTATTTATTTATTAAAAAAAATCAGTCAGCTAGAACTGCATCTTCCTCCCATCCCCCATCCAGTGACTTAAAGATTTCTGTGTGGAGTTTATAGTCTCTCTAGACAAAAAAAAAAAAGTGACATATGGAAATACTTTTTCTTCAATTTGTTCTCAACCCTTCAGGGTTTTGTACTCTGTAATTCTGAATTAATTGCATTTTCAGCAATTTGAAATCAATATTGAAGAATATTACCCAGTGCAAATGCAAAAATAAGTTTTGAGTCCCAGGTAGCTAGTTTTCTTGTTCCCACTTTGGTCTTCTGCATTTGCTCTTTGTCATTTTATGGCAGGCTTTCCAATGAACTATTCCAAATGTTATTACAATAGATCACTTTGAACACGATTTCTTTCAAATAGAGGATTTTAACACATACTTCTCACAGATAAAATATTTCCACATGGTGCAGTTAGCAAAAAAGAGAAACTTGTTTCTGAAGTATCCACAGAGCTTGTGAGTTGATTGGGGTCTCTTTGTTGGCAACCTGAAGAGGCAAGTCAGTATATCTGAGGTCAGGTATGGGGCTTACAGTGACATTCTCTTGGGTAAAAAACATGGGTTTGTTTTACTTTGTTTTAATATGGCACTCTCTTGTAGTGGTTTTGTCCTCCTTCTTCAATAACAGCTGTTTTCTCTCAATAAAAATGTTAATATAATCTTAACAAACCACATATTAAAAAAAAAAAAAAAAAACACCACACAGACAGGCTTTTTTAGAATCTTTTTTTTGACTTTTAATTCCTAAAATACTAAGGCACCTGATTCTTTTCATTAGTCTTCCTAGTTCTATCTAAAAAGTTTAATATGGAAATCGCTTAATAATGACTATAATCTCTTTCCCTTAGCACTCGCCAGTCATTAAATTATACAAAAGAAATATACTTGGTAATTAAATAATATTGTTCATTCAGACTTTCAGATTTTGATGTGGATGTTCTAGAGGATAATGGCAGTGGGTCTGAGCAGGAGGAAGTTTTAGAAGCCATGAAGCTTTTCTTAAATTATCTCAGTTTTGATTCCAATCAGAAGCCCATGAAATTATAATGCTGGCTATGTCTTTTGGAGGAAATCTAAGGTATAAAATAAAAAGAACATTTGAATTCTCTCATGTTTCTATTTTTTCTTATAACTGTGTGATTTTTCCCTTAGACACTTACAGGTTGGGAGATGGGGAGGAGCCATCTTGCCAAAACCAAGGTTGGCTGAGTCCTTCCTGAGACAGCCCCACCCAGTAATCATAGCTGCTTTTAATCATCCTCAGTCTGCCAGTGATAAAGTCCTATAAGAAAAAAGACCTGAATAATGAACTCAGGGGAAAAAACAAAACAAAACAAAACAACAAACTACCATGAAATATAAGCTGTGCCATTTTGCCTAGATAGAAATTAATAGGAATTTGACAGCTGGAAGAAGAGAGAGAGAGAGAGAAAATTTAAAAGAAGAAATATATTTTATAGACTTTTTTTTTGCTATTGCCACATGATCAATGCTGTGTCAAAGACTATGGGAAAAACAGGCATCTTGTATTAAAATAGTTTAAACAAATTTAGTTTGGCAGATACTGTCTGCCAAAAAAAGAGTGTTATATGAAAGCTTCATTATCAGGAGAAATAAAAATATCCTTGACATCATAGACCACATAGAGATCATTTTTTGTCAGTAGACATCAATACAAAAATTAGTTTAGAAGATTCCAGAAGCAACTTAACTGTAAGCATATTTTGTTAAGAGAAACATTATTAACTTTTGTTACCAAATTCACACAGAAAAAATCGTGTAAACTCATAATTGTAATAAGTTACTTCAAGTTGGCTTGGTCTACTGCATATCTTTAACAAATTGTTCTCTCATTATTCTTATGAAAATGAACTTTGACTAATTATTGAATATAGTAGGCATACATTTTTAATAAGGTTGGAAATGTGTAACTCTGCATTCTACTTCACACATACTAATGGCTAGAATGATTTCAGAAAAACATCCTATTGTTCGCTTGTTAAAATGTTAATAAACTAGATTTAATGTTTAGCAAATGCTTATTTTCACAGACCTCTCCATTTCATAACTTGTTTATACTTCTACTTTTCCTTGATAGTTACCAAATTGTTATAGATTATTGTACTTCCCTACAGCATTGGAAATAATAAATTTAAAACATATATATAATTATAGTATATGTATATCTTAGAGTAGATTAACATGTCACGAAGTGGTATTTCCCTTATCCCCTCCCCTTTTTGATTAACAAAGGTCAGAGAATTTATATATTCTCCAGATTTTTGAAAAATCATTCTATGTTTTGTTTCTCCAATTTAAAGGTAAACAAACTATACTAATTCCTATTTGGTCTCTTTTAAACCTTCATTATAAAATATATGCTACTGTTATAGAATATTAAAGAATTCTGTCTACTACAGTCCTTTATTTTAATGGGTAACACAGGTATTTTCAGAATGATATGAACCATAAAACAGCATTACCATTTCTTCTTTGCTATCTATTTGTAGAAGAGTAGAGCCCTTCTTTAAACAATCCTGTTTGCTGGTTTGCCAATTTTTCCAGATTTCAAAGACATGGTAACAACTTTCTCCATTCTGAATCCAGTTGTCTGGACAAGGGTTGCAGTTATGGCCTTTGAATAAAATATTTTACTTTATTAAAGTTATTGTAAAAATATTAGAAGCACATGTCCTTAAATCCCTTGTAGTATCCCCAGTAAAGCTGAATGTTCTAACTGAATGGTTTATATTTTGTAGTACTTACAAGCGTCAGCTTCTCTGAGGCTGACTACAGTAAGATTTATATAATCATTTCCAACTTCAATAGGTATCTAAGAAGTAGTTTAAGATAAATTTAATTTGGGAATACGTTTTTCTAAATTATCCCTCTTCTACAAAAATTGATCTGATTATTCTGTTTTTATAAATCTTTCTTTAAATTTACACCTTTTATAGCCTTCATTTGTTTTCTTATTGTTTCATATCTCTTAATTTCACTGACCCAATCTAGTTGGAAATGTACTGGATCATTAGGCAAACTGAGTCATAAGACCATAATAAATAATGTAATAAAGACTCAAATTGATGTTTAAATTCTGAGATTATAAAATGTTGACTACAATTTTGCAAAGAATAAAATGTGTGCCACTGTTTCTTTTGAGGATTTGGTGCATACATTTGTATCTACACTGTGAAAAGTTATTTTTATATCAGTTACCTAAACTGAAAGAGTTTCGCATCAAGTTTTGGCAATATTCCATGTGGAGGTCACGGTTTCCCTTCCCTTGTGTGAAGTTCGACAGTGCTGTGTCCTGTTGAAATAGATTTTCTTGCTGCTTCTTTGCAATAGTAGACACCTGGAACACTTCAAATAACAATCATTTCTAATAAATTCCTGACAATTTACAACAAAGTCATCCTTCAACAGATTAAAGACAACTACTAATTATGGATTATTTTTGTGACTTTAATTTATATTATTTTAAATTTTAGTTTAAAATTTACATTGTTCAAGAATCAAAAACTACAAAGGATACATAACAGACATCCTCTTTGCCACTCCTTTGTCCTTATTCACCAAATTCCATGCCCCTAAAGCAGTCATGCTTACCAATTTTATTTTACTTTTCCAGAGATATTTTGAAATTTACAAGCAAATGATCACACACAGTAACGATCTGTTTACATAATTTTGCAACTTTTATTTTATCGCTTAAAATATATTTTAGATGTAATTTTATATCAGTATATATAGCACTTTCTCTTTCTTTCACTACTACTGTATAAGATTCTATTATATGGGTGTATCATGATTTATTTTAGTCATTCTCTATTGACTTTTAGGCTACTTATAATCATTTGATATTACAGAAATAAATACTGTAATAAAGAACCTTAATCATATATAATTTCACACATGTGTAAGTATATTTTTCAGATAAGTTGCTAGGTCAAAGATTATATGCACTTAAATTGTATTAGATATTTTCAAATTACCCACTACATATGCTATTGAAAATGTCATCTTGATATCATTTGAATTTACATTTTTCTCTTTATATTTGATGTTGAAACTCTTTTCATATACATATAATTAAAAGTCAGTTTTATTTCCTTTTCTATGAAGTATATAACTATATCCTTTGTAATTTCTTCAATGGGTTTCTAGTCTTTTCCTTACTGTTTTATATGACATCCTCATTGTGTTGTGGGAGTTAATTTGAGCAAGCCTGGAATCACCTGAGCAGTGTTTTAAAAGTTCCTACAGGACACCTCTGGACAAGAATTAACCATATTGATTAATAGTGTAGCTTTGTAATCATCAGTCTAAGGATATTTGGGCCAGATTATAACTTGTCAGCACTACATATTGATGACATATGATTGATAATTTTCCTCTGATTATAAACAGTCCCTGAGAAGTCTGCTATTGAAGCTGGTTACCTTGCAGGAATATGCCTGTATAATGAGCAAGATATAAAAGTTCCCAGCAGGATGCTGTTTTGGGCTCCCTGGTACCAAGGTGTTCTGTGTACACATCAGTGGTTCTTGATCCGAGAAATTGAAAGGACACTTAGAGGGGAAGGAAAAAGTGCCTGCCTGCACCTTGCCTCTCCAAAACTCTTTTTGTAATATATGTTGGTACCTAAACACTGTTATTAAATTGTATCCTCTTCTAGCGCTAAACTAGATTTGTGAGCACTGTGGTTTTGGGACTCACTGTCCTGAGTCTTCTGTTGGGAGCCATTTTCAGGCTTGAGAGCCAAGCAGGATATTCGCACAGTAAAGCTAAGAAGTCTGCTGATACAAAAGAATACCTGGAGACGGGAACAGAGAAGTTGACAGTTCCTTGACCTTAAAAAAAGGGATGCGGAATGCCGAGATAGCGTTAAGCTCCCTGTGTAACATTAACAAGTTCACTGTGCATAACTAACATTTTTTGATCTGTTTCCCATGCTTGCTAGGGTATATCAGGACGGTGCTAAATAAACTCAGGGCTGCAGCTTTGACTATATGCCCTCTCGAAATCTTTTTCTCTTCTCTGTCTTTTTTCCTAACCCTCGCTCCCCCACTCGGGACTGTTCGACTCCGTCTGGCGGGTTCCGGCAGTCTTCTTTAGCAACTAATCTTGTTTAACTGACTTTGTTAGTACACTTATATTTTGGTAAAGTTAGCTTTTTGTATGATTTGAGCTACAACTACATTTGCCTCATTTGTCTTTTGACTTTGCTTGTGATAGTTTACCCCACATTCATTAGATAGCTTTTGTAACTTTTAGTAAAAGTTTTACACCTGAGATAAAACTTTTATAAGCATATTGCACACTTAGATTTTGATATAGATGGAATTTAATTTGTCGTAAATTATAAGGTGTGACTTCAACATTTTCCCCCAGATGGCTACATAGTTGTCTCATATTATTAATTGAATCTCCCCTCCCCAAGTTCTTTATTTGCCATTTTTAACTTACTGTAAATTTCCAATGAAATACTTGGTTATACAGTATTTCTATTGTTTTGATTATATTCAATTCACCTACTATCTTTTCATATGTCAACACCACATAGCCTTAGTTATTCTAGGTCTGTAATTTATTTCAATATCTGATAAGACCAATCCTTCTATTTTGACATTACTTTTATATTAATTTTTCGTTGTTCTTATAATTTGGCTAGTTTATTAAAACAGTTCTTATTTTAAAAAATTATATTATGGGGTAGCTATCTATTCCTATTTCAAATATTTTTCTTACCATGGATATTAATTATGTTATTCTATTTGGTTTTATAGAATTTCTGGAACCTGTAGCTTAATGTTTTTAATCAATTTTGGAAAATACTTATCCAATACGTCTTATAATATTACTTTCACCCAACTCTCTCTGTCTTCTCTTTTTGTATTTACTATTGTACAAACACTAGTTAGCTCTGCTTTAAAAGGAGACTTGGATACAATTTGGCTGTGCTCCTAATAGAGAATATTGTCATAAAGGAGAAGTTTGTGTATAAAAAGCACTTTGTTTATCCCCACATTAACTGTCAAGTCAGTATTCATAATAAAATATTTTAATTGCATATCTGCATATTCTGATGTTTTAGTCATCAACATTGCTACTGACAAGGAAATGCTAAAAATCAAGAGCCACAGACTAGAGAAAGCAGATGTTTACACCCTATCCATCTGTGGATAGGACAAGCATACTGGGCTGCCAGCAGCCTATTTTCTTTCTTAGCAAGAGCCCTGATCTAAGCAGAGCGGGGTGTAGGACAATGGTGTTATTTATTTTATCCCATTAGGCAATGAAAAATAATAATATTCCTTTTAAGAATTTGAATTCTTATTCTAAAATTTCTGATTTTAGAATTATTAATGATTTTTTTCACACTAACTATACTTTTGAGGTTACTATTGCTTTGTTTATTACTATCTAAAAAGCTTGTACTACCTAAAACTGTAAAGAAACTGGAGAAAGGGAAATGAGACCTCTCTTTAGTTTACACATAAGTGGGAAGCAGCGTGCTGTATATTTATTAATGTTGGATTATAATCAATGTATAACAAATGAAAAATGAAGATTAAACAATATAATTACCTCAGAAAATATGACAAAATGTTTTTAAGAAGAAAATGAAAGTATATGTTACGTTATATATGATACCTAATTGATAAGTTAGGAAAATAAAAAAAAAAAATAGTAAAAACAAAAAAAATCTGATGTTTTAGAAAATATTTTGCACTATAGAGTTTTTTTAAAACAGCAAGTCAATTAATATAAGTGATAGAGTAGAAAAAAACAGAAACTATAAAATAATAAGGAAGCAAGAAATTACTTTTACTTATATTTACACTTACCACTCCTCTTCCTCTTCTTCACCCTTCTCTTTCTTGCTTCATGGTCTTCCATGGTTTTTATATATCATTATGGATTTAAATGGTCTCTTAATGATAGGCATTTGAGTTTTGCCTGATCTCACCCCTCTCCCATTGCTACACACTCAGGTATATTGACAGGCAAATTTTTCAAAAGTGAGATTTCCTGGTCAAATTTAATTAATACAGTTTAAGATAATGCAGTTTGTTAAGAACATGATTGTCTTGGTTTGTCTAAACAGACTTGAACTACTCCAGGAAAAAGACAAAATTAAGTATCCACTGGACAGCAAGTTGTTTTTAAGAACATGGAAAATGTAGAGTATGCTTTTATGAACATCCTTAATATGTACTACTATATGCTTTTTGGTTACATAATAATTGGCGATTGGAGACTATAAATTTATTTTTATATAAAAAGCAAATTCTATATCTCACTCACTTGAAAATATTGCTTCAAAATGTTGTATCTTCAGTTAATCTTGTTTTTAATTGAAAGTGTTCTTTGTAGTTTCTTTTATTTTCTTACCCCAAGTAGTTTATAAAATAATGTTGAAATTGTTATGTAGATTTGGTACTTAAACCATATCTCTTGATATTTGCAATGTCAGTTCAATATGGGTTCTTGTAGTTAAAATGGAATTTGGCAATATTCCATTAAAAGTTCCCATTTTTTACAGAAGAAATTAGATTATTATATGTTAATTGACTGATCTGTTAGTTTTCTTCCAACTCCGCACATCTGCTTTCAGTATATTTGCTTTGTAAACAGCTATTTAGATGTGGGTTTGTTTCTTTAAAAAATGGACTAGAGTTTGATTTAAATAGCTTTTTTTTTCATAAAACACAGAGGGAGTATAGGATGCAATAAAAAAAAACTTTCTGAAATTTCTAATATTTCTGCAGGGCTGTGAAACTTTATTTGAGAAGATAGACAAGGTAAGCTTGTCTATCTTCTGAGCTCCTAGTAATAATTAAAATATTCTTCTCAGAACTACCAGGAAAATGAATTCATAACTAGCATCAAAAAGGTCAAGTATCCTGTACTTAATGGAAGCACATCTGAACCTTTCTCTTTCTCATTTTGGAACTTATAATTCTTCCTCACCACCTAATGCCTCCTAGATGGAGACATGATTTGCCAAAGTGTACAAGAAAGAAGAATTATCTAGACAATGACCTTCATCTCTGTCTAAGCACTTTTCTTAGTACAAGCATGAGTCATAATAAATGTTCTTAGTCTTTTTTCTGGAACTGGAAGCTCTGTAATTATTATGTCTTATAATAAAAAATTCACTTGCTAGAGAGAGAAACATGTCTCAAATTTGGACTAAAGTGAATAAAAAATGTGATTAAATATGACCCAAATAAGTTCTTAGGCTTGCATTAAACATTAAATTGTACCTTGTCTAAAATAAAGTGAAAATTCTTATTAAAATAATGAGTTAAGTCAAGTTTAGAATAAATACATATTAGAAAAGGTAAAGTATATACTGATTGCATGCTTTGGCATGCTAACATGATTCACAAACTTATCATAATATAAGTAATTATTTGCATTATTTTCCCCAAAGATATCTATGGCATTAAATTTGAGTTAACACCATTTATTTGAACATTAAAAGTTATCGATAGCATCCAAGTATTTAGAGAGCTATATTAAATAAATGTTTCATAATTTAAATTAGTATGCCATTATTTTATATCATTTATGTGCATTTAGATGTTTCTATTGATTTATTTATTCACTTTTAAATTATTATATTTTATTTAATATGATATACATAAAGTTATATATGAAGCTATATGCACTATATGATACACATAGATAAATTATTTTGAAAATATCCTTTTGTGCTTACACTTGATGCCCAAGAAAATGGAAGTTGTGAATGAGCCCACGCAGAAGATACACAAAATCACCATCACGAAACACCATGTTCCTAAATAAGGAATAGGGACAACGAAATTGAGTTAGAAAAAGGCCAGGATAAGACTAGACTGAGTAAAAGAAGGAATCAACTTAAGGCATTCCAACTAATCACTGAGGCTTTGTAATAGTAACAGGAAAAAGAGAACTCAAACTCTGAAATACAAGTTATAACTTGGATTACATTTGATTAGCACAAATGTCAAAATGAACAGATTTAATAACATACTTCTCTTATCCTCATATGATGCCACAACCTTACTAAATTAGTTATATGTGTTCTTTTCTAACATATTTTAGAGATTATAGCAAAGCAGTTAGCAAACTTTAATTTTTAAAATAAGAATGTTGTATTGCATTCTCCTCATGTCTTTTCAGTATCACTTGAACATGGCTGGTTCAAAGATATTTCATTTTAAACATATAATTTTAGATTAAGAACATTTTTTCCAGATAATTTTATAACTATTTTGGAAGTAAAAGTAAAGAATGTTTGACTTATTGTATTCCTAACACTAATCAGAGAAAAAGATAAAATTTACCTTAGGATAGTGCGATAACATGAATAACACCCCAGCTCAAGATGCCCATGTGCTAATCCCTGGAACCTGTAAATGTTACCATTGTATGGCAAGAGAGACTTTAAAGATGTAATTAAATTAATAATCTTGGGAGGGGGATATTATCCTGTTTTACCTGGGCCCTCATAAATGAGAAAGAAGAGATCAGAGGGACATAGTGCAGTACAATGATGGAAGCAGACATTATGCTGCTGGCTTTGGAGGTAGAAGAAGGAGCTAGGAGCCATGAAAACAAGGATGCAGCTCTAGAAACTGGAAAAAAACAAGAGAATGGATTCTCCCCTAGAGTCTCCTAGAATGCAGCCCTGCGAATGCCTTGGTCTCAGCCAAGTGAGATCCATTTTGGACTGTTGATCTCTAGAATTATAAGATAATAATTGTGTTATACTAAGACTGTAAGTCTGTGGTAATTTGTTACCTCAACAATAGGAAACTAATACAAATATTAAATAATTAAGACAGAACTTATTACTATAGCAGACAGCTTCAGACATAAAATTTTGCCAGTTTTTCAACCTATGGTTTCCTTTTTTTTTTAATATTTAGCAGATAACTTGCAAAGGAGTGTTTTATGCAGAAACTGAAATAATAAAAAATGTATTTTTTACTGATTTTGCAAATCTGGGAATTCTTTGGGCGGGGGGAGAGAGATAGAGAGAGAGAGAGAGAAAGTACTACATATTCATCAAGTCCATTGCTCTTCTCTTTTTCACCTTTACTTACCCCTCCTACACTTCATTTAATTTTTTATTGTTAGTGTATCAAGTGCATTATCATACCTTTAAGTGGATTACCTCAGAAAAATCACCTGGGTTTATTAGATAACAGAAAACAAAATATAAACTGCAAAGTATTCAACTAAATAATTAGAACTGCTTACCTGAATATTTAGTGGAAGGTAGATATTTCTGGTAAAGGTTTGGTGGTGGAGTATCCCATTGAAGGGATGTATATACTTCTTCCTCCTGCATATCTGAGATACTTTGATAGGTCAGACAGTCCACACGAATGGCTGGGAAAAATAACTCCTTTTGTAGTCAGGAGCAGGTTGATGAAAGAACCGAAATTGGCTACTTTTTCACACCAGTGAGAAAATATGTTAAGTTTAAGGAATAGAATAAATACATGGTCATCTAGAAAGTAGAAGTTTATGAATTTTAAACCAAAGCACAACTTGTTAAAGAAGGAAATGAGAAAGGAACTAAATTCAAAATGGCCAATAATAGAACATGTTATTGCTCTGGCTTCTAAAATGTAGTAAATATTGAAGGTGAATGCACTGGACTACTGTTAAAATAGAAAGAAAAGAAGTGCAAAGACTGCACTTATATTTGATATTGGACATGAAACATGAGGATCACCTGGGTAGCAAAGATACGAGGATAGCTCCCGCTGGGCAAACCAGGTTGTAGGGAGTTGTACATCACTGTGTATCTTTAAACAAAAGAGGTAACAAGGGATTGCATCTCTAAAATAAATGTACACACTGCAATAGTGAGGCTAATGCAGTTACTGTGACAAGTAAACTTCAAAATATTAGTCATTTAACCAATAAAATTGTCTTTCTTGCTTACATAATATTTTATCTTCAGTAATCCTAGTTAGTGGAGAGTTTTCCTCCAAATGGGCTGTGGGTTCCATCTCTATTTAGAGCCATTAAAGTCCTCTACTTCAAGCCATTGGAAAGGAAAAGAAAAGGCAGCAAATCCATACCTGCTTCTTCAAAGCCATAACCTCTATCACATGTATCATGTATCACATTCGTATCCACTGATGTAACGACCTTGTTTGGACCTAAAGGTTGAGCCTGATAAACATTATTTTTGTTTGACTAGCAAGCTTTCTATGACAACTTAACTCTAGAACAGAAGCATGAATTATTTAGTGGATAGATGGCCACGTTGGCCACATCCTATGACTATTGCACTGGTATTGAGAAATCTGATCTTTTAATTATCATTGGCCATTTGTCCTTATGGCCAAAGGTCATATCTCAGCAATTTGCAGTCTGCAAACCCCAACAATCTGCAAAATTGCAATGTTCTTTTTTATTTCAGTGTCTCACTGGATCAATCATTGATCTCTGTAATAGAAAATAAATGGCACTCAAGGGTAATCTAAGGGCATTTAATAAAGATCCTGTCTATAAAGTTTGAAGAAAGCTTAAGGGAAGCAAAAAAGGGTGGGGAAAGACGCATTGGGAAGCTGTTATTACCCTTAGGCCTGAAGCATTAAGGGAAGGGTGTTTATTGAAACTTTGTAAACTGTCTGACAGGGGCCTTGGCCTAAGAGAGAGAACATGCAGCTTTTGCCAAATCATAAAATGGTAGGGAGAAAGTTGGAGGAATAAATACTTTGACTATTCTCTCCTTTCATCCTCTAATCACTGCTAGCACCCTCCAGTAGTTGAATTGACTGGAAGCCAGAGGCCATGTTTGCCCAGATAATTCTGTTCATTTGAGTTCTGTCTCCCAATGCACAGAGTGGGGCTAAGAGAATTTCCAGAAAATTTGTCAAATATTTTATATGACTTTCATATGACCTGAGATTCTGATCTGAAAAATAACATGACTTACTCAATGGAATTATTTCTATCTTGAGGAGAAGAAGAGGAAGAAACCAAGGCATACCAAATGTGCATTTAGACTAATGTTAGGAGCACAGGTACGGAAGTCTACTGTGTTGTCATTAATTTCCAGAATCTCTCTCAAATTTTATCAGCACTAAACATCAGGCTCAAAAAGGCTTACTTTCCCAAATACAGTATATTCTCTAATAAGTTTCTTTAGGGAAGCATTGGGCATTCCCAGTAAAAATTAATATGTCGCTTGTATTACTTTTGATGTTTTTAATCATACTACTTATTATTAAAGATGACTTGTATCAGAATCAGCTAAGGATCCTTATTAAAAACACAGGACTCTGTGTCTCCTCAGCCCTCAACTAAGTACCATAACTATTTGTATTTAAACATCTACTGTTTTAACAAACACTTCAGTTGAGATGTTTGAGAATCATGTTCATAAAATTTATTACCACTAATTTAAGAAAAACAAGCCCTTCAGAGAAGCTGTGGGAAGGATATGCAATTTTTGCCCGTTATCCTGTTAAAGTGTGCCTCTCCACATATCTATAAATACTTCATGAGTTACTCAGCAAAAACCAAGCATAGAACTGCCAGGAAAAGATCTAGATAAAATATTTTTATTTGCTGTCCTGTCTATTAGCCTTTGGACCTTGTTAAGAAACATTTACTCATTTTCAAAACCCATCAGGTTTTTTGCAAACTTTACGGTTTTTTTACCCCCCATGGGAAATTACTGCTGTTGAGTCTGACAAGAGGTAGACTTGAAATTGAAATTATATTTGTATGGTATTTTACTGACTACACCACTTTCCATAAAAATATCTCACACGATGGGAAGCTAGAAACTGTGCTTGGTGTTGGGCAAAGAATAACAAATGGAAAGTCATGATGTTTGCCTTCATGGAGTTTCTGATATAGTTGATATTCTGAAGATTTATTTTAGGTTGTAGAACTGAAGGGTATACAAGATGAGTGTTATCTTATTTTTACTATGAGACAATGGAAGTTAAAGTGGCTACTTGACTGGTCCATATTTGTACTTTAGTTAAGTGAGTATGCCATCTAAATTATTCAACTGATTTCAAGTTTAGTATTCTTTGCACTATCTTATGCTATCTTTCAAACTTACATATTTTGTACAGTTTCAAACTTAAATATTTTGCACAGCTTACATCAATTAATTCCTAACCTTTCTTGTTTCAATTTAAAATGTATATGTTTATGTCTGAAGATACAGTGAGTCAAACTATGTTGAGCTAATTAGGAATGGAAGACAAGAAGAAAATGAATGGAAATAGAATAACTGGGAAACAAATGATCAATTCACAGACTGGCTTCTGTATGTATAAAAAAGGGACTAAGCGGTCTTGGTAGAAAAGATAATGTAAAGATGACTCCAAGAGGAATAAATTTTTTTAAAAAAAGCAATTTTATGGTTAGTGATTCCTTTATCCAGATCTTTTATTGTATAGCCAAATACTTGTCTGTGACACCCTGCCCATCTCTTTGCTTTAAAGTAGTTCATCTACCTTTGCCATGCCTGCCTTTCTCTCACACATTAAATAATGTTTGTTCTTACAGAAGGTAGGGTAAATTTTTCCATTATGAAAATAAGCACAATTCATATTTTCTTTTCCATTTCCAGAAAGCACAAACCTGTGAACAAAGAAGGTAGAATGAGTTCCTCTGAAAGCTAAATAAGCAATCAACATTAAAATTCTATGTATAGTATTTTGTTGCATAAGGTTGAGACAAAAATTATTGGGGGGAAAGTTAAAAACAACATTCAGATCATCAAGGAGTATAAAGTATGTGCATTTGAATAGCTCAGTAGTAATTCAATGTGACATAAGATTAAGCAGCAAGTAAATGGTAGTTACAGTCATAATCCAGAGGAAGAGATGGATAGGGATCTGAAATGATGGGAGAGGCTCTAACTTTTCATCTTTTCATAGAAGATAATATGTTAGTTCTGCCTTGAAGGAAAAGTAGTATTTAGATCAGCAGAGGCGGGGAGACAGGAGAACCCGTAGGAAAAGTAGCTTCACAGGCTGGAAATGAGCTCAAGGGAAAGTAAGCTGATTAAATATTTTTGAAACAAAGATTTATGTTATAGGGTAGCAGATATAAGGCAGTACACTGTATTGTAGTTGCCTGTTAATGTGTTTATATTCTCTGCTACACTGCTTATGACCAAAGGAAAAAGAAATATATACTTACTAACAGATTCACCAGATATCTATGAGATACCTACTATGTGCCTGGATTGTCTGTAGAAGGATGGAGCTTTATGACATGAACATTAGAACCACCTTGTGAATGATGTTGTGCCTGATTATCGAGACCCTTAAGGAGAAGAGTAGGTAAAATGCTACTGAAAAGTCAAAAGAATCTTCAAAGTAGCAACTTTCAACCATAAAATAATGATAATTTGTTCTAAAAATATGTGAAGAGAATCAGATTAAGCTAAAAAAAAATCCACAAACATATAAAATGTTCCAAGAGTGAGGGTAGAAATGAATGAGAAAAAGTATTGAGAATAGAGGTGAGTTGTGACTTAGATAAAAAGCAAAAGAATGGGATAGTAGGGAAAGTAGAATTGTCTTATTACTGGTGTTCTCACATAAGGATGAACATCTGCTTATATAACCCACAGTAGGGTATAGAGCTGCCTCTCAACTATTTACTAACTTGCATTCAAGAGAATAGAGCATCTCAAGAATAAAAACTGCTAGTTGTGTCTTGTATTCTGAGTGTCCAGTGACTTACATGTCTTGGTTGGGAACTGAGCCATCTTCCCATGTCCAGCTCTCATTAGAGTTCTGACGGGACAATCCAACCCAACGAATGAATACAGTCCTGGATTTGATATATTCCTATTGCAAACACAAATAAATATAATGGTCAGAATGCTCCCATAGTTCTTTAAAAACATAAAAGCAAAGCTTCATTATAAGACCTGGGACCAAAACAACAAGTTAGATTATGTATTTATATTAATATTAATCAATTATATTTGCTATTTACATTGTACCAAGTTCACTTGTTTTAAAATTTAAAATATTTATAGATCACAGGAACTAAATTATACACAAAATAGCTGATATTTTAATCTCCATATATGTTTATTTTTCACCAATTGAAGATTAAAGTACCAAATATGGCTCTTAAATGAGATAAATGGTAAACAACTAGAGAAGAAAAATGAAAAAGAAATACATTGTTGGTGAAACTTTATATTTCCTAGATTTAACCTCTATAATCTTTGGTTCATTATTTAGTTTGCCTACAAAATCTTGCATTCAAAGTATTAATTTATTATGGTTGGTTGGGTAATAGAAAATTATAGAATGTCTTTTTTAAAGGGATTTACAAATAACATACATCTACTTTTCCTGTTTTACCATTTTCTACTTAGGAATTTTCATGTGTTTTATTAACTGCATAGGTTTAGGCCTGAAATAGTTCCAATACATATTTGTCAAATTAATAGATGAATTAATCAGTCAATCAATCAATCTATGGGAACAAAATTAAATGGAGGTCAAATGTTCATATCCTCTCAAACCTCCCAGGAAAACAGATAGATGAGAGTACATTCTTAGCAAATAAGAAATAGCTAGAGCTTCTAGACAGACATGTGAGACACAGAATGGCATTTCATAAAGAGAAAGTCACTTAGGACTGCTTATTTCTTAAAGCTTGGGCCACTAGTCACCTTTCAGTGAATTCCTGTTCTTTTCTTTAAAATATGGTCATATTACATACTTCAAGAGAATATAGGAAGTAATATTCTACCTGAAATTCTGCCTGAAATATAACTTTATTTCTCAAAAATTACATTACTTCCTCTTTTAGTTATAAATATCCAGCCTTTAAATCTTAAAATAATAAGATTCAAGAGGTATTTATATGTCTCCAATTAATCTCTTTGTATTGGAATTGAGATTTAGGGCACACACTTATTTTGTCTGATTGGAAAGAAAAGTTTATTTATCTAAATATATTCTCTATGAATCTGAGCCTACAAAAATAGTAAGTGGATGGTACAGCAAGTTAAATAAGAGGGCACAAAATGATCATGAATGCCACTAGGCTGATCTCCTAATGTCTAGTACACTACTATGTACTTCAGCTCTCAAGAAATTATAAGTCAATTTTGCTGATCTACTATATCAATTGTGTAGAATATGACTGGCTTGAATATTTAAGTTCTGCTGAATTTCTATCTGCACACAGCCCCAACCCTAATCTTCATTCCCATTTGTATGTTTTTATTATAATTTACAAAAATATAAATGATTACTATACTAGAAATTATAGAATAAATACCATAAAGAATTTTTGCCTTTAGGAAAAATATGTTTTGGTAAACCTGTTACTGGGTAGAAGGGACACTTCAAGGCTTAGTTTCTGGCCAGCTCCCAGGATTCATGAAAAGAAAAGCTACATTAAATAATAGAGTGTGAATGTGGACATATTTTGTTTGAAATTACAGCCTTTAATAGAGGCTGTCAAAGTAGGAAGTGTGGAAAAGGAAACATGTTTAACAGAAAATTTTCAACTTAAACCCTGTGTATTTTGCAAATTGCTCCCCAAACTGTTTGGGAAAGCCTATGAAAAGATGGAGTTTGCATTATGGTTTGTTCTGTTGTCTATAATTTAGCAGAAACTGAGAAGCATATAATTTTGGGATAACACTGTTATTTATATTTTACAATCATATTGAGTTTCTTTACACTTTCACATTCCTTATGAATTAGCAAATAGAGTTAAAGAAGCTAAAAAAGATTAAATGACTTGTTTTAGAGATAAAACCAGAACTCAAAATCAGTAGTCTTATTTCATCACGTTCTACTCTCAAATGTTGTAATTGTTACTGAGCTTGATAAGATTCTCAGATTAGCACAAATGAGGAGGAAATGAGAAAAAAATTTTTTTTAAGTCAAATGTTTCATTTGAGATTTTTCTCATTATTTCAAAATATTTGACATAGGAATCTCCTTACCAGAATGTTCTGGCTGGCGATCTTTAGTAGAGTAGCGTTTATGTTGGTACAGTACTGCTTACTCTCTTCCCAAGTTAAGTTGTGCCTGAAGAATCCATAGCAACTATCTCCATAATATCTCCAATTGGTGTCACATGGGCTGCACTTATGGTCTTAAGGAGAAATCAAGCATAGGAATACTTTTTGTTTAGGAATTACTTTTTTTCCATAGATTCAGTGTTTCCTATAGTTCTCAAGATTTCCCACAGATAGCATCACAGAAATACATCCAGGGTGGGGGAAATGAAGAGTTTACCAAGCCATACTTACTAAAGTTATACTTGTGTTCTGAATGTTTTATTAAATCTTGACAGAGCTGGTTGGCTAATTGTTGCAGAGTTTCTGAGATATTTTTATTCTTGACTTGTAGGTAGTTTTGCTGTATGACAACTAGATATAAAAATTAGTTAATAATTTATAATCAAGATAATTAGGGTAATGTAAAGACCTTTCAATAAACTTTAATTTCTCTAGAATTACTGAGGTTTATCCAAAAGAATAAATGAACTATTTGAAGGAGATAGTCACAAATAAGGAGATTCCAATTGCCTGCCCAAAGCAGTTGTTTTGGTTTCCTTAAATACAGATTTCTAAGCAGATTTCATTAAACAATGACTTCTGGTATTTTTTCATGTAATACCAAAATATCTATTTTTTGAAAAATAAATATTGATTTCTTCATGCTGAAAATATTGTGATATTCAGGTAAATAAAAAATGATGAATGAAAGATGATAAAATATCTTATGAAAAAATGAATATGTGCTGAAGAATAACTTAAAGACATTTAAAATTCTTGAAAATAATTTTTAATTAATAAAAAATATAAAAGATTTTAATCAGAAGAAAAATACCAGAGTTCTTTATTGAAAATATCTTGGAAGTTATATATAGGATGATTAGAGAGTAACAAAAATAGTGACAATTAAACTTAGTGGCATGCGCCAAGACTCTTAGGTATTATCTTCTTCATATTAAATGAATCAGTACTTACACATACTCCCCAGAGCCACCAACCCAACAACCAGCACAATGCACAAGATCAGCAGAACCAAAGCCATCATGCGCCACAAAGGTGAGGAAGCAGGGTTGACTGTGGACATACATGAAGATATCAGAGGGCAGGCAACATGGCATAGTTATGAGGCAGCATCATTCTTGGCCCTTCTATCTCAGGATTTTTTAAGTGATATAAACAGTATTATTGGCAGATCTTGCCAGTGTTCCTTTGGTGATTATCAACAGTAATCACAACCCACTCTCATTCCACACATCCACCCGCATCTTAAGTGGACTTCCCTCTGAGTCTAAATATAACTAGTTATTAAGATCTTGTGTGTTTGTTTTGTTTTGTGGCCACCCTATAAATAATTGCTTTAATGAGCAGGACCTGGAGAATCACACCCATCTGGTGATATATTAAAAAAAAGGGGGGTTTAAAACATTCTTTTTCCTTACAGCCTTGCTTTCTATTCCCTTTAGTATTAAACTCTATAAGCCTAAAGTAATGTTCTCTGTTTGTATCTAAATAAATTTATCTGACTCTATGTAGATACTACTCAAATGCTATAGAAAAAGGTCATTCAGGAAAATAAAATAAAACTATACATATTATCACTAGTTTGTTTGTTTGTTTGTTTGTTTAAAAAAAGGAAACTAAGGTTGACCCACTTTAATAATTAATTTTCAAATTACTGACTCTGGCCGTCTTACCTGAGGTGAGAGCCGGCTTTCGAGTTTTAGCATTTAAGATGATATATCCATCTTCATCCTGCATGGCTTTCGTTGCACTGCAAGTGAGCTCAGGGTTCAATGACTTTGCAAAATGTAGTGTCCACTTTTATGATTTCATTTTCTGTCAGTCTGTGATATTCCTCTCTCTGGTAAGGTGGAGCCATGAGTTGGGGCATATGTTTTTTGGGGGTGTGTATGTATGTGTGTGTGTTTCCAGGAAGCCCTTTTATAGTTGCTCAGAGATATACAAACCTTGAATATAAAAACACAAAAATAATAACTTGTGGTAAAGGAGTAGATACGACATTTGTTTCCTTTTTCCTTATCTTCAACTCTGAATGAAGGACTATTTCATCCTGTGTATCCTTTCAGAGAACATAAGTTCATGCTTCATTTAATACTAGCAGAGTCTAAATCATATTGTTTAAATGAACTGATTCTGTTGAAAATTCAGTGGTAAAACACTAACAAATATAGTCTATCCCATTATGATGAGAAATTCTAACATAATTTGATCTATTATGGGCTAAACTAGATGTTTCATGGTCTTATTTTATAAGGCACCATTCCTAACTATGACCTAGAATTCAACCAAATGCTTGCATTTTTCATAAATTAAATTCTTCAAAAATTTGAGGACTCCACACAAGGCATATTGCTAAGGATTAGGCATCAAAGAGAACAATCACATAAAGTGAAATAATACTGTTTGGGACTGATGTATTGTTTTTTAGTAATGTTTGCACTTTAAAGTGAATTTCCAGAAATGGAAAAATCCTAATTCAATGAAATGTAATTTCAAGTATAGTGGTGCTTAGATGAAGAGCTATTTGGGAAAGGGATGGTTTCTTATTGCCCTTTACATCACAATATAAAATGGATTCCATACACGAAATGGATTTTTAAATTGTTATTTTAGCTTACAATAAAAGTATTTATAAGAACAGCCATAGAAAACTAACTGCTGTATTTATTGTAGAAATATCACTTGGTGTATCGACTTTGTCATTAGGGTCACTCTTATACAGTTTTATAGCAGGTATTTTTGTTAAACCTTCATGGCCATAAAAGCACCCTTACTTCTGAAAAACTATTAGGCTTTTGTTTTCTAAATGATCTTATTTCTTTTTTTTTTTCTTTAGGTAATAGAATATTAGACTCTTTCAATATAATAATTACATAGGATGTCATGGCAGATATTTTGTTTACTAACTTTCCCTTCCCTACACATCTTGTAGACATATATATTTTTTCCTGTTATCTCCTTCACTCTGAATTCTTTGTCAATTCACTTAAAACTATTTATTTAAAAAAAAAAAAAAAAAAAAAAACAGGAAAAAAATGGCGTACATGATACAGGCTCTGTTCATCCCTCTGGTGACCAAATCAAAGTTGTAATGGAAACAAGGAGTAGCAGCAAGGAAAAATCCCTGGGCTCTAGAGAAACAAGCCATACATCTAGGGAGAAATTCAAGAAAGCACTCTGCAATGCAAAGGTAGGACAGGTTGAGGACGTGGGGCTGCCCAGTCTCGAGCAACTGAGTGAGATGGAGGCTGCGGCAGTGGCAGCAGCAGAAACCTCTTAAAGGGGCCGCATCCGTCAGCAGATTTTCATGGTGACAGACCTGCTTGCTCTGAGAACCAGTGCCGATTAGGCTGTGTGCAGAGGGCACCAGGGAATTATAGGGAGACATTGTCAGAGTGAGGGCTGAGGTGAGACCCGCTCTATACAGAAGTGCTGGCAGTATCCATTGTTCCCTGTTGAGCCCTCCCACCTCCCAGTGTGTGGACACAGCACCACCATAGCTGTGACGTCATCAAACTGGAAAATAGAGGTCACTCCACCCAGAAGATTCCCTGAAACTCCATCTCCTCCAACTCACAGCTCCACTAGAGCCACATCCTGGTATAGCCTCAATGAGTCAAGTGCTCCTTGATGAGCAGCGCCTAGACTCACACTGGAGGCAGCTCACCTTGGTTTCTGGTGTGGCCTTTTGAGGCAACTATAAGCACAGCATCTGTGGATTGCTTGCTGAATCTTAACAGGTGGCCCTGGAGGTGCAGAGGCTTGGGTGATTGGCTTAATTATAAAAATACCCCATTTACTTTTCTTGTAAACCACCAGGAATATGCTGCGTTTACTTCTTGATCCATAAATGATTAAAACTGTACATTTTACACCAGGTAAAGCTGAAATGGCTAACACTAAGCCTCAGATGGTATTAACTTGCTGTATCATAGTCTCTGGATTGTAATTCATATTGGTTTTTGGGTGTTCGATAATTCTAACCACAGACCAATGGTGTGATATCTAGATCTATGTTTCATAAATATATATTTGCCTTTATTTTCATTCCCCCAAGAATGGCCTTGTGGTGTTAGAAACATCCTAGGTGAAAACAGAGATTCCCAGGATCAAAGCCACTTCTAATAGCATCAAGTCTTGATTCTGCTTTCTCCCTCTACATAGCCGATAGATACAAACTCAGTAACAAGCAGAGAACTGTAGGGGCAAAAAATATATATAACAAGCTTTTCTTTTCTCTTTTCCAAAATACAGAGGATTTGCTAAATATCTCTTCATCATTCTTCAAGGCATATTATTGACTAATTTTAATTGTGTTTGCATATTTTGTTGCTCGCTCTTTATCTGGTTCAGGAAACTGAAAAAAAATCTGAAAAAAAAGTTCTGTATTCCAAAGAGCCTATGAGTTTAAATTTGGAATAAAAAACCTTTATTTATTTATGTACTATTTTAGAGATTAAGAGGCACTTTTACATAAATTACCTCTTTTATTTTAAAGCAGATAGTTAATTAATGTTTATTATGTTTTAGACACTGAAATTGATGATAAGTATTCAAGGAAAAAGTTATGATACTAGTCTTTATGGAAAACGGAATTTCAGATTTTTGCTACTTAACCTTTATTTTTAATATTTAGGACAACTTCACTCACCCCACCACACAACAGCTTATATTCTTGTACCTCTTTTTTGCTTCACTCTTTTCTGTAGCATTTATAACTGTCTGACAAACATAGAGTCTTAAACATTTAACTTTTTGTTATTTATTCCCTCAAGAATATATTCAAAGACTCTAAAATAGTGACTGAGATACAGTTACCATCCAATAGATATTGGTGAATGAATGAAAGAATAAATATATGTACAATGGACATTTTCAATCTAATATCACACATGCAAAAGAGAAGTTTAAGGAATCTTGAAACTCTTCTATTCTTGTAAAAAGCAGTACCATCTACCAAGTTTCCAAGTTCTTTCCACCATAGCAAACTTTAAATTTAGGCATTGTCAAAACTTCATTTTCTATGTTTATAGCTGAAGAATGAGTAAAAGACATTAAGATCACAGTGACAAGTTGTAGATACAATAAGAAAAGAAATTAGTGGAATGATCAATTAGTAGATTGATCAATGTATAATGATGGCTAATGAATCTGTAAAAAGTAAGACAGAAATAAAATAATGTTGAATGCTATAATAATGTCTCTAAACTGAAAAAATATATAGAAATGAACTGAGCATTTTACAGTTGTAATATCTTTTTATAGACTTTTTAATGTACGTCACCTTTAAGCTAATCCTTTTCATTGGTGATATCCTGTTCTCTCTCTCGGTCCTTAGCATTAAATTTTTTGATTCACATTTTACTTACTAACCTCTTACACACATTATATACTGTTTATTTTTGGAAAAAGCTAGGATTTCCTGTCTTAGCCTTTTATGAAAGAGGCATAATTATTATTTTTATTTTCAGAAAGCTTAAACATGTGGACTGAAAAGGAAAATAAGCTTTGTTAAAAGTTAGTGAACCAAACGATGAATAACTATCAGACAGTGACTGTGGCAGAGCATTTTATTTCACATTGTAGAGAAAAATGAAGGAAAAACATGTGTTAGACTTCATCTATAACATGAGAAGTTTATCATGCATATGCATACCAAACATCTGTAAGTAAACAAGCTAAATAGTAATCAAAAGGAATATATAAGACTCAAAGGAAAGACAAAAATTGCATAAGAAGAGAGAGAAAAAAGGAATGTTTATCAGGCAGGGCAAACATCTGAGCAGAGCTATGCAAGTTTGAGAATAATGTGATCAAAGGCAAGTGAATTGATTAAGTATATTTAAACTGAAGAGTCATGCCATAGCATATTTGAATATAAGGTGTCCAATTAAAACTACTATAAAACTTACATGGCAGGCACAATTAATAAATCAATTATTAGAACATATATTTATTGATCACTATTTATGTTTCAAGCACTATTCACTATTCTGGAGATAAAGTGATAAATAAAATATACAAGAATCATGCTCTTATTGAGCTTATATTCTAGTGGAGGACGGTCAACACAGATAGCAAAGAAGCAAAGAAAGTGAAAAGCAAAGTAATTTCAGATCATAATAAAAAAGGAAAAAATATTCTATATTAGATTTCTTGTGGTCAGTCTTAGGGCAGGCCCTGATTGTGCTCATTTGAATTGGTTTGTTTAACTTTTACTAGAAGTGCTTAGGGAATCGCATAAGTTTCTTCCATTTTTAAGATCATCCAAAACATTTAAGCCTAATTCTGATATAATAACAGTGATACCTACCACTATTAATGCTTCTCTATGCTTGTATTAATTACCTTTGTGATGGGTATTATCCTTATGTCAGTTTTACTATGAAAAATAAAGCACAGAGGTTGAGGAACTTGTCAAAAGTCACAGGACAAGTAAACGTTGAATGCAAAAATTGAATCAATCACTCTGTCTTTACAGTCCTTTATTTCAATCAGGATATTTTATTATCCTGATTGGGCAAATATACATTTCAAAATAGATGTCATGCTATATTCATCCTCTGGCTCCTCCTTGTGGCTAGTTTTTTTTTCTTTCTGCTTTTATTTCATTTTCTTTAGGTCTTTGACGTCTCTAAATTTAACCTTCACTTGTCTTCATCCCTTTTTGCAAATAATTTTGAATTAATTCCCCTTCTGGCATTCTCTGGGTACTATCCAATACATGTCCTTCTTTTAAACTGTTCTCTGAAATACACATAATCTGTGGGAATGAAATGGTCATTGAGAAACCAAGCAAGAATATAACTTCCTATCATGCAAACTTAGTATTTCTATATTCAATATTTCTATATTTAATTCTTGTTTTCCCCTATTTTTTATTTTGCAACAAACAGTATTTTCTGATGTTTTTAACATTCATAAGAGCAGTAAGAAAAGTCAAAAGTGGTTCTAAATTTTGGCTGAGAAACTGTAAGTATGACATTTTTATTTACTGAAATAGGAAAGCATAAAGTGAAATATATTGGGAAAGTATTGTTCATTTTTTTTATGTGTTAAGTTTGAAAATCCAATAACATATCTAAATAAATATGCCAAGTCTCTAGTCAGCTATGTGGGCCTAGAGATCGATAGAGGTGTACATTTGGAGGTCATTGGTATATGGCTGTTACTTTGAGACATGAATCTAGAAAAGCTCATCTAGGGATGAATATAAACAGAAGATAAAAGATCAAGTACCGAATTCTGGGGCACAGCAGCAATTTGAAATCAAACAAAGAGAAATCAGGATTAGGTAGTGAAGGAAAACAAAAACAAATAATAAACAAACAAACAAAACAAGAGAAAGTGTCCTAGAAAACAAAACAAAGTATTTTGGAGAAGAAAAGGGGAAAATCACTATGTCAAATGCTGCTTGTAGGCTGAAAAAAATGAATCCCAAGAAAATAGCCTTTGGATGTGTTAATGTGGAGGTTAATGGTGACTTGGGCAGAAAGCAGTTTTATAGAAATAGTAAGAGAAAAAAGGCTGATTAGAGTGGGTCCAGGAAAAGTAGGAAACAGCAGGCACAGATAACTTTTGAACCCTTTTGTTGTTCATAGAATTAGAAAAATGGGATGATAGTGTGTATGTGTATGTGTTAAGGTGAGCAAACAAAAGCTTTTTTTTTTTTTTGCTTAAATTTTAAATGGGAGATATTATATCCTACATTTATAAATTAAGGTGAGTGAACCAGTAGAGATGGAAAAAAAGAAGAAGAAGAAAAAACATGATTCCAGAGACAGAAAGAGATAGAAAATTACAAGTTAAAAGTCTTTGAGTAGGTGGATGGAATGGATTTCAACGTGTAGGCGGAGATTAACCATAGGTAAGAGTCTGTACAATTTAACCATGGAAAATGATTGAAAATAATATTACCATACATACAGATATGTTTTTGTATATTTGTTTCATGAAACAGGGAATGCTCTTCCGATCCTTTTTATTTTCTCAAGAAAACAGAAAACCAAGACACTCATTGAGTTTGAGGAAGGAAAGAAGACATTTGAGATGTGAGGAAAGAAGAGAAACTGGGAATAATCTAAGAGATTACCAGAATAGACTGATTAGTAACAGTACCAGAAAGTTAAATCAAAAATATAAAATAATACCAGTTAATACAATCACATCTGGCTATTTGTATGCAAGTGTTGAGTAGGTACAGTTGGATTTAACCAGGCTGCATTTTCCAGATGTGTATGATGGGTGAAGAGATAAGCAATGATGTTGTAGCTGTATGTAAGGAAATTATTATTATCATTGACTCTCGTAAATGGTTTTAGCCAAGTAAGACAGAAAATGTGACATGAGAGATTCATGACAATTAAAAGGTGGAATGGTCACTAAATTTTACATCTTAGTGGACATCAAAGTACTGTAGGTCATAGCATCACTATTATGAGTGGGCTGGAAAGATAGGAGTTGAGGTTAGAGAGAGGAATATCTGAAACCAAAGTAGAAGAGGTACTTATATTGATAATAAAATTGTTTAGACTCTAGTACAGTGCTGTCCAGTGGAATTTTCTGTGATAATGGACATGTTATTTATGTGTGTTGTGATGGTCCATAGCCAAGAGCCACCTGTTGCTACAGAGCACTTGAAGTATGACTAGTATGACTGAGGAAATAAATTTTTAATTTTAATTAAGTTTAATTAAGTTTAGATAGTCACATGTGGCTAGTAACTACAATATTTTGCCACATGGTTTTAAAGTATGGTCACTATAACTAGGTGGCTGATTTATAGATGTGGTCAAGGTTAGGGAAGCTAAATCCAGGAACCGAGGGCCCAAAGTATGGGATTTATCACTTGCATGGATATTAAAATCACTGATAATCATAACAGAAGTAGAGGTGAACAAAAAGATTTAAGACAATTGAAAAAATGGTAAAGAAATGAGAAACATACTAGAAAAATGATAGATGACCACAACGAGGTGGGTTATTTGATTGTATAATCTGGTAAAATAAGCTACAGAGATGCTGGAGGTTTTTAAGGGAAAAAAGTATAGGAAGTAATTTCTAAATTTAATAAAATTACAAACTAATAAGGGTAATACAGCCTTTTAGGATCACAATAGTAGAAAATGCGTAGAAAGTGTGATCCATCTTTCCTTGCAGAAATAATTAGGAACCAGGTGAGATTTTTTGTTATTGTTCTACCCATGCATTATTTTTTATAAAATAGTAAGAGGCTAACTATTTTCTTAGGGGACCTTAAGGTATGTGAAAGACTCAGGGAAATAAAAATGAAAATTCAGTCTTTGCAAACTTTGGTGAAAGTGAAAGACCTGAGCAGAAATAGAAAAACATCTGAAGTTCTCATTGCTAAATCACCTATTTTATGTAAATTTTCCTAGTATAAATGGTCTCTGTCCTTACCTAATTTACCTAGAATAAGAAACATAAACAGAGATTTATTATTCATTTCCATGTTTTTGGCCATGAAGTTTAGTTGTTATGACCCAGAGCCTCCAAACGTTTTTAAATGGAACATTCCATTAGTTTGGAGGGGGAGAAAAATGAACATGAATAAGAAATATATGTACATTTATGTATTTAGAGATTATGCACAAATATGATGAATATGAAGAATGATGATTATTATATTGCCTTTCTGCAGCCCATTGGATATTTGTTCCCATCACTGAGGTAGATGCAACTCACGCTGGAGACCTTTCACTAAAATAATCTTCATGCTGAGGTGGATCTTGGAAGATTCTGGATCACTCCCCTAGCCACATGAAAGGAAACCCCACATCAAGTCCTCCCCTGAGGATGGTTGTCTAATCTTCTTCTTATCCCAAGGGAAACTCTTAGAAAATATTCCTTAGTTTCATTACTCATGGATAGCCCTCAGATATTTTGAGGGGTTCTCTTTTAGTTTTCTGTTGCTGCTGTACCAAATTACACAAATCAGCAGCTTAAGCAACACACACGGGAGGGCTGCCTTCTTTTCTGAAGGCTCAGTGAGAGAATCAGTTTCTTTACCTTTCTGTCTTCCTTGGCTCCCAGCTCCCTTCCTCCATTTTCAGCCAGCAACATTGTATCTCTCTGACCCTTCTTTCTTCTCACATCTCTCTCTGACCACATGTAAGAAAGGTTTTCCACTTTTAAGGACTCATGTGATTATCCTGGGCCCGCCCAGATAATGCAGGGTAATTTCCTCATCTCAAAGTCTGTAATCCTAATCACATCTGCAATGTCCCTTTTGCCATGTAAACTAACTTATTCCAAGGTTCTGGAATTATGACAGGAACATCTTTGGGGGGTTGTTATGCCACCTACAATTTACTTTCTTATAAAAATTAGTAAACTTTATGAAAATTACGTGGAATTAGTAGATGCAGTCCTTCAAGAGCCATGTGGGTCTGATGCATATTGTGACTAAATGAGCGATCACACATGCAATACTCTGTATTTTCTTATGTTCTTCCAAATAATACCCAGAACACTTTCTATAAAAATTGTTAACTCTTTGTGGCTCATGTGATGTTGAAATTTAGAGTATTGCAGTATAAATGCTTGAGTTTACTTTGGTTTTATTGGAAACATCTTTTCAGGATATTTTTAGGCCAAAGAGAGAGAAGATAGAGGTAGATATTTTATCAAGTTATTTTTTAATGAAATATAAATTGTAGCTTAATGAGGTGTCAAGGTGTAAAGAGAGAAGAGATACCCCCATTTCCAGTTTTCTCTACGAATATACAGCACTCCTGATGCCTGTGATTGCCTCTGGTTTTTTCAGATCCGAAAGGCTGAATGTTTTCTATAGTAGTTTTAGCTGCCCCTTAGTAATGGCCGTGGGCTGCCCTCAGGCTAAAAATCAACCAACCAAATGAATTAAAAACAAAAACACCTTACCAAGTGCCAGTTTCATTCTTCTGGGAATCTATTTGCTTTTTTCACTCTCCTGAAACTTCCAAATAATTATTTCTAAAATCATGTCTTGAGTATCAGCTGTTATAAATTTAGCCATGTCAGAAGGAAACTCCCATTCATACATAGTTTTAATAGCTATCGATTTCTTCTTCATGTTCCAGTACCAATACACACACACACACACACACACACACACACACACACACACAGAGTTGAATTTCTTAAAACAGCAGAATAGCAGCCAGATGTGGGTGGCTTTTAACTATACAGCTCTTCCTGTCTCAGTACATGTGACTATACATCTTTTCCTTTCTTAGTATGAGTATCTGCTTAATATCTGATATAGATGAGTATAAACTAGATCTGATGTGTCCATACAGAATTAGCTGGTCTTTACACATGTAAAGAGGACAACCTGACCCTTTAATGAGTCATTGAGGATCATAGGGATTCCTGCATAAAACCACCATTCCTGCTCTGCTTCCAAATACTCCTTCTTTGCTTCACAGCAAGAAACAATGATGAAAGAGCAGATAGTTTGAAATCTATAACATTCTGATTTCTAAAAAGAATATTTGACTTCTCTCACTTTCTCTGCAAAAAAAAAACCCGATTGTTATTCTGTCCTTACAAAGGGGCAGTGGGATGTGTCTTGGGTGAGTTGAGTATCTATATAAAAGCTTCCAGCCTTGAAAAGAACATCTTGTTCTCAGGCCTGAAGATATTGAAACATTAATTACATAATTTATAGTAGTGCTTTCTTCTACAATGTCTGAAGAAGTGACCTACACAACACTTGCCTTTCAGGATTCTGTTGGAGCAGGAAATAACCAGGATAGACATAACTCAAGGAAAAGAGGTAGGAGTTTGGAGAAAGCAAGACGCGACCTCAGGGTATGGATTGGAATTTAATGCCTCCAGGTGCTGTTTTTATACTGGTGCTCAAGAGAAAGGTGCGATAGATGCTTGGAAATGGAGACAATGTTGGTGGAATATATTAGTAGAATGAGTGTTGCCAAAATTCAAGGGAAAATATGTAAATTCCAGAAACTCATTAAATTGTGTGATATCACTATGTTTCATGAAACTCTGTGTTATAGTGAAAAATTTTATTTGGACATGACAGACAGAGACTGAGTTTGGGGACTAATAGATTTCTTTTTTAAATGTAGTTCTTGATATTTGTGCCTTGTGAGAGATGCCAGGGGACTGTTCTTTTCGAAGACAGATTAGAGGCTTCTAAAGCAGAGAAGGTGAAAGGAACTTTTTTTCCAAAGGTCTAAAAAACTGAAGGAAAAACTGGGAGATAAATGAAATTGGAAAAAAATTGGGAGATAAGTGAATCAGAAATAGACAAGAGATAGTTTCTGTTTTCTAAGTATTAAAAAAAACATTGGGAGTTGAAATTCCCAGTATAACTAGCAGTGTTAAATCAAAAATAATATATTTTTAGTATTTTATATGTATTATGTCATATCTTTATCAAAATATAATCATGAAGTGAATGGGATAATATGAATATTTTCTCCAGTGTATTAATGAGAAAACTGAGACTGAAAGAAATTAAATGATTTAACCAGGTTCATGTCCAGACATTCTAATCTTTCACTCATTTCCTATATTTAATTGGGAGAAATAGCAGTCTCCATGGTCAGGAATCCAATTTAACCTATCAGACTACATCCTTTACCTTAAAGGAACTGTTGACAGTTCACAGTTGTCATCCTAAATTATCTAAAACATATGAACTATGTTCTTGTCTTTAGATCTATTTTTAGTTTGTGTGTGTGTATGTGTGTGTGTGTGTGTGTGTGTGTGTCTGTGTGTCTGTGGTTGGGGGGGCAACATACAAAGAAAGGGTAAGAATAGACTTTGCATATTTCTCATAAAGGTAGCAGTCACACATTTTTGTTTTCTTTTCTTCAGGAAAAATTATCTCTAATCCTTGAGAAAGAGTTGTGGATGTGGTATGTGCGATAGTGCACCTGGAAATTGCATTAGTTTATCTGAAATATTGAACTAGGTGCCATTAAATCTTAAATTAAGGAATAGGAAAATGGGGTAAATAGAATCATTTGTGTATATATTTATACATGATGGATGCTAAATTTTGAAGAGTTTTCCACTGGCTTTCTGATCTACTCTGCTGTTTGTAGGTTAGATTGTACATTCATTCCTGCTTTCATTCAGTATTTATTCATTACCTACTAGATGATAAATAGAATAGGTAATGATAAAAATAAAATCCACAATAACACTCACCTTATGGAGTTTTATGATCTCCAAAACTTGGCATATCTCCTATTGTCAGGATCATCTAGAGAAGCAGTTTCTGCCACATCTTTTTTGTGAATTCAGTAAATTTGAAGAAGAAGGGTATGTGATAATGTAAAACAAAAACCTGGAAATTAGAAGACACTCTCAATGTTAAAAATAAATAAATAAATAAATAAATAAATAAATAAATAAATAAATAAATAAAACAAAGGAGAACTGATGGTAAGGCCCTTAAATCACATTTTTTAGGTATTTTCTAGATAAGGACACTGAAAAAGTTTAGGAAGCTTCCTGAGTGGGAGAAATGAACAACCGTTTGGAACACCTCAAGGTAGTTTTGTTTGCTCATTCCTCTTCTGTCTTTCTTCAGAGTATTCAGCTCTAGCCCCCATATGGCGTTGGGCTGCCCTGAGTCTGCTAACTCTTTGTCTGCTGCTGCTGATTGGGCTGGTGACCTTGGGGGTTATGTGTAAGTATACTTACATCAAACCCAAGAAGGGTGAATAGGAAACACATGGGTAAACTATGTAAATTTAGATTACATTACATAATAGGTGTTACATCCTGAAGACTCTTAACACTCTCTGCCACTTCCTATTTCTCTTTCTCCATGTCTCCAAGGTAAACCAGCGAGGAACATACTTATTATAAGGAACATATTATAAGGATTTCGCTCTAATACCATTGTTTTCTCTTCATAAACTATACTGGACTATGAAGACAATTTTTATTTTTCCAGTTACTGGTTGGATTAAGAAGTCTATTTTCTGCATGGACACACAATCACTTATTATCCCAATGGTTAGAAACAGGGAGCTAATGAAGGTAGACTCAAGGAAGAGCATGCTATTTCATTTACCCCTGAGACTTTATACAAGACTAGTACAATCTTTCACCCAAGACCTTTCTAGAGTAAAGAAAACTTTTAAGCAGCAGCAGCAACAGCAGTCTGACTACTGGGAATAAAAAAGAGAGACCAACAAGAATGAAGAGTCACCTGACATACCTTAGCCAGCAGATAGGAAGTTGAACTACCTCCACATAAAAAGGGAAGCTCCATTCCTAAGCAAAAACCAAAAAAAAAAAAAAAAAAAAAAAAAAGAGTATTCCCTTGATTCTGGCCCATCATTGGGCAATCTGGGGTGGATGGGGTGCAAAAACATCCCAAGAATACATACTTTATAGGATATTGTTAAGTATGTGACATACAGAGTAAGAGTTGGCACAGTATTTACTTTCAGAGAATTTGCAGTCAAGAATGTTAATTTGCTAAATGATACTAATGTTTCCTCTGCTACTTTCATTTCTTTTATATGTAAGATCCCACAGATTATTAGGATTTAGACATACCTATTTGGACAAATAAATAAAGGTTAAGGGTATAGCTTGTTCTTTTGAAAAGAAATATGATCTACTAGCAATAACAGATATTCAATAGCTAATCATCATAAGGGTTAGCAGTTGATCTTCTACAACGATGTATATTTTTTTAAATGAAGATGCAGTGGGTAGTTACTGGTTCAGCATAGAAGGGTGAATGCTTTTTTTACCCTAAAGTGCAGTGCTTTGAATGCAATGGTTCTTAAATTTATTCTGCTCATGAGTCACATAAAGTGCTCATTAAAAATGCATTCTATAAATCTAGGACCAAAAATGGTCACCTGTGGCATTAAAATCTGCCTTTTTAAAAAAAAAAAAAAATGTTCCAGGTGATTCTGATTCAAGTTGTCTGCAGACCATAGTTTGAGATACCCATTGCACCCAAAGATTCTGTTCCTGTTAAAACAATTACATGAACTAACTTCAAATAGAAAAAAAAGAAAAAAAAATCACCAAACAAATGGCAAAATGACTGGCACTGACTTAATAAAATGTCAGAGATATGTAATTATTAATCAATTATTTTAATACAAATACAATCATAATTAAAACATAAATAAAGTTAGAAGAATGAGCTCTACATAAATTGGAATAAAAAGGCATCTGGTGTGTTTCTTCCATGGTATCTCCATTATTAAGAGTTACTAATAAATCCTAAACAATGTAAGAAATATTTCTGTATTAAGAAAATTATTTATGTCTACCATGAGGATGAAAAGATGTATCAGCTTGTCTCCTGTTATGGCTTGGAGTTTTACAGACATCTAATGAAATTAACTCAGATTCAGAGAAACTGAGTCAACTTCAGAAAATCATCCACCAACGGCAGGATAACTTATCCCAGCAGCTGAGCAACTACAGGAACTTGTCCACAGAAGAGGAATTTCTCAAATCCCAGATCTCTGATCTATTGAAGAGGCAGGAACAAATGGCCATCAGACTCTGCCAAGAGTTAATCATTCACACTTCAGGTAATCAAGACCTACAAACCAGTCAGGTGAAATCTGTGTCCTGGTTTTAGCTTAGTTATGTGCAGTACCTGGGAGTATAAGATAATTATGCTCTCGAATGACCCCTAGTAATGTCACACTAACTTTACGGAAGGCCAGGGAAGACATAAATTCATTCAATATTTTTGAAAACACAGAGGCACATTTGAGAAGCATCTTGGGATAGTATAAATCTAGATATTTTAGCCCCTCACTTTATGATCTATTTTTAGGGGATCCTATTGTTATCAGAAGTTAAAAATATAGTTGATAATTCTGAAACCAGAAGACTGAGCCCTGAAAAAAGAATTTCAATCATCACTGTCTCAAGCCATAATTGAGGTGACTTTATTATCAGTCTCCTAAAGCAGTATGTTTTTAGGGTGCCAGATCTCAGACACTATCATCAAATTAAATGATTTAGTTTCCAAAGCCTTTCCCAGTCACTCCACAGTTGTTTAGTTTTTACGATTAGGTGTAATTTCTTTTTCAGACCACAAGTGTAATCCTTGTCCTAAGATGTGGCAATGGTACCAAAACAGCTGCTATTCTTTTGCAACAAATGAGGAGGACACCTGGACTAACAGCAGAAAAATCTGCATGAACAAGAACTCCACCTTGGTGAAGATAGATAGCGTGGAAGAAAAGGTCTGGCTGAATCTCTTGCCCTACTTATAGAAATTATGCATATAATGGAAAGTAAACATATAGGACTTCTGATGCACATAGTAAAAATTCAGTACATTGTAAATGAGAATTAATTAATTTAGTGACTGTTCCCATCGATCTTACTTCTGCAAACTGGAATGGGGTTCTCACATAGCATTTTTTCTTTTTTTTCTCTCTCAGGATTTTCTGAAGTCACAACTATTACCCCAATTTTTTTTCTTCTGGTTGGGATTATCATGGGATCCATCTAGCAGAAGTTGGCTATGGGAGGATGGCTCTATTCCTTCTCCGTCCTTGTAAGTCCAATTATGGGGGTATGGTAAGGGGGAACCAAGCTAAGAACACCAAGAAATGGAATATTGAGAAAATAAATGTTCTGATTTGCATTTCCCTAATAATTAGTAATGTTGAACATCTTTTCATTTGCCTATTGACCATCTATATGTCTTCCTTGGAAAAATTTCTATTCAGATCCTCCACCCATTTTTTAATTTTGGTGGTGAGCATGCTGTAGTGTTTACAGATATCAGATTATACTGTTCTACGTTTGAAACTTGTATAAGGTTATTAATTAATGTTACCTCAATAAAAACTATATTGTAAGAATTATTAATCTAGATACAAAGAAGAGCTAAACCTACAAAGAAAAGAGAGCTTCAGTAACAAATATTGAAAGGAGTATCTGCTTTCATATGTGTCAAAACCATGGCAGGATACTGAACGTCATCTGTTAGTTTAAATTTATTTAACAAACACAGATAATACCATGTTCAAAGTACTTCATAAATATTAGCCCTGTGATAAAAGCACTGTTATATTCTCATTTTATATATGAAATAATTCTCATAAAAAATTAAATAACTTGCCCACACTCACTTAGCTCATGAGTAGTAAAATCAGGACCTAGTACTTGTGTGATTTTGAGCACAGCCTCTCATCTACCCTGGCTCTCCAGCGCCTACAAGCCAGAAGGATGGTGTTTGTTTGTTTGTTTGTTGTATATTAACCCATTTATTTAAATTGAATAATTTATTTTCTAACAAAAAGTAAGTCTGAATTGGTTGATTAATAATTAGGGTTTTTTTTTTTTATGGGACTTACCAATTAAATTGTACAGCAAATGTTTTTCATGAATTAAAATGAATTAAATCTGCCACTTCCAAGATTTTGATGAAATAATTAAAGTACTTATAGAATATATGATGCTGTAATAATTGTATTTTGCAGCTATTCAAAGCTATAAAAAATAGATGTTGGCTTAAAAATGTATAAAGGGGCACATAGTTTTGTAAAATCCTTTAGGCATCTGATTACAAAACCAAATATTTTGAAGATTACCCCTCATCATAACTATATTAAATGATAAAATGATATTTGTATTTTTAATATAATGTATGGTATTTGTATATTAGATAAAATTAAAAGCATTGGCATCTTTTGGGTATAGCAAATTTTTCTACTTCTGTGATAACTCATCAAGTTACTAATCTATTCAACTCATTCCTGTTTTACTCTTTAATGCATGTTGTCAGAGTTTCCTTAAACTGAATTATAATTGCTGATTTTCTGTTAAAAATACTGTGCTTCAGTTGTGATTTACCAAATTCCTTTAATAACAAACAATGATATGTCTATACTTTTCTCCCTGTATACACTTTGTCTTCATTCATTTTCCAAAGTTTTGTCCTGGTCTTTCCTACTCAACACCAATCCCCCACTCTCCAATCACCACTTCTCAGTAGTCATATTAAATCGACTCATCTGTTTTCACACAAATAATAATGATGAAAAGCATATGCAAAATAATAAACAGTAATAAAAGTAATAAACAAAAAGTACAGTTACTCTTGGCAAGTGGAGCAATATTGGGCATGAACGATTACACACTAATCTGAAGTACTTCTGCTAGACCAAGGGTTTACAGAAGCACCAAGACAACATGAAAGTGCAGTTGTTTCCATTTTAGAATTTAGGACAAATCCCTTCTCCCAAAGGAGTTTGAATCATCCCTGTCTCCCCCACTCACTCCTAATTCAAATATGGATGAGGTGGCCTCCACAGCAAGTTTCAGAACCTAAAGACACCATTCCCTACAGCTATCAGATAAACCAATGCATCACACTCAGGCTAGAGAGACTGAGCTTCAGAATCACGCTGCCATTTTTGCTGAGTAAAGGCTGAGTAAGTGCATATACTTAGAGTAGGATTTAGTAAGCTTAGTCCTGAAGCAAGAAAAAAATATTGCATTGTAATGCAGATCATTTGGAAAAAAAGCAATTTGGGGCACACGGAAGATTTAGACCTGAAAAGCATTATTTTCTAATGACATTATTTAAGAATTATCACCAATTCCTTAGCAGAACCAGGGACTTATATCAACCACATCTATGTAATTACTAATTTTCTCTCTTATCCTCCATCTTGTTCTCTCTTTGCCTCCCCATACATGTATAAATATATACAAAATTATATTTGTACATAGTAAAATGTAACAGCTTTTTATACAGAATGTGATTCCATTTTCCTGTTTTTCTTCATAAAGTTCCAAAGTAAAGAAATTCTAATACAATGAGTAGTTTCTACAGCATTAATAGAGAGAATTTAAGTATCTCAACACAGAAATTAAGTATCCTCGTTAAATAATTTTACCTAGGATTTTGATTAACTTGAAATAAAGAACTCAAATATGCCAGCTTTAGGGATTTCGATGTGCGATGGAAGCAGAAGTCTCTCAACATTCAGATATATATTTGGTAATGGAGAACACTGAACTGTGATCAGATTTCAAGTATTTGATGTATAAATTAATTTTTAAATTTATAATTAATTTAAATATATTAATTTTCAGATTTAGTATTGAAGAATATGCCCAGATCAATGGATCCAAAGGATGTGCCTATTTTCAAAAAGGACATATTTATACTTCCCGCTGCACTGCTGAAATTTCTTGGATTTGTGAGAAGACTGCTGCATTAGTGAAGATTGAAGATTTGGTTTAATAGGCTTCTTCCAAATTCAGCACAAAGTAAGGGGCTCGTGGTTAAGTTCATGTGAGGAAAGAGAAAGCTATCCTACCAGAGTCAAAAACAGATTTAAAAATGACCGTGTATTTAAACTATCTGGCAAATAAACTTGCTTCACAGAACATTCTCTATCTCATTGTCTGATGTCTTCCAATAGGACATTCCTGCTATTGCCAAGAACCTCAGGGAACTGCTGATCTTTATAGGGCCTTATTGTTCTATCTAGAATCACTTCAATGACTTTCTTCTCTCAAATAAAAGACTTATTTCTTGCTTAGTTGTTACATATGCCCAAGTGTACAGGGTTGATACATAAGAATTGAACAACCAGAAGTGACAGACCACAGCACTGGAACAAGATCCCGGACACCCTGCTGTGATAGCTGCTGGATCATGCAGAAGTTTGCAGGATTCCAAGATAAGGGTCTTAGTGGCTGGGGCAGTAGCTCTATACCAAGTGATTTGGAAATAGCTTAGCATCTTAACAAATAGATTGTGTGTTCCACTGTGCACCAAATAAGTGTCAGCCTGCACGTGCAAAGTAACTCTTCTCCTATTACCCTATGAAAATACATTTTTTTAATTAATCTTTAACATTTAGTAATTTGTAATCTAGGTGAAGTAACACATCATTTAGTATTTATATTCTCATTTATTTAAATTAGTAACATTGAGGTTATTGATGTGGTAATCTGGATATTATTATTCCAAGTTTATTCTTCCACAATTAAGATTTTATTTAATCAAAAAAGTTCTAATACATTAAAGAGATTAAGATATTAGAATCCTTATTTTTTTTCCAGAACCCTGATGTAGTTTGCCAGTGTGCCTACACATTAGATGCAAAATATTGTAAATGTTAAAGTTCAAGAGTTTTTCTGGGACAAATTTGTTGATTTGAGAATATCGGTAAAAAAATACGGTTTTCATTTTCTCATATAATTGCATAGCTATGTATAGGTTAAAAAGAATGGTAAACTAATCTGGGATACTGATTTTGCTACACTAGAGATCTAGAATTTACTGGAAAAATGTATATGATTCGAATTCAAGCTAGTTGTATTTTAGAATACTTTGACGATTCTTTGAAAGAACAGCTTCATATATACCATTAGTAGCCTGTTTTTCTCTAAAGATTTAAAATTGTGAGCTAATCAACATTTTATATCTATGCTAACAGAAACTCTAGAACAAAGGAATTAAAGTCTCATGTGAAAATTTAACAAGAATTTCAAACAAAATTTTAAATATATTACTTTATCATAGCTCAAATGAACAAGCTTTACCAATTCTCATATAGAACCGGAATGTAAGTTACATACACATGGATTAAAAAAGCAATGTTATTCTTTCATTTGTCTTTAAGCTTACCGTCATTGTCATTCTCACAAAGATAAAATTATTCATTAAAGGTCAAGAACTCTGCTCCTGACTCCCACACATTTAGGTTTCCTTGATTCCCATGGGAAATATAATTTCTTCTTTTATTTCTTTATTTCTAACCATAGAAAGATCTGTTATTAATAATTAAAATATCTTTGTGGGGTATTTTGTTCCTATAAAGAGATTATGACTTTTTCCCCCTGATATCTTGTATCTTTTAATTATTACTTCATGTACACTCTGACTTTCACACTCACTAAAAAAAAAAAAAAAAAAAGCATTCCTGTTTCTGACTTCGGAGTGGCTCTGAATTTAATAAGGTACTACTGCTCATAGCCCTCTTCATGCTTTCCTGCCATTATTCTGGCAGCTTTTACAGTGGATAAATAAATCCAAAGGTCTTCTTAGAGATACCTCTTGGGTCAGAATAATCTATCTTTCATTGCTTTCTGATAACTTCGTTTATGAAACATGGCATAACTCAGACTTTGCATTCTCTCTCTCTCTCTCTCTCTCTCTCTCTCTCTTTCATCCTCAGTCTGTCTCTCTCTCACCAAAGAGATAGAAAAGTTGTTAAAGAAGAAATAGTTCCACCACAAGTGAGGTAAAGGATGAGAGAATTTCAGAGACATTAGTTATCTACAGTGTAAAATGTTCTAGAACTTAAAAGTGCCTGCTTAATTGGCAATTTTGTGACTAAAATTCTCTTAGAATGTATTGAGACATAATTTAAACATGAGAAATAAAAATTACTCGTTACAACACTTCTCTTATAATAAAAGGTATCCATATTCGTGACAAGAAAACATAGGTAATTGCTTGTATGCTTCACATCACTACTCTCAAAATATGTTATTCAGTGTCATTTTATTCCATGACTATTGTTAAGGTTGCTAAAAAATGTACTAACTTATTGTCATCTTTATCCAAGTTTTTTTCCTACTTCTGCTTCCACTTATACCACTTCCTTTTGACAATGCAACCTTCTAAACATTTATACACTTACTCTGTATTAGATTGATTGTGATGATTAATTTTACACGTCAATTTGCTTAGGCTAAGGGATAACCAGATAGCAGGTAAAACATTACTTCTGGGTGTGTCTGGAAGAAATTAGCATTTGAATTAGAAGACTAAGAAAATACACCTTCAACAATGTGAGTAGGCAGCATTCAATTTGTTGATGACCCAAATAAACCAGAGGCAGAGGAATGGCAAATTTTCTCTCTTCTTGAGCTGAAACATCTTTTTTTCCCTTGGACACTAGAGCTACTGTTTCTTGGACCTTTGGAAAAATGTGACTGGCACCAGCAACTCGTGCCCTCGTTTCCAGGACTTTGGCTTGTGACTGGGAGTTACACATATGTTTCTTTGGTTTTTAGGCAATCAGATTTAAACTGAATTATACCACTGGCTTTCCTGGTTCTCCAGCTAGCATGTGGCAGATTGTGGCATATCTTAGCCAATTCTCATAATAAATCTATCTATCTATCATCTACCTGTCTATCTATCTATCTATCTATCTTTCGATCTATCTATCTATCATCTATCAATGTCCTACTGGTTCTGTTTTTCTGCAGAACCCTAACTACATAGATCTTCTTATCTATTCACCTTTAATAACTTCTATGCTCTTATATTCTTGGCCATTTTCTAGTTCTTCAGTCTTATTATTTTAACCAGCAACTTATTTTTCTATAATAATTCTAACATCTTTTAAAGGGAGGCTATAACTTATCTTTGTATTCAAAGTAGCTTCCACAAAATTGTTGCTTAAAGTATTTTTGTCAAATAAATATTTAATAAATATACACATTGATGGTTCAAAATCTGTATCTCCAGACTTTCCCTCCATTCTAAGCTCTAAACTTAAATGTTTATATTCATGTGGTAAAAACTGAACTTAATAAGCAGTAAGTGTTTCTAACATAGATTCATTTCTCATATTTTTGTCTTTATATCACATTTTTTACAAAATGTATTAATATCCAGTCATTTAAGTATAAAGTCAGCTTTATTTTAGATTTCTTCTTTTCCTACCACCTTTAATAAAACTAGAGTTTATCATACTGAGAAGGGAGGAATGTACATTGTACAGTAATAGATCAGTTTGCAACTGAAAACAACAAAAATAAGAGGAATGGTGAAAGATTATTTTGAGAGCATGTTGTGTATGATAGAAAGAGGAATTGGAAGCAATGAATAGAATAGAATAGAATAGAATAGAATAGAATAGAATAGAATAGAATAGAAAGAGATGAAGAAATAGGTAGTGAAGTTCATACAAAACAGGACAAGTACTCCTGAATTGGGGGCAGGAGGAGACTAAAGCCCTGAAGAAAGAGAGAGAGAGAGAGAGAGAGAGAGAGAGAGAGAGAGAGAGAAGGAGAGAGATAGTGACAAAGAGAGGGACAGAGACAAAGAAAGGGATTCTGGGTGTTTGGAGAATTCAGTTTATATTTCATTCTTAGTTTCTATGAATTACAGTTTAAAGAATTTACCCATTTTCCTTTGGTAGTATGAGTATACAGTGTAAAAGGTAAAAGTATGCAACATGAAAGATCTGTTGACAATTCCTAGCCTTTGATCCAAGGTTTTAGTCATAGGGAATGAATGATTGTGTTATTTTGTGTAGGAGCAACTTAAAAATTCTATTGTCCTGTTTTCCTTTCATGGTATGGGGTAAGTGGTTTGTTACTAATCTTAGCAGAAATCTTCTTTTGTTCTGTAGGTTTCCTTATGGTCTGGTAGTAGGGGTGATTAGCACATTGCAGTCTCTGAATTTAGCTTGATTTAACATTTAGTTTTCTTGACCCCTCCCTACATTAAAGATAATTTTATAATATGATAAACATACTGAGCTAAATTCTTTAAGTCATTGAGAGCCAAAAGAGATTTCTAAGCAAGAAGTTTGCTAAATCATATTTGCCTTTCCTGACAGTAATTTCGAAAACACTATACCATTCACTGATAGTCTCCATAAATTAAAGTTATATTTGAGTCACTGAATTTACTCCATATTTGTCAATATGGCACAACTGCTTTTTAATAGAGCTCCCTGATACCATTGTTAACCTCATTCTCTTTTGTTGTTGTCAGAGTTGCTGAAAAGAGAATCTTGATTACTATAAGTTCAGGAGAGGATAGGGAGAGAAGTAATAGAGATAGCATGTGTTCCTAACTGTAGAACTTTCCTGTAAAGAGCAGGAAAAAAAATTATGCAATAGCTATAGAAGTTGTAATGCATGTTTGTATGTACATGTGAATGATTTAGTAGAGAGGGAAATTTGATGATGCAAGAGAGAGAAAAGAAAACTGCTATAATGATCCCTTGAGTATGTAGGAGTAGATGGAATATAGTACGAAAGTAGAAATGTTCATGGGAATCATGGATAGCCTATCCACAGTAACATAAGTGACTGCGGACTGTGTGGACAATGATATATATACTTTAATAGCTATTATAGTGGGAGTTTGTGAAAATTATTTTCCTATTTTTTATTGATTTAAGAAGCAGGTCATTAGTTGAGAGTGAAGATAGGAATAAAGTGTTTGTATTTTGAAGGGGAAAAGTATGAAATAATTGGGTAGGTGAGTTGGTGAGTGAATAAACTATGAGATTAAATATAAATTCTGAGTAACATTAGTACATATTTGATGTTAGTGGATATAGATTTATCTCACCATTATTGACTGAATGGGTGTAGGTGGGAGCTAGTCTAAGGTTCAGTGTAATTTGTGTTGGAGTTTTTCCAGTATAAGGAACTAATATAGAAGCAAGGGAATTGAGAGTATATTAAAGAGGGCAATTATAAACTATTTACTGCTTTAAGTGGATAACAAGGACAGTAAGAATATGAGGGAGACAAGTGACAGTGAAAAGTGTAAAGGGCCATTAGGTAACAGGATGTGGTGAAGCAAAAATTTCTTGAAGTCAGAATAATGGAGGAAATGATTTGGAAATGTAGGAGGCTTAATTTAGAGCAGGAGTACTTGAAATGAAGATTGTGGAGGGATGCCAGATATTGACAATGATAAATTCTAGAATGTGACAAAAGTTGTTAATAGAACAGGTAAGAAAAAATACAAGACCACCGGAGGTTAAGGAACTGAGAGTCCAGAATGTTGGAAGAATCATCTATGTAGACAAATCACTAAATATTATGAGAGTATTAGTGTCAGAGAGATTAACAGTGAGCTAAAATCTTCAAAGAATCAGGGAAATGACCAAGGGTTGGAAGATGACTGAAATAGTTGGCGTTGTGCAATGGTGCAGTAGTTTGATGTTAAGAGAGTCAACACTAGAAGTTTTTAGAGGAGGGTGGAAGAATGGTCCAAAAGTTGCAATTAGGAGCAAAGAGAACTTTCAGGCTCAGTAGTACAAGGAACATGGAAAACAAAGCAACCAACACTTGGGTTACCTGCAGGGAAACTAAATGAGAAGTGCTTTTGAGAGTCAGGGTTTTGAGAGTCAGAATAGATTTTCAGACCCTTATATAAACACATTGTAAAATCTAGGGGCAACTACTACAAAGTTTTAAAAGGGTATGATACGTATGCTAAAAAAGGAGACAAATGTAAAATGTTCAAATAGAACCAGAGAAGGCAGGGGAAAAAAGGGGGAGGGGAATAACAAAAGAAAAAAATTAGTTCAAAGAGCTGTTTCAAAAAATATAAACATGGCAGATATTAATACAACTATGTCAACAAACACTTTAGGTGTAAATTATCTAAATATCTCTATTAAAAACCAGAGATTTTCAGAGTGGATTAAAAAAAGATACAATTGTATGTTGTTTACAAAAAAAATAAAAACTTTAATTGTCAAGACACAGGTTAAATGTAAAGAGCGGGGAAAGATACATCATTCTAAACCATCAAATAAAATGGAATAGCTATATTAATTTCAGACAAACTAGACTTCAGGACAAAGAAAATTATCAGGGATAAAGAAGGTTATTACATAACACTAAAGAAGTCAATTCTCCAAGAAGAGATAACAGTCTAAACATATCTCTGCCTATCAATATAACATCAAATTATGTGAGGCAAAAACTAGCAGAACTAAAAGGAGAAATGCCTTAGAGCCATACAGGCGGAATGGGTGTCATGTTATCCATAATAAGTCTCTTTCAACCAGGATTGCAAGACCAAGTTTATGTTAATAGGTGACTTTTGGAAATCCTCTAAATGTGGAGGGGCTGGTTACCAGCAGCTATGGCAAGGGGATGTTTAGACAATAAATACTGAGACTTTGTGAGGACTATTTGAGAATTTTGCTTTGGGTGAGGTGACTCTGCTAACCTAAAAAGTATCTAAAGACCTTTTAGTCGTTTCCTTCTACTATGGCCAAGGCTACTCTTTGGTTGGTAGTGGTGTTTAAATTAAGCAGAGGTCACAGGACTGATAATCCTTGGAGCAGTTCAGTCTGCCTGGCATCATCATTCCTCAGCAACATGCTCTAGCAACAAGGCACTTTTACTTTGTGCAGGCAGCTGGGAGTCAGCTCTTGGTTAGCTACCAACTCTCTAAGTGCCTCCTCGAATAAAAAGGTTCACCTCATATCAAAATTTGTACTTTATTCTTCTCATCTCCCCTTGCCAAAAACAAAAGTGTAATTAATCTGTCATTGGTTTGAAATATGTTATTTCTTTATTTGGCTTAGTAAGAGATATTATCCTATATGCTTTGGGTTATTATAATTCTCACAGTGAACTTACACTAGATAAGTTGCTGGCAAAGGCAAAATCAGTTTCTGGAGCATAATTCTGCTGCCTCTACAAAACAAAACAAAAGAGAAACCCTGTTTCTCTTAGGGTCTTGAGTGAAAATGTGAAAGTATTTTTTTTTTTTACAATCAAACGCAATTCTATTAATCTAGTCATTGGACCAAGGAGTTATTTCAACTTTTAAAACCTTTTATCTTAGGTGGACATTTGGACAGGCTGTTTACACTACAGTCATGCAATTACTTTAGCTGAGTTTAAAAATATATAATATCAAGCAAACAGCTGAAGTATTCAAGCATCCTGACAAGAAGTAATAGTGAATAATATTTGCATAGTATGACAGGAACTTTTACCACACTGTGTAAATAATCATCTAAATACAGCTAAAGAAGAAATAGCTGACCATAGAAACATTGACACTGCCTTCACTTTAGAGCATCTTGTTATGTAATCAGAGGAACTTACTGAAGGAAATTTATTGACAGTAATAAAAAAAGCAGTTGTGATGAAAAAGATTAAGGCACCCAAAGAAAATGGTGCCAGCCAAAATCTTTACATTAAAGGAACTCTTGGAAATATTTCATGTCTTTGAGAGCATGAGGATAGAATGTTAAATGCTGATCCCGATTTAGAAAAGAGTATGACACTTTGCTAAGGCACGGAAAACAGGTTCAACTTGTATAGTAAGTTGGACCATATGAAGAAGTTTTACATTGTTAACATTATTTTTGAAAAATGAAATAAACCACTTTAATTCTCAATGTTTATAATATTTCAAATCATAATAGACTAAGTAATATTAATTTTACTATTTTATTTTTCTATGTATTTATAATCAACAGTAGAGTTTTTAATGTTTTGACAAAAAGTTTTAAAGGTCACAAAATAATTAAAATTTTCCCTTTGATTCTGAGATTGTTTTTGCATAGTTTCAACCTACACGGTAATTTTTATGTCCCACAGTATTACAATAAGCTAGGAGTGTTTGCATTTACCAAGGATTAAAAATTGGGGGATATCTACTTTGTTTTCACAACTATTAACTACTAGAGTCATTGGACTTTCCAATTATTTCATTTCCATTGAATACTGAATAGTCATTGTTTCAGCACTTGAAATATTTATCAGGGTGTCAAACCTGTAACAAAAAAATAAATAAATAAAAATGAATTATGTGCTTTATTTATCTTGAAAAAGAGACAATTACCTAATAAATCCAATCTATTATTTCCAAAAGTTATTCTTTTCTTGTTAGATTATTCTAGTCAAAGGAAAAGAAAGTGACAATAACTGTGGTAATTCCTTACACTATTGTCAGAATTCACCATAGCCCTTCACTGTCTATGACCTAAAGCTACCTCTGAGCCTTCTGTTTCCAATTTCACTCACAAGGTCACTGAATAGTCTTTCCTTGCCCAGGAAACTGATATAATTATAAACAGTGCCCTCCTTCACTCTCAAAAGTGTTCTGGTTTGGACAATAAATCATATGGTCACTCTGATTATAGCTCTCTTAAAATACTGTCATAATCTTCCTTTAATAAAATATGTAAGTTTACTGCCATGACACCCTGAACAAGCCCGAACCTATCTGATCTCGAAAGCTAAGCAGGGTCGGGCCTGGTTAGTAATTGGATGGGAGACCACCTAGGAAGACCAGGTGCTGTAGGCATAAAAAATAAAAAATAAGGGATTGTAAGCTGGCAAGGTCTTTGCAATCTGTGAGGTCAACCAAGGGTTGCCTCGCCTAAAAAGTAAAATAAAGTAGAATAAAATAAAATAAAATAAATAAAATAAAATAAAATAAAATAAAATAAAATAAAATAAAATAAAAAAATAAAATAAAATAAAATAAAAAAATAAAGTATGTAAGCTTATATTACTTAATTAAAGAACAGGTAAAGTGGTAGAAACAGAGTTTTCTTGGCTCCAAAAGAACACTTTATTTTATATTGCATAGGGTAACAACACTGACTTTGATTTAACTTTGGGTTTAAACCTTCTCTCCATTTCTTAGTGCCCTTGGAAAGCAAGGAGCAGTAGTGTGAAAGAAAGGGCAGAAAAGTATAACAAAACTAAATTTCTACCTCCTGTGTTCTTAATTCCAAGAGATTCCTTTTATATAGCACAGATTTTTTTTTTTTTTTTTTTTTTTTTTGCTAAAAAATATTTGCCTGAGGTACAGACAAATGCTCTCAAATATTCTTGCCTTCTCTTTGTACATCTTTGACCATGTATAAAGGATAACTGTCACAGAAACATCTTTAAAATTAGCATACTAAACATTCCTTTATTATTGACAAGATGGAAGGGACAGATTAATTCACAGGTCAAAATGCAAAAATTTGAAAGATTCTTTGCTTTCATAATTGTCTTGTTGGGAGTACAATTTAGATTCATCCAGGAGACAGATGATGGAAGACATCTAATATGTAGCTATATACAAAAAAAAAAAAAAAAAAAAAAAAAAAAAAAAATCAGTTACTACCTCTTTGTACCACCAAGAGCTAATTCAAGTACAAAAAAATCAGATTCATGTCATCAAAATTCCAGAAGTTATTTCCAAAAGTTATTCTTTTCCTCTTTGTTTCTTGTCCCTCTTTCCTCAGTGAAATTTTAAAATCTGTATTCTCAGATTTCCCACTGTCACTACCCTTTTAACATTCAGCAAATGATAGGCAAAAATAGAAGGCATCACATGAGCTACTTCAAATACATCAATACTCCAAATACAACAATATCTATATCTGTAGGGGTCTAATTTTCTTTTCTGTATTCATCGTCAAATGGGTTGGTTCCCAGGCCTGCAAGTCCAGCTTTCCAATGAAAAAACCCACTCTTTTTCAACTTACCACCTCTACTCGACATTTTAATCTTTCCCTCTACATTGGGCCCTACCCTGAAGTAGTAATAATGTCTTTAAAATTCTTACTGGCATCATGTACTTTCTATCAGGATATAAAAAACATCTTGTCTTACATTAACTTCCAAGGTTCTAGAGAGAAAAGCCGTAGTCTATGCTTTATTTTATTGCTTCCTCCTCATTCTGATTTCAAGCCATCTTTAACTGCCCTATTTGAGCACTGTATTTTTCATTTTTATATATATATATATATATATATATATATATATATATGCAACATCATAATTGCAGTAAAATAACTATTTGCATAGTACTTGACTTATTGTTTTGATTCACCTTAGATAAAAGCTTTTGTAAGATGTTTGAGGGCAGGGTTCATTATTACATCCCCAGAATTTAGACTATGTTTAGTCTATATTAGATCTTAGTAAACACTTAAATATTTGTTCAAAAATAATAAAATGTTATCAATATTTAACCTATATTACTTCATTTATAATACTCTTGCCAGAGTCACCTTTTAACTGTCTACCAATCCTTTATTTGTAGACATGTCTTGGGCTTTGGAGATGGGCAGACTGGGATTTGAGCCTGCATTCTGGTGCTTGTTACTTACGTGACCTTAAAAAGTTTACTTATCCTCTATGAACTTCAGTTTCCTGAACTGAAATTTAGAGATAATGATACTGATATCACAGACCGTTTTAAGGTTAAATAAAACATTAGCTAGAAAGATCTTTTCCAGTTTTGGGTTCATTATAGGCATATAATAAATAGTATTTGTCATCACTCGTGTATTATTTAACCTTTTTGAGGTGTTTTCACTGTAGATTACAGTATTCTTGAATCTTTTTTAAAAAATGAGCTCCCATTGGATCATACCTTCTTTTTCTCCCTATTTCTATAATTATTTATCCTTAAACATTTGTGCTAGTTTTTTTTCTATTTTCCTGTCCCATTTATAGTGTGAATATGTAGGATTTTATCTTTTGGCTTCTCCTTCTCTCAATCTACCAAATTCATTGTAAGTGTTGTCATTCGATCTATTGATTTTTTTTTTTATTGAGTGTTGTCATGCGATATATTGATTTTTTTTTTCATTGACCAAAACTCTTTCTTGCCGAGCTTAAATTCCTCTTGATGATAGGGATCAGTATTCATTCATTTTGTATTCCCAATGAAAAGAACATAGTTATCATTGATAAATGTTTGCTAAGTAAACAATGTTTAGTAAAATTATAAGTGAATAATTAAAAAATTCTCTATTACAGTTATCTCCCACTCAGCCCCAAGCTTAACTGCATTTTATGTCCATGTGATTTTCACAAGCATCATAAATTTAACATATCAAAATGTATACTCAATCTCAGTTCCAAACATAAAAAAACACACATATAACCGATAATTTTTTCTTATGTATATATTCAAAATGAAAACTTAAAATTACTATAGTCTCCTCCCTTTTATTCATACCTCATATCTAATTAAGTTGTAGCATAAAAAAAATTCATTGCTTAATTTTTCTTAATTTCTTAACTTTCTTAATTGGTTTCTCTGATTCAGATGTTTCTTTCCTGAATAAAGTAAATTATCAAAATAATACATTAAAACAATGAAAAATCTCCTGTTTGACTATAAGTACTCCTTTTGCCTATGGAAAAAGACCAAGTTTATTAAAAATTCAGCTATCGAAGAAAACTTGCACTTCAGCCAGGCTTAAAATATTCTCAGTATCATAATTGGATATATAATAATGAGTGAGATACCTTTTCTACATTTAAGCAATTAAAAGTCTAGCAGAACAGACACATTTGTAGCTGTTGACTAAAAATATAAAGTGTGGGAATATGAAAGAGAAAGCCACTAATTAAGCATATTGTGGTGGAAACAAAATTTTCAAAGAAACAATGAGGTTGAAACTTTGCAATTCAATTGGATTAATCAAGTTCAAAAGGAAAAAAAATAATTCAGGTAATAAAATCATTAAGGATAAAAATTACAGAGACAGAAGGGAACCTCATTCAGGTTAATGCTGATGACAAAATCTGTTGGTTTGGAGCATGCTACATATTATAGCAAATTAAATGAATAGATTGTGCTGAATAGAAAGGAGTTTAGTATTCCACCATTAGAAATTTAGCATTTTTTTCTACACTCAAATATTAATAAAAACAATAACAGCAAATAATCATGAACACTGAAATAACTTTATCTGATTTGTTCCTTTGTATTTTAACTTAAATAACACTAAGTAGGGTTGAAACATGTGAAAATAAAATAGATAATTTATACGATTGTACCAAGTGGATTATAAATAAGAGTATAATTTTTCCTTAGTGTACAAGAACTCAGAAGGGGAGGAGAATCCTATGATTTAATTTGCATCAGTGATCCATTAAAATTTGACTCATAATTGAAAATAATAATTAAGCATTATTCTCTTCTTCCTGTTTTGACAAGAACCAGAAATCACAGGGAATAAGAAATATCAAAGAAATATTTTCATTACTTATGTGTTGTGATATGCCTCATGAACTGAAAAGTCTAATAATTGCATACCCTTGCTATTTGAACTTGTGATATAAGAATTCTCCAGTGACTTCACTCAGAGGGAGGTGGCAAAGATAAAAGGCACAAAAGCTATTTATTTAGGAATAGCCAAGAATTAACATTGTCACTTAAATTCTCCCTACCTGTACCTTAACAATATCAAGAAATTTCTGTGGACATACCACATATTATAACACAGACCTGAGTTCTATTCTCATTTTTCTGATTGTCCATATTTATTTTGGAGGAGTGAGACTTTCCACTATCTCCATGCCTTTTCCATGACTCTGAGTGTGAGCAAAATGTGAGGTCTGAAAAATAAATGAGAAAAATCTATGATACTCACACACACATGTGCATAATATGTATGCACATATATACATACATATATGTATATATGTATATATGTATATATACATGTATATATGCATGTATATATACATATATACATCAAAATATATGGTATAGATATCAAAATTTCCAAACATGTGTATATATATTGAAATTATTAATAAAAGTTATATATATTAAATGACATGATTGCTTAAAATATGAGAAAAGGAAGAATGTGATCTGAAATAAAATGAGATTTGGATTTGAAACAATCTGAGATAGAAGAAAAGTCATAGATACAGAGGAAGAAAAATGATGATAGGATTGTTAAATGCTCTCAGATAAAACTTCAGTATGTTTGGATCATTGTAACAGGATCATAGTTCATCTAGTCTGCTAAATTTTCTACAGAAACCTCATCACCTCATCATTTCAAGTGATGTTTCTATAAAATTCTGCTTTAAATTATCTAATATTTTCCCATAGCTTTCAAGTTAAAATTTGAATTCTCCCTATTATCTACAGGAATCCTAATGACACTACAATTTTATCTCTTATTAGTCCACATTTATTTCGATACTTTGAATTTTTCCTGAGAGTGCCATACTATCACTCATCACTTTTATTTCAGTATGCCTCCACTCCTAGCATTGAACATTGTACCCCTATCCAGTTGGGAGTATTTCCTCCAACTATATTGTTTCTTGCATGATATATTTGTGTTTATGAGCACTTATTACACTGAATTGTAATTTTCTATTTACTTGTCTTCTTTTCCTATCATAATACTATAAGTTACTCATAATACTATAAGTTAAAACTGTTATGCAGAAAACTTCTCAGGTTTTCCCAAGTGTTATGCATTTGGTGTGTAGTATTTTTTTTTTTTTTAATAAAAGAAAGTAAGAAAGGAAAGAATAAAAAACAGGAAGAAGATATCAGTGAAATGCTATAGGATTTTCAGGAGAGGAAAAAACAATTCTGTGAAGAAATTGACTGGACTATCTAGCAAAACCTAGGTATCTACTCTGATTGTTAATGCCACACTTTATATCTAGCTTCATTTGAAAGAGAAAGTCACCTGTTCATATTTTCTACCCTGGTCTTCCACCCTTAAAATGTTCAGACAAATTTCTTACTTCCAGAGAGATCTAATGGAAAACCTATCCTCTTTTAATAACTGTAGAGTCAAACTACATCAGCCATCCCCTTCTTTCTTAAATATGAACAGAAAAGCAAGAATCATAAGGTATATTGAGCACCAACACATGAAAGAGAATTCCTATGATAAAAGAAAAAGAAAAGGAAAAAAACCTATCCCCTCTCCCCAAAAATAAATTTAGGAGTCATATTTTAAAACACTCCTTTATACAATATACTTAGATGACATTAAAAGATATTATATTCACAGAGTAAGAACAGAATATTAAACAACAACAACAACAACAAACAACAAAAAACAGAAATCTCAAGAATCACATAAGGTTTTATCAGATTAAAAAAATGATTGTTAAAATCATAATCAATAGAAAGATTGAAAAATAAACTTTAGGATAGCTCCTAAAACTTAAAATCCAAAAAAGACAGAAAATAAAAAGAAGAGATGACAATGTGAAAATCCTAACATTTGAAGCAGAGAAGTCATGAAAAGAACGGAAGAAATGAAGTGGAAAAAATGTTTATTAGTAGTAGCACATGTTTTCTCTAAATTTAAAAGACATCAACTTTCAGACTTAGAAGGCCCCACAAAAAAAAAAAAAAAGATTAGAAAACACTCATATCCAGAATATCGCAAAATTTTAGCTCCCCCAAATGAAAAAAAAGTCTTAAAAGCTAAAGTCAGATTATTTTTATGGAATAAAAATCACAGTGGGAACAAATTTCTTATTAACAACATTGTTTGCTAGAGACAATTAAGCAACCTTTTCAATATACTCTAAGAAACTAATTTTTAACCCTCAAAATTATATCTAGCCCAAATAAAGACCTTCTCAGAATGCAAGTACACAGAACATTTATTGCCTATATATCCAGCTAAAGTCCATTAAAATTTGAGTATAAAAAGTAATTGTAAATGAGTGTAAAAGATGAAAAAAAAAAGAAAGTAGAAATTCAAGAAAATTGAATCTAACCTGAGAGAGAGAATAGTTTGATACAAACAATTGTTAAAAAAAAAAACTAAGAAAGACAAAAAATGATTTTATAGAAAAATGTATAAATAGTTACCATATTTTCATGTTTTAAAAATAATTTTCAGAAATATTTTAAGATTTTGAACCCACTGAAAAGGCTAGGGAAATTAGAGAACCTGAAATTATTGATGAGACTATATAAAACGGATATTTTACTCACCATTTTTCTTCTGCTTTAAGTGTTCAGAGAGTTTTGAAGTAAAATTGTTCAACTCTTTTAATGTATTTCCTAACATATTTTTGAAAATGATGTGCTCAGTTGAAACATTTTTTTGCATATCCATGTACAATGCTAAATTTCTCTCCAGCTGTTCTATAATGCTTCCTTGCCTGTCATACGCTGTTCTGTTGCTGGAGAAGAGTTCCTGGCAATCTATAATTCATAGCAGGAGATTCAAAACTTTATTCAAAGTCTTCCAATAAAGTATATTAATAACATAATAGTTATTTAACAATTTTATGGAAAACATATTAAAATGATAGCTACATGCTGCATGTAGAACACAAATCTTATATTACTTTTAAGATTAAAATTAATTGAAATTAAAATAATTTATGTTACTCAATAGAGAATTAGTTCCTTGTTTAAGGAAGTGGCCAAATAAGTAGTTAATTTATGAAAATGCAAACCACATTTTTGAGACTAGGAGGCACCAGAATATATTGGTGAGCCTATGTGTTGTGAATTTAAGTTTCATGAACAGATATAACCATAATTTAAGTATGGAGAATTGGTAAACACCAGCTTCAGAATTTAAAAAAAATAAAATTCAAAAGACAGAGCATGTCTCTAAGAACTTCAAAAAAATTTAGAAAACTTCATAATTTATCCATCTTATAGATTAGTATAATATAATCTGGCTTTTCTTGATAAACAGATGTTAGTTTACCTGGCAGCCCCGAAACTTAATAGGATCTTTAATTTTTCATTTAAGTTTTATGAGGGTTAAATGAGATAAATTTTTTTTTAAAAAAGGGCATTCAAAAAATGTTAGCCATTATTGTAATAATCATCTTCTTTCTATTTCCTCAGGATGCCTTTGTACTCACTGTTGGAGGGGAGGGAGTGAGTAGGGAGAGCATGTCCCTCTAGCATCTAGGTTTGGCAAGAAATGCTCCCAAATTACGAAGTGCATAAAAAGGCATTTTAATTCTCAAATAAATAATAGGTATTTAAAGAAAAAATTATTGCAGGGGTTGAGAAGGTATTCAAGAAAGAGAATAAAACATGATTAATATAACAAAGGATAGAAATATGAAAGAAAAGCAAAGGGTATTAAAACCCAAAAGTGTAAAATAAAATAATAGATACATGATTAAATATTCTCCACTGGTCACTTATAAATCACACAGGACTGTAAAAGGACACTCTGACCTTGGAAACTGAGGAAAAATGTAACTATAGGATATGTTTGGGGTAAAGATTAAATGAGATAATGCATGTGAAGAACTTGGGAAAACAGTACTCAAAATGTCAAGTAATATAATGTTATCAAAGAATTTATTTAAATTAAGTGAAATAATATCTACTCTATAACATGAAAGATTAATGTGTATCTTCATATTTTAATAGCCGTTACCTCCAATTAGTAGATACCAATTTCTTTTAGTTCCTTCTCCTTTTCTATATTTTGAAGTTTTGGCAATGTACATGTATTAGATCTTTATTGAAAAAGACTTCCTTTTTTCTTAAATGTGGAAAAAACTGCTGATAGGGTAGAATGATTTGCCTTCTCTTATAAATAAATTTCATCTTTGATATTCAAGTGCCAACTAGTTCCTATTTGTTTATTTGTTTGTTTATTCACTCATTCATTTATTCACTTAACACATTCAACCAAAAAATACAAAGAATGAATAAGCCAAAGTCTGTGCCCTTAAGAAGCTTTCAGTACATTGGTGGAAAGAGACCCTGTCCACCAATTATTACACTAATGGCAGAGAGTTTTTAACTATAGAAATTCTAGAAAAAAAGAATTTTCATTTGGGAGAAATTATCTTTCAAATGACAGTACCACGAAGCCAAATCATATTAACCTGAAATTTTTTGATTCCTGGGAGAAAACAACTGACTATTAATGAAAAACAAAACAAAACAAAACAGAAGAAAAAAATCAAGTAATGATAATGGCATTTTGAAAGATGTTTGCAATTAGTATGAGTTGGGCAAGGAAGAAAATATCATGAAAATGGATAATTTGCTTTAAATAAATGAAATCATCATGAAAAATCTTAGGTACAAATTAGTTACACTTTTGTTGTTGCATTGATTTTACCACTTTTAGAAAAATAAGCTTTATAATACTCTCTTAAGCATTAGTTGCATCTAAGGGACTCTGATTAAAATATTCGCAAGAGACTGACTAATGTTATATGGTTATACAGAAATGAAATCTGTTTTTCTCTCTAGTATCTTGAAATTTCATACGGATGTTTCTCGAGACTTGGATCTTGTGATGCACACAAGAACACCAAGGAACAGCTTCAAAGAAAAGTGGAAACTTACTCTTAACACCAAGATTCCCAGTCCAGTCAGCACTACCAAGTTCAGCATCAGCAAAATGAAAACAACAGGGCCCCACACTTTCCATGGAACAGTGTGACCTATGAGGAAGTATGAATTCAAGAAAATGAAATGAATCAACACATTCTGAACTGTTTCCTCTTTCCCAACCCCTCCATCCTTTTCCCTTCATTGTTTAGGAGTATTAACTCTATTTCTTTTTTGTAATAAAAAAAAATTGGTTTCAGAGTCAAGCAATCCTCTTTTAGGTTTAATCAATGTAAATACATCTCACATTCAGATTCTAAATATTTTTATGCATACTCTCTGGTTTATATTTTAATAGTCTTTTTATTTTTTCTTACTACCTTCTTAATTTTGTTCTCATTGATCTACCTTCTCATCTCTAGGTAATCAGTATTGACCAACGGCTGGATGTTCTTTCCTTAGTTTTCCCATGTTAGTATTGAAATATATGATTTAATCCAATTTTCAATCCAATTTCTGATAACTGATATTTTCAAGTGTTTTCTTTAGTATGTTACTACAATATCATCTATTTTCTTTAGATTTTCAAATTTATTGACATGAAGTTGCAATGACTATACTCATACATATTTATTCTCTCCCTCTTTATGAATATATTTTAAAACTTATTCTTAAAATCTGATAATTTTGCTTTTACCATTTTCCCTTAATTTGGTTTTTGGAGTCCTTTCAATAAAACCAGTCTTCGGATTAAATTATGTCTTCAAAACTTTTTTTTTTTTAATTTGTCTATTCTTCCTAAATGTGTTGTATAATTTGTCTATTCTCTCTTAATGTGTCTTATAATTTGTATTAATACATGTATTAAAAGCTTGGCTTTCTTCTCTGATTATGAAAGATTTTTGGTGATAAACCTTTCTCTAAAAACTGCAGCTATTTTTAAAAAATGTTTTCATTTGCATCACATTTTAAATATCTCTGATTTCATTTGTTTTGTTCTTTTCAATCAAAATATTATTAGAAATATGCCTTGTTCTAAATATTTAAAATTATTTTGATTATCTTAATATTATTATTTCTAATTTTATTGTATTATATTCAGAAGGATAGAGGTCTATTAATTTCTAAAAATGTAATATTTGGTAGATTAAAAATAAGGAGTCTGCAGAAGGAAGATAAGTCAAGTACACAGATAACTACATTTAAATAAAAAGTATTATAGTAAAAAAAATCAATAAATAACTCTGTTTTAAAGATACATTATCTTAAGAATTTACAATCATACAAAATATGTATATTTATATCTATTAAGCAAGTGTACTAAGTATTGAATAATTTATTTCATATTTATCAGATATTTTGCTAAGTATTCTATAGTAACGAAAGCAGCATATGAAAATCTCTGAGTTAAATTTATTTCAAATAAAATCTCCTTGAATCTCTGATAATTTTTGTTTTATATATTTATCTCATATTTGATGCATACAAGTTTATATTTTTAGATTTACTTCCTGAATTATGTATATATTATATAACATACTTTTTGTGATTTAGATTTAATATTTATTTGATTTTTTTCTTGTAATTTTAGTCTTACTTGTATATCTTTCTTCTTATCCTAGTTACTAGCTCTTAGACACACACTTGTCTTCTGTTATAACATAAGACACCAACTCTACTCCTCCCACTAGTTGCTGTAATCATGCACTGCTTCTGAGTTACAATAATATTACTATATAATTACCAATTCCACTATCAAATATGAACTTTTATACCTTTATTCTCTCATCTCTTCTCTCTCTAACCCTAGTTTAACTGTGAGAATTTAGTAAAATTTATTCTAGACTACAATAGATTTTCTCTTGCTATATATCTGCTTCATTGCAAGAATAATTTAACACTTTTATTATAATTTTTATTATAGTCATTTCATCATCAGCTTTTACTTTTTTACTTGTCTATAAAATTCTCTTTATTTTGAGGTCATTAATTCCCTTGTGTCTAGAAATTTTCTTGAGTATGTTTCTCAGGTGGAGTGTATGATAATTTTTTATTTTGCTAGAATGGATAAATTATAACTTTTTCTAATTTGGGATGAGTAAATGGTAGTTCTTTTTTCTTTATACTTACTCAGTATTAGAGGATATCTAACTGTTTTTTAATTATTTTTTTTGTTTATATCTACTTTTTTTCTTCTTTATGGAATCTTATTATTTACATATTAGATCATTTGGCCTTTTTATCCAAGTCCATCATAATTTTTATATTTCTTTAATTTTGAATAATTTTTCTGTATAATCTTCCAGGACATCCAATTGGATCTTAATCATCTTAACCCTCTCTTTCAACTCATCTTCTACAATTATTACAGTGAAAGCTATATCATTCCAATTTAATATCTTAAATGCTATAACTTAATATAAATTATCTTGTTATGTCAATTGTTCAATTTGGTCATCTTTCTCTTCCAGGATTTTATTTTGCTATGACCTGACTGGGATCTTTGGCTTTTTCTTCCTACTCTGGCCTCTGTTTTCCCTTAATTTTATGTACTCTTGGGTTTGAGATCAAGATTTGGAGTACTTTGAGATGTGTCAAACCTCTGTGTGATAGAAAGCACACTTGTTTCTTTTACTGAGTGTTGTCAATTGCCAGAAAACAAGCTTTTCATTCTATGTCCCATAAAAGAAGAAACCTGGTCCAATGTCTTATCAGATGTAAAGTCTAGCACTCTCTATGATTGAATTGCAGAAGACCTGTTTTGCATGCCTGTTCAGTTTGCATATTAATCCTCTGAGTCCACAAAGACAAGCAAGTCCTTCTAGAACCACACAAGAAGGTTGCCACCACCTTTCCTCTATGGAGTTCAGTATTCTCAAGAGACTAGGCTCTTTTCATAGGCTACAAAAGCCTGAATTTTCCCCTAAGCTTTTTTTTTTTTTTTTTTTTTTTTTTTTTTTTTTTGTGAATCTCTTAGCTAGCACAGAGGTAAACAAATCTATTACCTTTTCTTTTCATTGGAACACTAAAAGAGTTTTTGGATATATGCATACCTTCAATGTCCTGCCTATGTTAGCTCCATTCAGGGGAAGTATTGATAGCAGGAAATTAGAAAAAGGGGGAGAATAAAAGCGCATTTTTGCTGATTAAAATGTTGATTAAAGTGAATCTGGAATTAATCATTATACATCTCATTCCTTTACCTTGGTTTTCTCTAAAAACTCTAAAATTTAAAAAGAAGGTTATAGAAGGCATAGATTCACAATAAGAAAGAGAAAGGAATAAAAAAAAATGGAATTAGGAAAGTAGGTCATAGATACAAAAGCTACTAGTAACTTCATGTACTCTTAGAAATTGAACCAACCAAAGTCAGCATTGAGGACACAAAAGAAGCAAACTGATTCTCACTTAAGAAACTCCTAAAGCTCCATAAATTGATAATATCTGGTACATTCCATGTGGAGGTGTGGGTAAGCCTGAAAACTGAAAAGGTACCTGAAAGTCTATGTAAAGATACAGATAGACTCCCCTCACCCCATATTTTCTCCCCCACTTCATAGAACTGAGTTACCCTCTCCTATCCATTCTCATGCAAGACTGCCTGGGGCAGAGTATTGGAGGATTCCTCTCCAAAGCAATTAACTGACCCCACCTAAAAAACCTATGAATGTTGACAATTGGATTTTAGTGAATTGCTCCAGTTCATGAAGGCTGCACTTTAACAAACCCATCTCATACATACTGGGGTCCTACAAATTGATTTGGTATCGTACTCTTAAATGATCTCCAGATATTTAAAGAAAGCTGCCAACATGAAAGACTGAGGAAAACATGAAACACAGACAACAGGAATTCAGAAGAAGCATAGATAATACAACGAGAACACTTTAAAAATTTTGTAAATACACTGATGGAAGTGTAAACGTGGAAAACAGTTTTGACCGTTTCTTAAAAACATACTCCATCCAACCTAGAATTCTACACCTAGGTAGATATTTACCTAATAAGATTTCTAAAAATATTTTTACACAAAGACTTGTACATCATAGTGAGATAAGACATCACTAGTAAAATTCTTAATCTTTTAGCAGGAAATGAAATGGGACATCTCTTGCAGAGTTAATCTTTTTAATGGATCTAGTTAAGTTTTCTTTCCTTCTTTCTTTGGAAAAAGTCTCTCTTCCTCAAATCTTGGTAATTGCCCTGGCAACTCAGATCCTCTGGTTATTGATAAGGGTCATCAGTCCATTCATTGTTAAGCAGAAATGGTGTTAAGCCAAGCAGTGCCCTTAGAGTCTGGGGGGTGGGGTGAGGTGGGGACTTTAAGCCAAAAGTCTTTCTTTTTACTCTTTAAGAAATATATTAACAAGTTTGTTTCCTTTTACTCACTTAATAGGCAAACAATAATAGAAATTAATAAATGTGTGATTTAAATAACAAGTTTGTATTTTATTTTCCTTGTCTAAGGACTGAGGTGGCACTTCAGCAGGAAACCCAAGATCCCACTTTGACTGAGGCAGAAAGGGAAAGAGCTCCATGAAACCCCTGTAGGCAGGGACTATGGCCATTCTCAGCAGGAAGCAGATATTAAAGAAGAGACCTCTTGTCCCTCAACATCCATACTAATAATAAGGGGGTTCATGGCTCTTAGAAAAGAGGTAGGCAGGAAAGTTAGTTAGGGGGTTTCGGGTCTGCCTGAAAAGACACTAAGGTCATCCTTTCTTAGAAGGAGTCTGCCCTAATCTGCCCACAATTAAGCAAGCCAGAAGGCATTTTTTAACTCACACAAAGAAACCAATAGGCAG
>CM053503.1:19031700-19120420 GCA_028627145.1 Eidolon dupreanum | reverse complement strand
CCCTCAACATCCATACTAATAATAAGGGGGTTCATGGCTCTTAGAAAAGAGGTAGGCAGGAAAGTTAGTTAGGGGGTTTCGGGTCTGCCTGAAAAGACACTAAGGTCATCCTTTCTTAGAAGGAGTCTGCCCTAATCTGCCCACAATTAAGCAAGCCAGAAGGCATTTTTTAACTCACACAAAGAAACCAATAGGCAGAGATTTAGGTACCAGTCTACTCCAGTCACTCGCACCTGGCAATGAAGACCCCAACGACTTTCAACTCATCATTATAATATGATGCATATGCCCAGAAGTTCATTAATATCATTATAACAGACTGAATTCTGGGAACAAACATGTGCAGAAAGCAAAATGATGAATCACTGAGTCTTGTCAATCTTAATTGTCAATCAAGGATGCCCACTCTAAGTAACCACCCACAGCAAAAAAGGGATAAGAACCCTGAAGTCTGTTACCAGGGCTTTTGAGCCATGTTTCTCTTTTTCAGGCCCGCTTCCACTTCTGGAAGTGTACCTTCCTTTCTAGTAAAACTTTTCTTTCCTACTGTATTTCGGTGTCTTGCTCAATTCTTTGTTCGAGACATCAAGATCCTGGACAATGCACTGGGAGAGGACCCCACTCTCCGGTAACAATAACAGCTTAATTTATGCTAGCCCGAAACTGGGAGCAACTGAAATATCCATCTATAGGTAAATGGATAAATATTGTGTTGTTTCCAATGGATTACTATTCAGAAAAGAAATTAACTGCTAATACGCACAACGTGGATGGATCTCAAAAACTTTATACTTAATACAAAAAGACAGAATGAAAAGCACATGTTATTTGAATTCATTTATCTAATATTTTAGACCAGGCAGAATAGTCTAAGATGACAAAAAGTAGATTAGTGATTACCTGTGGCTAAGGTTGGTGGTGATGCTGGTGAAAATAACTTGAAAGGCACACAAGGTATCTTTTGAAGGTGACAGAAATATTGTATATCTTAATTTTTGTGGTATATAGGTATATATTTGCTAAGTACTATGAACTATACATTTAAAGTGGGTGTATCATTTTGTATTTAAATTGCATTTTAAAAATGTCTACTTGAAAATACAAAACCATCAGAGAAGATAAGATTTTGCATCTGCACATAAAATAGCATGATATAAAAGAAGCCATTATAAAACAACAATTTGTTGAAAATAAAATGATACCAAGAACATAGTTTTGACAGGAAAATTAAAAGACAATTTAAGAAAATAATCCATGAAAGATAACAAAAGGATAAAATGATTCTTAAAAAGGGAGGGAATAAATCAATGAGGTTCAATATTATAAAAATAAGAAAAATTCAGAAAGGGATAAGAAAACTCTGGGGGTGAGTGAAGAAAACAATCAAAAAGATGGTTTCCCATAATTAAAGGACATAAGTTTATCAACTTGTGTTTATTCTCCTTATTTCTCTTCTCAAAATTTTTCTTTTATTTTTAAAAGTAATCTCTAATTTTTATGACCCAACATCTCCCACAACGTTTTTTTTCAGTTTTCTTCTTGACCCAATGGTTCTATTTATCCAAGTAGGTCTTACCTCTCACAGCTCTGTCCTCTGTCACCTCAGCTATGCTCTCAGCAGTCCCTGTTCCATTTTCAGCTACTCCATCCAGCTCCAATTCTGGCACTTCATGATTATCTTTCCAGGAGAAAAAGTGAAAGTGTTAACAAAATCTTTTTTTGCTCTTGTCTTCTTTTTACTTTCTAATTATTCCGATATTCCTAGTGTTTCTGACTTGATTCTGATGATAAATTTTTTTTTAACATTTGAACACGTGACCTTTTACAAAAATGGAATTCAAACAACCTACCCAGATCCACATAAAAGAATAAAATTCTTTTGTAAGAATTTTAATAACAATTGTTAATTGTTTTGGGAAAATATATGACAATATAAATTATATCTCCAGCTTTATAAGCACATTGAGTCAGTTTCTTATGATAGTGATTGGATGGTGAGAATGCATACCTCTTCCTAAGTACATACAGTGCCTTCATCAAATATCATAAAGATGACTCTATTTAGGGAAACATCTCTAAAAGATTATCCACAAACCAAAACATAAAATTCTATGAGGAGTTCATAAGGAGTGACCTTTCTTCATCATTTGGATATAAACTACTTTGGGGTAACTTAATAATTGAAAATTTTATATATACGTAGAAGATATTTTATATTAAGATCTAAAGGATTTAAAAATAAGTTAGAAAACATACAAAAAGTATACAAATATGTAAATAACAAATTATAAAGAGCAAAAATAATCTCAAGAATGCACAAGAAACTATGTATCCCATGGCAATAAAGAAATTTCAATAAATATGATTTTTATGTTTTCAAAAATTATCTTCCTACTGCTTCATTGTTATCTCTAACTTTCAAGGGATTGAATTGCTGATTAAAACAGACTGCAGTGATGTGGGCTGAAATTATGTTATGTTGCCATAAGAAAACTTCAGTCTTTTTCCTGAATTCTCAGAAAGAAATACATGTTCGATGAACAGGATGTCATGGTCCTATGACTCTCATAATATATGTCTATTTTATATCTTTTAGTGATTAAATAAAAATCCTAGAGAGTTATGTTCATACTATTACTGTTTTTCTTTCCCCTAACAGCCTAACATGTCTAAAAATACATAAGAAATGCTGTTTTAGTAACACCAGAGATTTAGATTTCTGGAGGCTTAGACCACAGTCTTTTTTTCACACTATGATCTTACGAACTAAATAAGATAAATAAAACGGCTCTGGCATAGTGACTTCACTACAGACGAGCGCTCTGTAATCAATTCTTAGAGGAGTTCAAGAGCCTAGAGTGGGAGAAAGGAAAACCTACCAGCATAGTTGAGTAATCTCTTCTCTGGTCTGTCTGATCCTTTATAGAGGATCTTACCCTTTCTCTTGAGACTACAGCTCTCCTGGAGATTCTTTGTCTTAGAAAGATTTGGAAATTTGAGAGTAGCATAAGTCACTTCCTCAGGCATTACTAAATAAATAAAGCATAATTCAATCACTCTGTGCTGGGCGATCACTTCGAAGTTCGCAGAAGCTGTTGCGGGGTGATCTAGGCATGCAGGGTCTAAGTTGAGTGAATTACCTTTGTAAAAACCAAGAAACAAACAAACAAAAAAAACTGTCAAAAACAGAACTGTTTCCACTGAGAATTTCAGAACTGCACTATTCTTACTTCTGCATACTGCTTATCTCTTTTTGTCTTAATTCCTCCAGCAAAACACCTAGTTGAAGAAATGGTCTTAAGAGAAAAATGTGGATTTTAAATATAAACAATCCCTTTTTTTATATTTGTAGAAAAACCATAGGGATCTCCAGACTTAAGATCACTCTGTGAAAATACAATAATATTTATTTCTGCATATATGAAGTTACTAATCAGCATGTGCCTGTGAGAACAGTGTTATAATTACATGTAATACTTAACCTATTAACTCCCAGAAAAACCACAGGTAAGTTAACTCTCACCAAAACTTTTTCTTTCTTTTTACTTCCTATTTTTCTAGCTTGAAAAGAGTTCTGAGTACTAAGAGACAGAGAAGAAAAAGTGTGAAACTTCTATGAATTACACTAATAGATGTCCCCACACACATACACACACAAAGCAGCCACTGAAAAGAAAGGAGATATGTTTACAAAGTGACAGTTCTTAGAGTATATCCATCAGCTAAGGATCTGAATCCTAATAACCTGAATTCTGGGAGGAAAGTAGGTATGTATTTATATTAATCTATTTTAAAGATTGGGGATTTAGAAACTCAAAGAGGCCAAGTGCCTTGCTCATAGTTCAGCAAAAGATTAGTCAGTGGAAAGCATGTTCACTGTATTGTGACTATCTAGCAGAATGACAGCCACATAATGTATGTTCAATCGGTATCTTTAAATGAATAAATTATTCATTCATAACTAAACACAGTGAAAAGCAATTGTTAATATTGTTATTTATTAGAGCACCTTGATTGACTATCAAGAAAGACTGGGACATGCAACATGTGGACAGAACCACCTCCCACAGAATCAAAACCAAAAAGAATCATAATGAATAAATTTAGGAAAGACAGTGTTATGAAAATTGGAACAAGGAAAAAGACATTACCTTATACTACAGAGTCTGAAACATTTTAAAAACAGAACTGGTAAAACCCAGTAAGGGCTATTCATAACTCATTGCAATCAGGTACAAATATAGTGATTTTTTTTTATGATAGATGGAGAAACTGTATTCTGACTGGGGGTTGGCTGTTGAGGCAGAAATATGATCAGGAAATATGTAGGTAATATGAGCTTTGGTGCTTTCTCTAATATTAAGTAAATTGGGAATGTCTCTAGGCTTCATTTTACTTATTTATTAAAAAATAAGTAAAGATCATCCTAAAGTTTTAACCTATTTTTCTAAAGTTACATGATGCTCAAATTCTTTTCCTTGCAAGAATGAATCTATCTAATGTTTCTCTGAGGTCTTAAAACCTATATTTACTTTGAGCCTATAATCTGACTATTTGGAGTTGAGACAGACAAAGATCTATGCACTTGCATGTTTGTTCCATTGTTATTTACTAGAGTGAGAAATGATAACAGAGATAAATACTAAACAAAAGGAAAATTGAAATTCTATGCTATTCAAGTAATCAGAAGCCAAGATGATGTTTCGTTCCTCTTTTCTTAACAGAAAAACATGTTTTTGATGGATAGTGTCTGGGTAAAAATGGGGTAAAATAAAAACACTACAAAGTTAGAAGTTAAGAAATATTTTACATAGTTTTGGCAAAGAGAATATCTATATAGTCCGATATACTGTGTACCAACGTGTAAATTTTGAGGAAATGGAAGAGACCAAAACTCTCACCATGAAGCTCAAAATTTCACTGACTTTAATTTGCTCTGGAGCAACAGGAGTTTCCCCCATCCTCATTAATGTACTTTATTATCAGAGAATTACTTGAGGAAAAGTAATTTAGTATTCTAATCTTTTCTCTGAAACTCTGAGTAGTAGTTTATATCCTAAATCTTCAAAGACTCAGCTTTCTTCTCACAGATACAGAATTTCATCCCATCCTCACTCAATCATAATAAATTTTGTCTCTAGATATAAATGAGATGCATTTTATTTCCTAGGTGGATTTTGCCTGTTTGACCTTGGAAACAAAAATAAATATGTGTCCTTTTGGGTTCAGAAACATTCATTTATTTATTCACTTTTTCTTTCAGTCAACAAATTATTGAGTACATATTTACTATGTGCTATATATTATTTTAGAGCAAATAATAGAAATATTTTTCCTTAATATAGTTTACATTCTATACTTCATATATTTATAAATATGTACTTATATATTAGTACTTTACATATTTATTTATGGATAAGTAACATAATGTAAAGTAGTGATAGTGCTATGGGTAGAAATAAAGCAGAGTAAAAGACAAGGTGACAAAGGAAGGAGAGGAGGCTTATTTTAAATACATTACTCATGAAAGCCCTCTCTGCAGTGCTATCATTTTGCAGTCAGAGAATAAAACAACAAAAATATTACCTTACAAAAAATATGCTAATTGAATACCATAATACCTACTATCTCTTTTAGTTACCAAAATCATAAGAATCAATAATTTTTAAGTGTTCTTTGCTCTTCAGTTTCAGAGGTTTTAACTACTTTAAATTTCCCCCTTTCTTATCAATTTTATCATATTTCCCTATTTTTAGTTACTGACCCAAACCTAATTCCTTGCCACATCTGACCAAGGCAGGAAATATGTCAAACACTGTTTCCTCATCTTTTATAAATAATTATTGATGTTCTCAGCCTCTATATATACTGATCTTGTACCAGTAACTTGGTATACATTGACATATTTGTGTGTTTCACTCCCAATGATTCTTTATCCTGAAATCCTGAGTCAGACCCCCTTTGTTGCTGGCTATATCCAAACTGACTAAATTATAAACATAGCACCAGTTGAAAAATAATCAAGCAAAAGAAGAAAGATTATATATATATATATATATATATATATATATATATATATATAGAGAGAGAGAGAGAGAGAGAGAGAGAGAGAGAGAGAGAGAAATAATAGAAAAGATCAATGAAACCAACAGCTGGTTCTTTGAAAAGATAAACAAAATTGGTAAACCTTTAGTCAGACTCATTAAGAAAAAAAGAGAAAGGGCCCAAATAAATAAAATCAGAAATGAAAGAGGATAAGTGACAACCAACACCACAAAAATACAAGGATTATTAGGAAATACTACACATCTCGTCAGTATTCCCAACACGCTATCACTTATCTCATTCAGAAAAGTCCACAAGTGTCAAAAGATTTCACTTTTCATAAACAAAGAACCACTTTACCATTTGAGCAAAGGAAAAAGTTATTTCTTGGTTATTTTCTATGTAACAATATGTATTTTATTTTGATCAAAAAAAGCAAACTGTCCTCACAAAAACACAGTATCTCAAAACTTGGGTCTCTCATTCCCAAGCAAAAATATGTTCATTTACAACATGGAGATACAAGGAAATTGCTTAATACATTCTTCTGCAGGAATATAGTATTTCTATGGGACTGCAGCCATGCACCTGTTAATAGACCTGGGGCTACTGTGAGTGAGCAGGGTAAGAAGGAAGAAGTCAGCAAGATGAACTCGGTGTGGAGAAGATAAATGATGATCTGAGGACTACCAGGCACTTCCAGTGTCCACCTGTCATTCTGTGTGACTGCAGCAATCTTTTGAAAGTAATGCTCTCTGCTTTGATTTTGCTTTCCGGTTATTCCACAAGTTCGCCTCATTGCCCAATTCTGACCAGGACCTAAAGATGAAAAGGGATTCTGGGAAATGTATTTCCCAGACTTAGTGATCTTGGTGCCAATTTGACCTCAGAAAATCCAGCACATTCCCCATTTCTGTTGACAATTAGTATTGCCAGGCTTAAATTTTAGCCATTCTGGTGGGTATAGTTGTACCTCACTATATTTTTATGTTAAAGTCTTTTCTGGCGAATAATGATGCTAAACAGTTTTTTTATGTTTTTGGCTATTTGAATATTCTTTTTCATGAGGTACCTAATTAAGTCTTTCTACCCATTTTTTAATTAGAGTGTTTTTTTTAATTATTGGTTTGTATTGAGTTAATTATAAGTCTTATATAAATATGAGTATGTGTATATTATATTAATACAAACCCAGCAAATATATTTTTCAAGGCAATGACTTGCATTTTCACTCTATTAATGGTGTTATTAGTTATAATTCAGTCTAATTTTTCTATCTTTTTAAAATTATTGGTGGTTAGTGCTATTTAAGAAAAATTTGTCCACTATAAAGCCATAAAAATATCCTTATGTTTTATACAATTTTATATTTTGAACTTTTATGTTCAGCTTTATTTTGAATTAATGTCTATGTATGGTATAAGGTAGATATTATATCTTTTTTCATAAAGATATCCAATTAATTCAATTCCATTTATTGAAAAGACTATCATTTTCTTCCTCTAATGCCAGTGACAACATCTTTTTTATATAAATACAGTACCTGTATGCACATGAGTCTCTTTTTATTCTTGATCAGGTCCTGTGGATGCATATCTATGCTGGTATCAAGTCAAAGCTGTTTTATTATTGTGGCTTTAAAGTAAATTTTGATATTCAGTATTGTAATTTCTCCAAATATTCTTCTTTTTTCAATATTGTCATAGTTATTCTAAATCCTATACATTTTTATGTTAATTTTAGAATTACCTTGTCACTTTCCAAAATAAAAAGTTCTTCTGAAATGTTCATGGATTGTATTGAATGTATAGGTAAATTTGACATCACAAAAATATAGTGTTCTAATCCAAGGACATGGTCATCTCTCTACTTAATAAGGTTTTCTTTAATTTTGTTAGCAACTTTTAAAGGCTTGATTCCCCAGGAAACAGACTCTGAAATCAAGATGAGCATGATGAAGGTTTACTAGGGAACACCCTTCATATTACCTAACCCATGAAAAAGAAGGAAGGAGGCAGGATTGGGCAAAAGGGGAAGTTGGGCTGTGATGCATCCTCAGTGAGGCCTTAATCATTTACATCTGGAGCTGAAATAGACCTTTTGAGTTTCCCCCAGTTAGAGCAAGGCAGCCAGGCCTTTATACTCCCAAATCACTAATCATTGGATATAAGCTGCCATGGAAAGAGAGCATAATCTTGGATGAATTAATTCTCTTCAACAAAAGCAAAGGCTCACACTTGACAGTTGCTTGTTGGCAGCTCTCCCAGTGACTGAGAGAATAGCCCTTCAGTCCTAAAGGAGAATCTGTGTATCACATTGAGATTCTACCACAATTTAACTTTTTCTCAGCCTAGATCCACTTCTTCATGAAAATGAAGAGAGCCCCTGTTCATCACATCATTCCCAAGCTGTGACTGCTGAATTTGTCTACTTACCATCAAAATAGTCAATGGATTATAAATGTGTACTCAAGAGCGACAACTGGATGCCAATGTATTTCTTTGTTCGTCTCTATTGTTTAACAGCAGTCCTACCTTCTCCTGTTAATCAGTCATTTGCTCTTTCCAAGACTGTTTCATCTAATAAGATGTTGTGCTGCCTGGTGGTTTTTTATTCTTTAGAGACCAGGTTCTCTAAACCCATAAAACTGAGTTACTCTGGAGAGAAAGCACTCATTTCTCAAGTTGGTCACTGGAAACAATGTTAGTAAACAGGGTCCCTCCTGCTTCTGCCCTTTGTTTACAGACCCATGTATTTTACCAACTGAGGGCACAAGCATGGTATAGAAGTTATTGATTTAAAGCGTATACTACATCTTGGAAGATACCATCATGTTGTCATAAACATTAGCTCTGTGCTGGCTCTCCAATTACGCTTTCAACCAGCCTTCAGTCCTTTCCATTACTCTATCTGACCTCCAGCTTTATGTTGCTTCAATCTGTGACATGAACAGTGGATTCCATGGTCAATCATCCACTCCCTTACCTCTATGCTGGAAAGTGTATCCCTTAGTCTGACATGATGTTTTGTAAGGTCTCATTCTAGTTGATTGAATATTCTTTAAGTCCATGGATATCTGTTCCAGCTTAGGCCTTCTGGGTAGGACAAGCAATTTCATTTCCCATCTCTTTTTTCCCCCCAAAATGCAAACCAATCTGTATTACTAGAATAAACCCCAAATGGTCATGATGTATTATCCTTTATATATTCTTATAGTCAATTTTTTTCTATTCTTCATGAGGTTGATATTTACCTTGTTTATGTCTGGAAAAACAGAAAAAATTAGCTTCAGTTTTTAGTATTCTCACCCAAAACACTGAATTTATATTCAACAGTGTCTTGAATGTATCTAAATGATATAGTATGACTTTTGATATGACTTTAGTTTTCTTTCACTCAGCAAATGAGGGAAAAGAAGAAAGTTCAAAAATATAAATTATTATAAGAGGCAGGAATTTAGTCTCACAGCATCTTTATTCCATTTATGTGGTCCACACAATGTATATTCCCCAAAGTTGCCTTTACTTGCAGGATAACAGCTAAAGGAAAATAAGCGCACTAACTATATTTTTCCATATGGTACTTCATTCATTAGTATACTCTCAATCTTCACTGGATTAGCTAACTTCTCACATATAGGAAATTTTAAAAAAGTGCACTGAATATAATAAACACGTGGTCCATGTATATATCCACAATACATTTTGCTATTTAAGTCATCTGTGTTTCCTGTAAACCTGAAAGAGAAAATGAAAAATTACGCTTGGCAAGTCAAACATTTAAAACATAGTCACCCACACACAAATTATTTTTCCAACATATCATTGCTCCTAGGGTCTGCATTGTCTAAAATAAATTTTAATTATTATTGAGAATATCAAGAGTGTCCAGGTTACTCATATTTATTGACAGATATGCAATGTCAATCACTGCCTTATTTTTCTCTGTCTTTCTCTCCTTCTACATCTTACATTTGCTATTCTTTACTGTTAAACATAACACATTCTTTCCCTAATACCTGATATGATTTAGAATGGTGCAATTCCATAATAGGCTCAGTAGTATATCTTTGACACTGTCCTCCTCAAATGCCTTTCATAATCACCAAAATCAGGAATTAACTAATGTATGATATTTTAAGCTTGACATCATCTCCAAGCAACATATTGCTCTAGTCATTTTTCAGAGAGTTTACTCTGAAGTTCTGAATAATTACCAGCCCCTAATACAAAATTACTGATCAGGGATTATGCATTAGGACAAATGTGTAAGTTGAAAATATTATCTCTTAGAAAAAATGTAGCATCAATACTTAGGTTAATACAAAATAATCATTAATCAATAAATAAGTTCAATTAAAGTTTTCAAAAGTGAAAATTTCTATTTTAGGCAACATGATACAGATGTCATTTATCAGGGCCCTTTTCCAGAAACAAGGACACAAAAACATTGAGAATAATAAACAAAAGAGAATCATATATACATACATATGTGATTATAAACTATATACATATATGTTATTATATAATTTTTATTTCAGTATTATGTCTTGATGATTGGAAATATCTACCGTTTCCTTCCCTTTAGCAATATAAAAAAAAACACATAGAAATTCTTTTTCAAAACAAGATTCCTCCTATACTCTCCCCTGATAAACCCTTACCTTTACCTTTAATCTTTTACTCTAAATGAGATCTTTAAAGGTATATATCCATGTGTCCTCCATTTACACATTTCTTATCTCCCATTATGTCCTATCATTGCAAATTGCCAAAGACAGAGCTGCCTTATCTTTCTGACCCATATTCTTACACCTACTATTTCTATCTAAAGGAAAAAGCAACCAAAACAACAACAAAAACCAATCAAAGTGTTTATTTGATGTCTGGCCAATGTGGAGAATATGCAGGAATTTCAGGGTTCAGATTCAGTGTGGGAGCACCCCAAAACCGTTGCCCTGAATTTACTCTTGCTTGATGTGTCCTCAACTAACATATGTATAAATTCATGTGCTTGCAACAATATACAATAGGTTAAGACTCTGGTTTCTTTCTTTAGTCTAATCCTGTCTCTTCTCAAATTTAAAGGATTATAAAATATAGATGAAATTTTAGCATTATTTTTATATATCTTTTTTCCCATTACAAGCAGAACAAATATAATATGTGAATACACTTAAAATAGTATATTTATAACCACAATTTTTAAATACAACACAACAAAATATTTTATATATACCATATGTGCACTATACTATGGCAAAGTTCATTTTATTCTCTTTACCAGAAAAGTTCTTCTACTCTATCTCTAAATTTTCCATTAAAAAAACGGCCATTTCAAATATCAGTTATAAAACAAATTTCAAAGCTAAAATTTATTTTTGGTTATTTTTAATGAAGCATTATCATATTCTATTCTTTTTATCTGTAGATTTTTAAAAATTAGTTTGATCATACAATTAATGGTTAAATAACAATGGGCAGAGTCAATCTTTCATTATTCTTTGAATCCTAAAATTTAGTATCATTTTAAGTACAACTGATAGCCCAGCAAATTTTGTTGGCTTCTATATTCTCTTAGATAAAAGCACGATTTAAAGAAATTCTCCATTGTTTGGCTACTATAAATTTGTTAGTGACTTGTCAAGATAATGAGAAGACATTTATGGCAACTTTTTGTGTTATTGGATACATCGAAGAAGCCTTATAGAAAAGAATTCTGTAGGAATGCAATTTCAGTTGAAGCCAGTTTTAATTGTAATCTACAATGCTCCTGAAGAAAATGCTTTTACTTAGACCAACTATAAAAATTCAATAAAACTAAAGACTTACCAGTCAGAGGAAATAATTGTCTCATCCAAATTGAATTCTGTGTACTTTTTTGCGGGAGATAATCCCAGCCAAAAGTCATATAAATTTTGGGATATTACAAATTTCTACAAGAAATAGAGATGGTTTGTTAAAATAATTGTCTCTATGTCTGTATATTACCTCACAACATAATTTCTCACAAATTACCCTCAAGGTAACATTTTTAACATTTTACTGTTACTTTTCGATGTCATTAAAGAAAATTGAGAAAAAGTGTTTTGTTTGTTTGGTTGGTTGGTTAGTTGGTTGGTTGGTTGATTTTTTTACTCCAAGATTTCCTCTAGCGTTTATACATCAGTTACTGTCTCACATAAAGCAGAATTTACTGGTTCATGCATAACCTTAAATTAGGGTCAATGAAGTTCATAAATTTCAGGTTTCATATATTGAGCAGTAAATATTCAGTCTAGAGAAAAAGAGGTGGTTAATTACTGTAAACACATGTTAATGAAAACAGAAAGAGTAGGAGAAAAATTTAGCAAAGTCAGGTTAGAGAAGTGATTATAGAATAGAATTTAAAACCAGTCCAGATTTTTGTAGCTATAGTAAGTTTTTTCCTTATATTCCAGGCATTTTTTGAGTAAATAACTATGAATGGATCATTTGAGAAATGGATCAGATGAGGAAAAGCTATGGATTGATTTCCCTCTCTTCTAATAAAGGAGGACAAAGATGCTTAGAATAGGGAAGATGAGACATTGGGGGAAATGATTTTTTTTTTTTTTTTGCTTAAGATAAATATGTGATTACTGAGAGATCAGAAATATTGAGTAAAAAGAAAAATATGGAAATATTATTTAGGCATTTAAAAAGAAGGAAATAAATACATAAATAAATCTTCCAGAGAACTCACTTTTTCTTGGACCTAGAAACTCAGTGCAGTGTATCTGCTAGGCACTTGCTTTGCCACCTCATCTTAATTCTACTTTTTAATGCAGATTTTATGCAAAGTTTCTTCTTTACTAGTATATATTGGCTTTTTTTCTTAGTTAATAAAAAAAAATGTAAAGTAGTAGAAACAGAGAATCTCCTCTAATGTAGATTTTATGAAATTGGTAACCTTGGGAAGTATTTTCCAGATCTTCTGTTTTTAGATAAATGCTCAGATATTGTGTTCTGAAATTTAATCCTAAAGTTCCAGTTTGGAAATGCTCACAGACCTAAAAATTCTGAGTGCCCTGTATTTACTCATCTGCCCAGACTCGGAGATTCCACTAATGCTAAGGTCCTAAACTAAAGTTTTATAAATGCTACCTTAGCTGTGCTATCCTGAGATAAATGTACTGAGTCTCAGTCACCTCATATCACAACTAGAATAGTCCAGAATTATGTCTGGGTTAATATGATGGGGAAAATGTCTTCCTTCCTCACAAGCAGAGATCTACAGGACCTTACCAATACACTTTTGTTTGTAATCTTCAATAAGCTGGAATTAGAAGCAGAACATAGCAAGCCACTGTTTTGCCACGTGTAATAACTTTTAACTAGTTTATAACAACGGTCCTCATGCCACATCCATTCCTTTGGACAAGGTTTACATTTGTGCTCTGGAAGAAGAATGTAGTTTTACTTGGTGTATGTTGATAATCTTCATTATTCTTATTATTCCCATTGTCCTCTATGTTAAATTAAACAAATGTATTTGTTTTTCTTCTATTTATATCAAAGGTGAAGAAAATGAATCTGTGTTTCAGGCCCCTATAAACCACCACCATGTGTCCAAAACATAATTTAAACAACACACTTCAAATTAAACACTTGAATTCCAGTATATTTTCCTACTTCAGGAGCCCTACATGATAATTTTCTACTCTCCCTTTGTCATTTTTTTTGTATGACTACATGATAATAAAAGCTAATCACAGGAAAAATTGTGTCATGAGAATCAACCCAATAAATATACATCAATCCTGCTTTTTTCAGCTAAAGCATTTCTAGTTCTTTGACTTGTTGAATATTTGGGAGATTTTGCAAAAGCACAAAGAACATATTTTAGTTATAATAGCTATAAAAACTGTTAGTGATATTAAAAGGCTGATTCATCCTAATTCCAAAGGTAAGGCCTAGCTTTATTTCTTTTCTCTTGATTCTTATTAAACATTCACCGAAATTTAGAAATGAGGTCATCTATAAAGAGATATTCTTACCTCCTTATCTTATATTGACCTCAGCACCCAAAATAACCTAGTGAATGTTAGATTAAATAAACTGTATATCATTTATGTTTTATTAAGTAACTGTCATCTTCTGTAACTTGGGGGCCTAAGTCATTATTACTTTTTCTGTTTGTCTTCTAACTGCATAAAAATATTGTCTTTTGTCAACCACATTTAATTCTTTCCCCCAAGCAATGACTTCTGAAAGACTAATTCTCAAGTGACTTGTAAGTTTAGTTCATTGTCTAGCAAATAACTTAGAGGAAAACAGGATTACCTGGTTCTTTTCTATAGAGCTCATAACATAATTTTGTAGCTATTTCTTGCAGTGTGATAGAGAGATTGCTGATCTTCTTGGAACTATTCATATTATCCATCAGTAGTAGAGAAACATTCCTCTGAAGTTCTTCTTTTAAATTATGCAGTTTTTTAATTTTTTCCATTTCTCTCTTCGAAGTTAAGTGAACTCCAGGTCAAAAAAAAAAGTGAAATGATAAAAAAATTTTAATCCCTCAATACAACCATCACTTCTTTTTTGTGAAATAGTATTTAAGAATATTAAAGTTCTAGGGAAGCAGTCATTCAAAAGAGTGAGGGAAAGAGATTAATTACCATACTGTAAAGATCTAGTTATAAGCCCCTTTCATGTTTGCATATCACCTATAATCATTTCAAAGCTTCAATTCAGAGTAAACTTTCTTGTAAAACTCATACAATTCTAGGTGTTTTCCTTTTCAATCAAAACATGGGTAATACGTACATATGCTTCCTAAGACTCCCAGTCCAATCAGCTGCAGAAGGCACAGAAGAGTAAGAGCCAAGGTTCTTCGATGCCATACATGGGGAGGAGCAGGAGGTGCTGTGGAAAGCAAAATTAGCAAAGAAGCCTGCATATGATATACATTTTCATTTGAATCATTTGATCACTCATTCATTTCACTTTTTTTCCCTTCCTAACATGTCCCCAGTAAAGTAATGTGCTTTTCTAGAAACTCAAGGATATTTTAAAATACTTTTTAAAAAATGTGTTAATAGGTCAAAATATTTTGTTCAAGGAGAAGCTGTTATTTAGTAGGTCGATTCACTAAACAAAAGCAAATATGGAGTTTAGAAAAGATAAGAGAGTAAACCAATCAATCTGAATACAACATATATTTCCTGTAAAAACTGAGGAAACTAAATAGCTGGCAGTTAACAGAGCAGTCAGTCTGTGTATTCCTTTCTCAAGTGGACAATCATGAATGTCAAAGAAAATAATTTTGGTTATTTATGTTTTCCCCAGAAAATCATGACCATGGGACATAAATGATAGGCAGTCTTCTTGTAATATCTCTGGATGTTCTTTTGTCAGCCAGATCTTAAGCCAAATCTATATTATTTTCTCCTTAGAATTTGTCATATTTTTTTAGTAACAAACTTCTGTTGAATGCTTTCCTTTTATTAAACAAATAAATCCCAAAATAAATAATTTCCTTATTAAAAAATAGGAATTATGAACTTTATGTTATAAGTTATTTTACTTAAAAAATAAAATCAGAAATGAAAGAAGAGATATTACAAGTAGTATCACAAAAATACAAAAGATCATAAGTCTACTACAAACAATTATAAGCAAACAAATTGGACAATGTAGAAAAATAGATAAATTCCTAGAAACATAAAACCTACCAAGACTTAATTATAATTAAATAGAAAATATGAACAGACTGACTACTACTAAGGAGATTGAGTCAATAATCAAAAAATCTCCCAAAAAACAAAAGTCCAGGATCAGATAACTTTACTGGTAAATCCTGCCAAACATTCAAAGAATAAACACCAATCCTTCTCAAACTCTTCCAAAAAAATAGAAGAGAAGGAAACATTTACAAATTCATTTTAAGAGGCCAACGTTACCCTGATATGCAAACCAGATAAGGACGCTAAAAGAAAAGAAAATTACAGGCCAATATTCCTGATGAACATAGATGCGAAAATGCTCAATAAAATATTAGCAAATTAAATTCAACAATACATTAAAAGAGTCATATACCACTATCAATTGGATCTATTCCAGGGATGCAAAATGGTTCAACTTCTACACATCAGACAAAGTGACATACCACATAAACAAAATAAAGAATAAAAATCATATGATCATCTCAATCAATGAAGAAAAAGCATATTACAAAATTCAACATCGATTTATGATAAAAATAAAAACCCTCTCAATGAAGTAAGTATAGTAGGAATGTACCTCAGCCTAATATAAACTATATGTGATGAGCCAATAGCTAATATCATACTCAATGGTGAAAAGCTGAAAGCTTTTTCTCTAAAATCAGGAACGAGATATAAAAGCCGCTCTCACCACTTTTACTCAACATAGTATTGGAAGTTCAACTTAATTGCTTCTATTTTTTAGTAAGTTGGATAAAGATCTCTAAAAGAAATAGGAGAAATATTTGAGTAATATATACTTGACTTAGTAGAAAATCAAATGACATCCTTTAACAGTATCTCTGTCTATCTTTCTGTCTCTGTCTCTCTGTCTCCGTCTCTCTCTTTTACACACACACACACACACACACACACACACACACACACACACACATTTCTTTATTTAAAAAGAACATACAAAACCATGACTTTCCTGAACAACATATGTTCCTTGTTCCATGGTATTTTTTCACAGGGGAAAAAAACATTTTCCAATCTATGCATATAAAAATTCTATCCTATCTTAATTACCTTCAGTGTGATATTAAAAACTAAAAAATTTGTAAAAGGCTGAGTGTTCAATACATTGACCAGTGCCTTAAAAAAAAAACTTTATAATCATTTTATATGGACAGCTTTGGTAAAAATCGGAGGCTTAACTAAAAATTCAAATGGAAATTTGCTGTCAGTTCACTAATATCTAAGATTACAGGGCTTCTACCTTAATACTTCTACCACTTCCTGTACTTTACTCCTACCATCTTACAAAAAACATTGATAGTTCAAAATCTTACCTTTTATCCCAACCTGATCAAATTCCTGGATACTTTTTATTTTACTGGAGCAGTCCTGGAATTTTAGATCTGCATAAGTGACTTCGTCAGACATTGACGGCTATGAAAAGAAATCCTTACAAACAGCAAAAAGAAAAAAGAAAAAAAAAGAATGATGGTGAACTAACAGAGTTGAATGTTAAACAGGAGTTGCTATTTCAGTTTATAAACTGAAGCTTAAACTTATAAGCTTAAACTTCTGTTTTGAAACTCACTGTGCCAACCACCCATGTGTCTGCAAATGAGCTGCTGGCTTATTGTGGCCTCACACAAGCACAGAGGGCTGTGGCAAGAGGGAGCATGGTTCCTCTTTTCTTTTTTCTCATTTCTTTTTATCTGACAATTATCGAGTAGTTTTTAAAGTTGTGTTTGGATATGATTAGTATTATACAAGGGAAGACAAATTACTAGGGCAACATGATGCAGAAATGACAGAATTAATTGGAGAAAAACTTTCAAGCAGAGAAATAATAAAAAGTGTACAACCCTCAGACAATTACTAGTCTATTGAAATGACTTGGCATAGATGTTCTGCACGTGTCATGGCAAAGGTTGTGACAGAGGGGGTTTGCCTTAGCCAGGAAACCACATACACAGAGAATTCTCCCAGAGAAAGAGAGAGTGCAAACTCCACCTTGCCACCTTGTTACATTGTACAGTTAGCCTAAGAGGAACTAGGAATACCTAATTTCTCTAGTGACAAGAAATATAAATATTAAGGGATCTGGGACCCAGCAACCATGCTAAGGGTTATGCATACAGATGGCCAAGGTTGGTATACCAAATGCCGCAGAAATAACTTTGCAGGAGAGCTAAGATCAGCCCTGCTGTCTTTCTGCAGACTGGCTCAATCAATTTGAGTCAGCTCTCAGCTAAGCTACCGAAAAGACGGAGAAAATGTATCAGCAGAGCTATGCAGGTTAAGTGTGATGCAGCATACTTAGGAGGCAGGGGTTTGTTCATTCCTTGATCGAGTATGCAAGGTGGAGGTGAGGGTTGGGGAATGATTGTTTTGAGTAAGTTCTTTCTAATTTTCATTAGTAAACCATACCTTGAAATTCTTATTGGTATTGCCACATATAAATACCATATTATGGATAGGTGTTATTTTTTTTTTTACCAAAGAGAATATGTAAAGATTTTTTAAAGTATTGAATAAAAAAATTAAGTAAAATTAAAATAAAATAATAGGTTCCTTTTACAAGAGCAACTAAGCACTGAAAAAAAGGGAGGAATCACATATGCAAACAAATTACAAATATGTGCAATCAAAATGAAGACAACTTTAAAGTTCTTGAAAGAAGAAAATTAAAAATAAAACATGCTTTTTGGATTATAAGCATCAATGTTATGAGGAAAAATTGCTTCTCCTAAATTTATCTAAATATTCAATGTCAACTTAATTAAAATATTAATAGATTTTTTTCTACCTGGTACATGAAAAAAGCTATTGAAATTTATTTAAACATATAACTGTGAACATATTGCCAGCAACATTTAAAGGAAAGTATATGCAAAACATATAATGATTATCTTTTCCTAAGTACTTTATTAATTCTGGTTTCATCATTACAACTCTTTGAACTAGGTACTATTTTTATCACTCTTATTTTACAGATGGGGAACTGTGCTATAAAGAGGTTAAGTCCTGATCCAACATCACACAGTTGATAAGTGGTAAAGTTGAAACTCAAACAAGCTTCCTGGTTGCCTAGTTCAAATATATATCCATAGGCAATATACTTTCTATGGTGGGAACAGATTAGCTTTTCCAACCCTTGTATATAGATTTGTAAGTAAAAAATAAAAACATTAACATTTTTCCCCTTTTAAATTTCCCCCACCCCCCACTACACTATGGAGCCACTCAAAAACATTAACATTTTGGAAGAAAATGCACATCGGTGGATTTATTAATTATTGTCTTTGAGTGGGAAAGACCTTTTGAAACAAGACAAGAAACGCCATTCAAAAGATTAACACAACTGACAATATAAAAGTTAAATTCATTTATATGGCAAAATATAATGAAACTATCCATGGCAAACTGAATAAAATTATATAAATTTCACAGACATCAGAAAGGATAAAGAGCTAATCTTATAAATTTACAGAGAAATTTTACTAATCAATAGAAAAGAAATATTAATAAGAAAGTTGACATTGATACAATAAGTTTTTCTTTTTTTTGGAAGAAACTATTCTATAATCATTTAAAATTCATTTTTAACAGAAGAACAAAGAGAGATGCGGAAGGAAGACTTACTTTTTATTTTATATCTTATGCTGCCCTTGTACGTATGATTCTTCTCTCCTCCTCTCTCTTCTTTCTCTCCTTCCTGCCTTTCTTTCTATCTCTACTTGCTAAATCTCTATATTGTAAAGAGAAAATATCGGCATTTAAGAATACGTTTAAAAGGTAATAGAAATATAAATAACTTAGTTAGTATCTCAGTTTCTAACACAGGATCTGAATAAATGTATATATTGAAAAATTAATGAATGAATTAAAGTTTCTCTTTGCTTTAGAGAAGGTAAGAGCTGCCAGTTATATAGCAGAGCTATGCTCTGTTATTTTAGTCTTTAATTACATCATGAAATGTTGTTTAATCAATTATTAGTATGGAATGAAGAGTATGCAGTGAATTGGTAGGGACAACAAAGAAATTAAAAAGTCCTATTTCTAATGTGGTCATAATTGATGAAAATATTTAAATAACTAAAACTTCATACCAATTTATTTTTGGTTTAGAGCTAGCAAGATATTTAAAAATATGGCTAAAAAATTATTTACTCATGTATAAACTGAGATCTGGAATGATTTAATGAGTTTCTTCCATGGTTTTATGTTAGTCTTTATTCTAGTCAAATACTGAGAGAAGACCTTTAAATATAAGAGCAAATGTTTTCCAATATTAAAGATAAATGGTAATTAAATTAACCAGGACTTGACTTACTTATATCTGTGTAGGTTATTATAATAGAAACAAGGAAAATAAATAGAGATAGGTAAAGAGAAATTCACAGTGACAAAAGTTCTGAGACATATACCTTTAGAGTCACATAATTAAAGAGTCGGGAGACAACAGTGCTAGTGATATACTCAGGTTCAAGAAAGAAACCCATAGTCAAGATTCAAAGAGAAGAACAAGTATACACATTAAAAGGGGAGTTTGAAAAGAATAAATAAAGGGATAATTTGCAAAATGTGGGTAGGCTCAAACAAACAAACCGACAGACAAAAACAAAAAACAAAAAGGAATAGCAAAACATCTGGCATTAGCTGCTGTCGGAAGCCATAACTACCACTAAGCCTGAGAGAGCAAGGCTGGTAACAATTGACTGAAGCAGTAAAAGCCATAACTATGGAAGGTAGCCTCCCTGGAAGTACAGTCTTAGGTAGAAAAACTGCACTGCCATATCTTACCAATGTGGGCAAGTAGTCCATCTTTGGATCTTCTTCAATTGTTTCTATTAGCCCAAACTTACCTACAGATTCAGGAAGAGGATCCAGCAATATTGCACAAAAGAGTCAGCTATCTAGGGCTCTGCAAAGGGAATAGAATGGTGGAGAGTAGATCTGGAAAAAAAAAAAGAGTATTTAACATAGCTAATCTCCTTTTTCCCTTTGAAAAAATCCTATCAGCTACCAGAACATTGTGGGTTAGTATCAATTCAGTCATACTTCCAAAGAAACCTACATATATATTAGGAATTGTCTCACATGGTATAAAGGTTAAGAACTCCCAGGATCTGCCTTCTTTAAGTTGAAGAAGCAGGAGAGCTGATGGTATAATTCAGTCTGAGTCCTAAGGCCTGAGAGTTGGGGAGAGGGAGAAATAGGAAGTGGGAAGATGTCAGTGGTTTAAACGTTTGCCTGAGTCTGGAAGCCTTAGAACCAAGATCCCAATGTCCAAGTGGATGTTGTAGGAAAAGATGGGTGTCTCGGCTCAAGCAGAGAGAGAGAATTTGCTCTTTTTCTGCCTTTTTGTTCTCTGTAGGCCCTTAACTGATTGAATGATGTCTGTATTCAATGGTGAGGGCAATCTTTACTCAGTCTACTGATTTGAATGCTAATCTCTTCTGGAGATACCCTGACAAACACACCCAGAACTAACGTTTGACCTATTGGAGTCTCTCAAGTTTTGTCCTCTCAGTTTTATGAATTTTGTCTAACTTTTACAATGACCTTTTTGTAGTTTTCATGTAATACAAGCCACAGTTCTGTGGCTGGAACTAGAGATCTCCTTATTGTTCATTGTATAAAACCTACTAAGCATATATAAAAGTTAATGGTCAAACAATAAGTATATCTACACCAGGTTTTTTGGGGACATTTACTAAGAGACAATATCACAGATGCAGAGGTAATAGCAATTGCTGTCCTCTCACCTATCACACTCTGGAGTATGCGATATAATAATAATAATATCATCATAACATTATTAATAATTTTAATACTCCAGCATGTCTGGATGTCAGATACCAAGTAGGAATTCCAATGCTGCACGTGGCTAAATTCATGGCTAGGGAATCAACAGCTTCCCTGCTAGCATGATTAAGGGCTGCATTCTAAGCATTTTGATCTCGACATTATAATATGGGAAAATCTTGCACCTTCCCTACTTTGATGACTCAGCATTTTCACCTCAGACTGTAGGATGTGTCAGAACCTATCACCTGTATCCAAATCGACTATTTGAGCACTCAACTGTAGCCAGTTACTTTGGAAACTTACAGGAGCTAACTGGGAAGCAAATTAATCTTGGATGAGTTGATTCTCTCCTGTCATTCTAGTCTTGACTCCAAGATGTGGTTGACATTTGTCCCAATCTAGCTGAGCAAACACTTCGATGTATAAGGGCTGCATGGCTGGATCACTGGAGCAGACAGCCACTGGAGAGGAAGACAAGTTCCACACAACATGTAGAAAGCTGGAAGGGATGTCATTCATGCTTTTACAACAACAAAGTAAAGCTGAACAATTTTCAAATTCATAACTTTTCTTAAACCCATCAGAGATCTGAGGTCACAGAGTAATCAACTAAACTGAGAACTAAGGAAAGACAGGCACTTGCAAGGAGAGACAGAACACAAAATTTTGCTTATCCGGGGAAAGGTAAATATGCAACTCAAATAAGCTGCTGTAAAGAATTCAGCTAAAGTTTGTAATAGGTTACTAAAGGCAGAGTGTGGTTTTGCATGTGAGCGTGGAACTCCTTAGAGCCACGGACACAACAGTGAATCATACCCGCTTGAAGGCACTTTATAGACAGACCTCACAGGAGGCTTGAAAGTTTAAGAGCTAGTTAGGAGACTAGACAGTTTCTTTATAATGAAGGCTTGGGGGAGGTGAACAGAAACCATTGTACAAAAGATACAAAGTCCTACCAGGGAATTTCTCCCCTATGGAACAAAATAATGAAACCACTGAGGGGCAAACAACAAACTCTTCCTCTCAGGCCAAAGGCTCATTACAGCTGGAAGTGAAATAGAAACGTCTCTGTCTTCTTGGGGGAAAGATGGGAAAATGCCATGACAGTATTTACACTGGCTTCTAGGAGTCCTCTGCTAAACCCAGCTCTACTTATTCTCAGTATTAAGGCCCAATATTTTCCAAATGACTGAAAGGCAACAGAAAATTCATTGTGCTTATTTATGGAACAGCTGATTGTTATGTCAGGTTCTGGTCTTCACAAATCATAAAAAGTTTACTGAATGAAGCATAATCATAGCTACTGAGATTTTGATAAAGTCAGTTTTCTAGCGAAAGAAACTTCATAACACAAACTTCTAAATCCAGGCTGCCACAAGTGGAATGAAATAATACAAAATAGAAGCCTATGTACTTATAAATCAGAATTCTTGGTCTGGTGGTTACCATCTCTACCTTTTCTTATTTCTCAAGACCTCTGAGATCTGGTGGAGAACGAAGTACCCACTAGCTTAGTGCAGCAGTCACTAGAAGTGAGACAGATCATGAGAATGATGGCAGGCAACCATTTCGAACCCAGACCATCTTCAGATCATTGTACACTAGACAGAGTAGGCTCTGTTCGCCATTATCTTCCATATTCTTGGTTACTGTGCTTCAGCACAGTTGGATTTCCAATTTCATAAAATATAGCTATCGATAATACAAAATTTTTCATTTTCTACTTTAGGTCTAAAACATTCCATACTCATTCTGCAGTAACTCATCTCAAAAACCAATACTGGAAAAATCTGAGCAAAAGGGGGAGAAAAGTCTAGCTAGGCATATGTCATGATTTAAAGGTTTAAAAAGAGGCAACACATGCTGACGAATCAGAGAAAACATTTTATGAAACAGTTAATAAAATAAATAGGAGAAAACTTTAACATAGCCATCAGATTCCAGAAAACATTGTATTTATTTAAAAAGTAATTTGTGTGATTGAAGTATTTCTTAAGGTTTTACCTGCCTTCCCTCCCACTTAACAGGAACTGATAATACCAAGTTTATGGTCAAGGAAAAAAACCATTAAGCCACAACCACCAGCCACATTCATGAGGTTGAGTAGAATGCATAGATAGGCATCGGAGGATAGAAAAGGTAAATCTGGTGTTTTAAAAAGACCGTAGCTTTGTATGTGCACACAAAAGTTAACTTTATTCTTTCATTCCATTAAACTCACTCTGAGACTTATATTTCCCCAGACCCGAATAGGTTAGGGTCAGTTCCATAGTTTTTGTGGTCCCTTTCAGTGACAAGAACAGTCTGTTTTAGAAATTATTATGTCCAGCAAAATATCAAAACTCCAAGCTCTTCTATCCAAACTGAAACTTCAGTTTAAAACATCTTCCCTCTTCTGGCCTAGATGATTGCAGACCTGGAAGCATTCAGAGGACAAGATGTTCTGTTTGCTTCCTCATTTTCTCTTGACGTCATCAAATCCTGCATTTAACAGCTGCTGTTTCTGACCCCACATGGGGAAGAGAAAGCTGGCGAAAGACAAGCACAGATGTGTGCTGTTGACGTATGCTGCTGATGTGGTAAGCTTTTCACTTTATCTGACCACTACTAACTTCCTGTTAGTAGACAGATTTCTCTTGAGCTGGTTCGTGATACTATAGATCCTCATTATTAGGTTTTCATTGCCTAGAGTCCTCTTGCATACATTTTTTTAATTATAGTAAAATAACCATATTATAAAATTTCTCATCTTAATCATTTTTAAGTGCACAGTTCAGTAGTGTTAAGTATTTTCACAGTGTTGTGTATCCAATATCCAGTACTCTTTTCATGTTATACAACTGAAACTCTATACCTACTAAATAACAACTTCGCATTCCCATTCCCCTCAAACACTGCCAACCATCATTCTCCTTTCTGTCTGTATGAATTGACTAGTCTAGGCACCTCATATAAGTGAAATCATCAGAGTATGTATGTATGTATGTATGTATGCATGTATGTATGTATGTATGTATGTATGTATGTATGTATGTATCTGTCTATCTATCTATCTATCTATCTATCTATCTATCTATCTATTTTTGTGGCTTATTTTACTTAACATAATGTCCTCAAGTTTCATTCATGTTGTAATGAAGATCAGGATTTTCTTTGTTTCTAAGTCTGAAAATATTCCCTTATATGTATATACCACATTTTATTTCTCATTTATCAATCAATGGATACTTGGGTTGCTTTCACCTCTTGGCTGTTTTGAATAGTGCTATTATGAACATCGGTTTACAAATATTTCTTCAAAACCCTGCTTTCCATTTTTTGAGGATATATCCTCAGAAATAGATTTGCTAGATCATGTAATAACTCAATGTGTAATTTTTTGAGGAAATACCATACTGTTTTTCATAGCAGCTGCAGCATTTTGCATTCTCACTAACAATGTACAAAGTTCTAATTTATCCACATCCTTGAAACAGTTGTTATTTCTATATTTTGAAAGTAGCCATCCTAATGACTATTTTAATGGTATCTTATTCATTGTGATTTTAATTTGCATTTCCCTAATAATTACCAATGTTGAGCATATATTCACGTATATCTTGTATGTCTTTTCTGTAGAAACATCTGTTCAAGTCCTTTGCTCATTTTTTTAAATCAGGTCATTTGTTTTTTGCTTTTATTTTTCTTTTGAGATGTAGAAGTTCAATATATAGAACTTCTGAATTTCAGTCCCTTATCAGATATATGATTTGCAGATATTTTCTCCCATTCTGTAGATTGTCTTTTCACTCTGTAGATTGTCATTTCATGCACATTTTTTTTTTAATTTTAATGTAGTGCAACTTAACTGTTTTTAATTTTGTTGCTTGTGCTTTTGGTGTCATATCTAAGAAACCATTGCCAAATCCTGATTTGGCAAATTTCTCCCTAAATATTTTATAGTTTTAGCTCCCTCATTTAGGTCTTTGACCTATTTTAAGTTAATTTCTGTATTCAGTGTAAGGTAAGGGTTCACGTTTGTTATTTGGCATGTAGGTACCCAGTTTCAACATCATTAGTTGAAAAGACTCTCCTGATGATCTCTGCACTCTTGTAGATCACTAGAACACACAGGTGAGAAATGATTTCTCAACTCTTTATCCTACTCTGCTGGCCTACGTGTCTGACTCAATACCAGTACCACACTGTTTTGAGTCTTGTAGCTTTGTAATAAGTTTTGAAATCAAGACATGTGAAACTTCCAACTTTGTTATTTTTTTTCAAAGTTGTTTTGACTATTCAGGATCTCCTAAGTTTCCTAATGAATTTTAGAGCAGATTTTTATATTTCTGCAAAAAAAAAGTCACTTTTAGCATTTTGATAAAGACGTATTAAATCTATGTTGAATGCATTTTGTAATCACCCTAAGTCAGTTTCCCAAGGTGGGATGTACATCTGGTTACATATCACAATCCATTCTCCTCCTCTACATTTAAAGAAGAGTCCAATTTTCAGAGTGGGGTGTGTATGTTGTATATATTCTCTTCTGTAAGTTAAAGGCTAATTTTATCTATAATGATTGATTAGATTTAATAATAGATATCAATTTAACTTCAATTACATACAGAAACTCTATACTTTTACTCCTACCCTACCACTTTGTGTTCTTGTATTCGAAATTTGCTACTTTTCTATATTGTGTATCCATTTACATAAAGACGGACACTACACTATCTCATTTCTATGTGGAATATAAAATTGTCTGACTCATAGAAACAGAAAAGAAAGGTACTTATCAGGGACTGCAGGGAGGAGGAAATGGGGCAGTGTTGGTCAAAAGGTACAAACTTGCAATTATTCAAAATAAATAAATTCTGGAGATCTAATGTATAGTAACATGACTATAGTTGACAAAAATGCATTTTTTACTTGAAATTTGCTAAGAAGGTAAATCTTAAGTGTTCTCATCACAAAAAAAAAAAACAGAATAAAAATAGAATAAAATAAAATAATATAAAATGGTAACTATGTAAAGTGATGAATATATTATTATTTGAGCATAGTGATTATTTCATAAAGTATACATATATCAAAATATCAAGTTGTACACTTTAGTTTATTGGAGTAATGTTGGTTAATATAATTTAATTATGTAATTTTCAGGTGTACATTATAATTTGACTATATATTTTGTTGTGTGATTACCACCTGAAGTCCAGTTTCCTTCAGCTACCATATATTTGATCCCCTTTATCCACTTTGCCCTCCCTCTACCCTCCTATATTTGACCCACTTTACCTCATCTACCTCTCCCCTCCTCCCCCACACCCTACACTCTGGTAACCACTAGTCTACTGTTCATGTCCCTGAGTCTCTGTTTATCCTGTTCATTTGTTGCTTTTACGTTTATATCCCACATATAAGTGATATCGTGTGATTTTCTACTTTTTCAATCTGGCTTATTTCTCTTAGAATGATTATCTCGAGGTCCATCCATGTTGTCACAAATGGCAATATTTCATCTCTTCTTACGGCTGAGTGATATTCCATTGTAGATATGTGCCACTGCTTCTTTTGCCAATAATCTGTCATAGGACACTTCAGTTGCTTCCATATCCTGGTCACTGTAAATAATGCTGCTATGAATATCAGTGTGCAAATCTCTTTTTGAATATGGGTTTTCAAGTCTTTGGGGTAAAGACCAGTAGAAGGATTGTTGAATCATATGATAGATCAATTCTTAGTTTTTTGAGGAACCTCCACACTGTTTTACATAGTGAATATACCAAGTTATAGTCCCACCAGCAGTGTGTGAGGGTTCCTTTTTTTCTGCATCCTCTCTAACATTTGTTATTACTTGTCATGTTGATTATAGCTATTCTAACAGGTGTGAGATAGTATCTCATTGTGGTTTTGATTTGTATTTCTCTAATAGCTAGCAATGTAGAACATCTTTTCGTATATTTTTTGGCCATTTGGATGTCCTTTAGGAAGAAGTGTCTGTTCAGGTCCTCTGCCCATTTTTTGATTGAATCGTTTGTTTTTGTTGTTGTTATTGAGTTGCATAAGTTCTTTGTATATTTTAGATATTAGGCCCTTATCAGAGAAATTACTTGCAAATATATATTCCCATTGAGATTGTTGTCTCTTTACCTTGTTGATGGTTTCCTTTGTTGAGCAGAAGTTTTTAGTTTGATGTAGTCTCATTCATTTATTTTTGCTTTTACTTCCTTTCCTTTTGAGGTCAAATTCATAAAATCCTCTTTAAGTCCAAGGTTTTTGAGTTTAATCCCTATGTTTTCTTCTATGCATTTTATTGTTTCAGGTCTTATATTCAGATCCTCAAGCCATTTTGAGTTAATTTTGGTGTGTGGTGATAGACAACAGGCTAGTTTCATTCTTTTCCAAGTGGCTTTCCAGTTTTCCCAGTACCATTGATTGAAAAGGCTTTCCTTTCTCCACTGTATGTTTTGGACTTTTTTGTTGAAAATTATTTGCCCATATAAATATGGGTTTACTTCTGAACTCTCAATTCTGTAGCAGTGGTCCATGTGTCTGTTTTGCTGCCAATACCATGCCGTTTTGATTATTGTCGCTTTGTAGTATAATTTGAAGTCAGGCAGAGTGATGCCTCCAGCCTCATTCTTTTTTCTCAGGATGACTTCGGCAATTTGGGGTCTTTTGTGCTTCCATACAAATCTGATGATTTTTTTTTGTTCTATTTCTTTAAAAAATGTTGATGAGATTTTGATGGGGATTGCATTAAATCTGTATAATGGTAATAAGGTCATTTTAACTATGTTGATTCTTCCGATCCAAGAACACTGAATATCTTTCCATTTCTTTGTATCTTCTTCGACTTCTTTTAATAGAGTATTATAGTTTTCGCTATATAGGTCTTTTGCATGTTTTGTTAAATTTATTTCTAGGTATTTTATTCTTTTTGTTGCAGTCGCAAAAGGAATTATTTTTTCTACTTTTTCTGACACTTCATTATTAGAGTATAGGAATGCTATGGATTTTTTAACGTTTATTTTGTATCCAGAAACTTTACTGTATTTGCTTACTATTTCTAGTAGTGTTCTTGTGGAATCTTTAGGGTTTTCTATATAGAAAATTATGTCATTCGCCTTAAGTGACTGTTTGACTTCATATTCTACTTGTATGCCTTTGATATCTTTCTCTTGGCTGATTGCACTTGCTAGGACCTCTAATGTTATATTGAATACCAGTGGCGATAGTGGACATGCTTACCTTGTCCCTGATCTTAGAGGGAAGGTTTTTAGTTTTTCACCATTAAGTATAATGTTGGCTGAGGGTTTGTCATATATGGCCTTTATTATGTTAAGGTGCTTTCCTTCTATACCAATTTTGTTAAGTGTTTTGATCATAAATAGATGCTATATCTTGTCGAAGGCTTTTTCTGCATTTATTGATATAATATGATTCTTATTTTTTAATTTGTATATGTGGTGTATCACATTTATTAATTCGCATATGTTGAACCATCCCTGTTCCCCTGGGATGAAGCCCGCTTGATCATGGTGTATAATCTTTTTAATATGTTGCTGTATTCGGTTCACTAGTACCTTATTTAGGATTTTTACATCTATGTTCATGAGAGATATTGGTCTGTAGTTTTCTTTTTTTGTGTTATCTTTACCAGCTTTTGGTATTAGGGTGATATTAGCCTCATAAAATGAGTCGGGAAGTATTGTCTTCTCTTTGATTTTTTGGAAGAGTTTGAGGAGAATAGATATTAAATCTCCTTTGAATGTTTGGTGGAATTCACTGGTGAAGCCATCTGGTCATGTACTTTTACTTTTTGGTAGGTTTTTGATGATTGTTTCAATTTCCATACTATTGATCGGTCTATTTAGATTTTCCAGTTCTTGATTCAGTCTAGGAAGAATGTCTTTTTCTGAGTACAGTCCATTTCTTCTAGGTTATTAAATTTGGTGTTATGTATATATACTTTTTCATAGTATTCTTGTACGATCCTTTGTATTTCTGCAATGTCAGTCGTAATTTCCCCTCTTTCATTCCTGATTTTGTTTATTTGTGTCCTTTCTCTTTTATCTTTAATGAGTCTAGCCAGGAGTTTGTCAATTTTATTAACTTCCTCAAGGAACCATTTCCTTGTTGTATTTATTTTGTTTATCATTTTTTTTGTTTTCAATTTCATTTCTTCTCTATTTTTGATTATTTCTTTCCTTCTGCTGACTTCAGGCCTCTTTTGTTTTTTCTTTTCTAGTTTTTTAAGATGAAGGATTAGGTCATTTATTTGGGCTTGTTCTGTTTTTTGGAGATAGGCCTGTAATGATATGAACTTTCCTCTTATGACTGCTTTTGCTGTGTCCCAAAAATTTTGATATGTTGTACTATCATTCGTTTCTATGCATCTCTTGATCTCACTTTTTATTTCTTCTCTGACCCAGTTATTCTTCGGTAGCATGTTGTTTAATCTCCATGTGTTTGTGGTTCTTTCTGATTTCTTTTTGCAGTTGATCTCTAGTTTCAAAACATTATGATCAGAGAATATGTTTGGTATGATTTCAATCCTCTTATATTTGTTGAGGCTATTTCTGTGTCCCAGTATATGGTCTATTCTTGAGAATGTTCCATGTGTACTGGAGAACAATGTGGAAGCAGTTGTTTGGAATGGAAGGCTGTGTAATTGTCAGTTATGCCCAGTTGGTCTAATGTGTTATTTAAGGATGTTATTTCCTTATTGATTTTGTGTTTGAATGATCTGTCCATATCTGACAGTGGAGTATTTAGGTCCTGTTCTATGATAGTGTTTTGGTCTGTTTCTCCCTTTAGTTCTGTTGGTAATTGCTTTACATATATTGGGGCACCCTGATTTGGGGGCATAGCTATTAATAAGTGTTATGTGTTCTTTGTGCATAATTCTCTTTATCATTATGAAGTGTCCTTCAGTATCTTTTTTTTACCTTTTTATTTTGAAGTCCATTTGTTTGATATTAGTACCACTACTCCCGCTTTTCTCTGAATGCCATTTGCTTGAAATATTGTTTTCCACCCTTTCATTTTGAATCTATATTTGTCTTTGGAGCTGAGATGTGTCTCCTGGAGGCAGCTTATGGTTGGGTTTTGTTTTTTGATCCATTCTGCAAATCTGTACCTTTTTATTGGTGAGTTCAGTCCATTTACATTTAGGGTAATTATTGATATATGAGGTTTTCTTATAGACATTTTATCTTTTGCTTTCTGGTAGCTCGGTGTTTCCATTGCTTCCTTGACCTTGTGTTTCTGTTTTCTTTATTTTGATTGGCTTTTGTGGGTTTTGCTTCTGATTCTTCTTGTTTTATGTTATATACTTCAGTTCTGACTCTATGGTGTGTGGTTACCATTACAAATATGAAAAAGATATATATATATATATGTATATATATATATATATATATATATATATATATATACACACACACACCCACACACACACATTGTATATATATATATATGTGTGTGTATATATATATATATACATATATACATATATACATATATATGTATATATGTATACATATATACATATATATATATATAGTTATCCTTTTTCTTCTGTGTGTACCTTATCTCCTTTCCCCTTTGTGAATTGGGATCTTTGGATCCTTCTCTTTCGGTCATTGTTATCCCAATTTGTTTCTATGTATGCTGAACGCTAATTACTATCTTGTGATAGCAATCCTCTTCTTATTATTTAAGCTTATAATGCCCTGTTCTTAGTAAGGGTTGCATTCCTTTGCTTCTATTTGCCTGATAGTCATTTACTCCTAATTACGTATTTTTGTTGTTATTTTGTTTTAGGTGAGTTGATCCCTTTCAGTATTTCCTGTAGTGCAGGCCTCGTAGTGAAGAATTCCCTCAATTTTTGTATGTCTGAAAAGGTCTTAATATCTCCTTCATATCTAAAGTGGAACTTAGCTGGAAACATTTTTCTAGGCTGATAGTTCCTTTCACTTAATAATTTAAACATTTGATTCCATTCTTTTCTGGCTTGAAAGTTCTGACCTGAGAAGTCCGATGATAATCTAATGGGTTTTCCTTTATACATTATTATTTTCTTCTCCCTGGCTGCCCTGAGAATTCTCTTTGTCATTGATTTTTGATAACTTTATTACAATGTGTCTTCGTGAAGGTGTTTTTGAGTTGAGATAATTGGGTATTCTGTTGACTTCTTGAATTCCAAGTTCCAGCTCATTCCTTAGATTTGGGAAATTCTCGTTCACTATTTTCTGAAAACGCTTTTTAATCATTGCTCCTTTTCCTCACCTTCAAGAACGTCCATTATTCTTATGTTTCCTCTCCTGATGGTTTTAGCTAGTTCTTGTATTTCTCTTTCATTAATTTTCATTCTTTGATTTCTCTCTTCTTCCTTCTGATTTATTTCTAGATTTCTGTCTCAATATTACTGATCCTTTCCTCCATTTGGCTGACTCTATTTCTCAACTTGTTATTTCATGTTTCAACTCTTTCAGTGTGCTTTTTTAGTTCCAGAAAATCTATTCTGTTCTTTTACAGGGTTTTAATCTCCTGGCTCTACTCATCTAGCTGTTTTTGCAATTTCTGAAATTGTTTATATGACTTGTTTCAGAACTCAGTGCATTTTTTCAGAAGTACCATTCTGAATTCTCTGTCACTTAAGTCACATATTTCTATGTCTGTTAGCTCATTTTCTGGAGATTTTTCTCTTTTTTTCTGAGATGCCTTGTCATCTTGGTTGTTCATGGTGTTTGATGAACTATTTCTCTGCCTGGGCATTAATAGAAGTGTATTCTGTTGTTTTTCCAGAAAGAAGGAAAGAAGATCTCTCTTTAGCCTGCTGCAAGAAAGGTGCTTTTCTTTTCATTTCAAGTAGGTGTTATCTAAGCCTCTCGGATCCCTGCTTTATATGGAGCCTAACATCTTTTATTTCCTTGTAGATCTTAATCGCACTTGTTACTCTCAGTTTCTGTCCCTGTCTGTGTTAGTAACAGTTTTGGTAGTGTTTGCTCAGATTTCTCTAGGGCTCTGTGGTGATTGGTCTTGGAGAATATAAGGGGAGTGACCCTCTGATTTGGGGTTTGGGAGCTGCAGCTCGGCCTTAGTTTTACAACAGGGGCTGGTTATAATCAACTGTTGTTTCTCTGTTGTCCCCTCCTTCTTCTCTGTTTTCTGCCCTGATGACTGAGCCCTGCTGCTGGCTGCATAGAAAAGTCCTGGCACTTCCAGGCAGGGCTAATCAGGGAAGTCACCACATCTTTGCCCCTACTCCTGCAAGGAGCTCTGGCATCTGCAAGCGGCAACTTCTTTATTTGTCCCAGTCTACCGCCTGACACCGGGGTTCTGACCTGTGGAAGCACTTATGTTCAGATCCCATGCTCAGATGTGCTAGTGTGCAGTTTGGGTGTTTTTTTGTTCAGTTTTAGATGTTCAGCTTATTGTTGTTTCAAGGGGAGTGATCTGAGATGTCTCTCACTCCACTATGTTTTCCCAGAATTTAAGTGGTACACTTTAAATAGATATACCTTTGTCAATTATATCTCAATAAAGCTAGGGAAAAATTTATGCCAGTCAAGTCTTTTCCCCCCATTATCCACTTAACTGATTTTAAATATTTTCTAGTCTACTCTAATCCATACATTTATCCTTATTACAGCAAACAACCTCAGTATTTCCTTAAAAAGAGAAAATACTCCACCAATAGCCTGGCATCATAGCTGAACATTTACCTATATCCATGTCCTACTGTGTTTTTTCCTTTTGTCAGCATAGATGGTCCTAAAATGAGATTATATAGATGATTTTGAAAAAAAACCAGTTTAGATCTCTGAATACTCAACATAGTACATACAGTATAGGAATAAGTCTTTAACTTGTCCTAATCATCCAATGGGGTAGACAAAAATAAGCATAAATACACACCCACACATACACACACATGCACACACACATACACACACACACATTACGGGGTCTCTACCTTCATTACTTCATCTAGAACTAATTACCTCTCAAAGACCTTATTTTTTAATACCATCATGTTGGGGATTAGGGTTTCGACGCATGAATTTAGGGAGCCATTTTGTGGTGCTAGAGAATAGGCACAGTATAAAGGCCAACAACCCATATGTTGTAGAATGATGTCAAGTTTGAGATTTTAAGGAAACTATATAAAGGTGCCAGCAATGGAGAGTATGAGCTTCTCTATTCTCTGCTTTGAGCAGCTAACAGGTGGGAGGTAAGGAGCCAATCAGAGATTGAATTCTCAGAGTCCTCACTGGCTCCAGCCAATCCCGGGCCACGGAGCCATAGCCACTGGGGCAAGGGGGCCGGTTGTTGTTGCTTGGTAGCCATTACTACCCCTAGCCTCTTAAAAACGTCAGAGGAAAAGGCAGTTGATATGAGCAGCTCATGGGGGCCCAAGTCGTGGGACTGAGCAGAGGATGACAGATTGCTTAACTGTTTCCACTTTAGTCCTGTGACATCACCCTCCCAGAAAACTGGTCCCTTGGTTTCCTACAGCGTGCACCAAATATAATTAGCAATTTGCAGTTTGTTCCTACAAGTATCCCAGCAGCTGTGACCACGGAAGAGCTTTTCCCTGAGAGCATAGGAGATGGATAGAGCAAGGATTGAGAATTGGGATCGGACTGAGGCTGTGGAGCAGGAGGTCAAGAGGTCAGGTAAGGGGGTGAAAACAGAAACTAAACCTCCTGTTATTATCCTAGCATTCTTTCTTGATCCTAGCTTGCTCCCTCAGCATTTTGGTTTTTTAAATTTATATAATCTATAATCTCACCTTTAAATACAACTGCCCCCACTCCACCCCCAATCCCTGGCTTGGTAAAAGCAGTATTTTACCAAGGAGCAAATTTGGTTCTCTATTCTGGAAGCAGGGTAGAAGACTGAGTAACATAGTTCTCAGAAATGACACCAAAAGAGAGCCAAAGCATTTTGAGGCTGCTGCTGCGGCTAAAAATATAGATCTTTCTTGCTTTCCTAATAATTAATTACTGAGTTGCGAACAGTAGAATATATAGAAGATAGAGAAAAAGATAAACATTACTTGTTCACATTTTGTTTGCTTGTTTTTCTGTAGAAGATAAAAATGACCTGTGTTTTCCCTAGGTATAACAGCAAAGAAAATGATAGTCATATCAAGTACGCTTCTCGGAAGCATTGCCTTTCTCCTTTGGGCAATGTTAGGATTTCCTAGAAAATGTAAGTGAAAAATTTTAGCTAAAAATATATATATATCGATGGTATTATTACTGATTCAGTCTGATAACCAAGGACTAGACTTTTCTCCCCCTACATTGAACATTTGGAACTGCAAGTATTCTTCCAGCCAAAGTGTCTAATTTCTCTTTGAACTTAGTCACTTGCTTTGCCTTCTAGAATGATCGTTTTTTCAATAAGCATCTCTTGAACATCAGGCATGTACTAGGTGGTATGATAGCAAAATGACTAAAGGAGATTATGGCCTCAAAGGAATTCATTTATACCTGAAAAAACAAGCATATAAGCAAACAGTAGCAACACAATAAAATAGTTGCTAAATAGGTGTATGTTCAATTTCAAGCAGAAGACGAGATTATGAATCTGCTTCTGGTAGTTAAGTAAGGTTTTATGAAGAGAAAAGTGTTTGTGCTGAATCTTAAGGTCAAGTAGGCATTTATCAGAGCTTTAGATGAGAGAAAGAACGTGAGCATCAGAGAATCACACCAGGTGTCATTATAATACGGTTAAAAAGAAGCTGGTAGAGACTAGCAATTGTATTCCACTTTCCTCATGCAAAACTCTCTCACTCCCATAGGTAATTTTATACTTTTTTCTTTCTCTCCAAACTTTTAATGACTCCTTCTTTATTTTCATTCTCAAATTTATATCTTTGCTTCCAGTTTTACTTCAGAAGTTATAGCAATTAGAAAACTTTCAAGTACTTTTAACACCGCACCTACTTACTTACTTCCATCTCTACCTATATACTCTGTCTAGACTCCTGGTACCGTCAAGGAAGTATTTATGTTCTACACTAAATCTATAGCCTCTCACCTAATCAGTAATATTACTTTAGTAATTCTCCTCTCTCTCTCCTACATCATCTATTTTTCCCCTGAGTTATACTACAAAGAGACAATAATAAAACAACATGCTATGGGCAGAAAGAGACATACAGACCAATGGAACAGAATTTAGAGCCCAGAAATAAAGCCACATATATATGAGCAAATAATTTGTGTCAAAAGGGCCAAAAACATACAATGGAGAAAAGAAAGCCTCTTTAAAAAATAGTGCTGAGAAAATTGTAATATCACATGCAAAAGAATAAAACTAGACTATTATCTATCACCATATACCAAAGTTAATTCAAAATGGATCAAAGACCTAAATATAAGGCTTCAACAAATTGCATAGAAGAAAATATAGGTACTAAATTAATGGACCCTGAGGATTTTATGAATTTGACCTCAGAGGCAAGGAAATTAAAAGCAAAAATAAATGAATGAGACCATATCAAATTAGAAAGCTTTTGCACAGCATAAGAAACCATCAACAAAACAAAGAGACAAACCTCTGAGTGGGAGAGTTTTGCAGACAAACATCTCAAATTACAAGCATTAGACTTAATCTATCTCTCCTATAATCTCTTCTATCCAAGGTCTTCCTCATCTTAGGAGCTAGCAATTTTATCTTTACAATTTTCGAGCCAAAAATCTTATAGTCATGTTTGACCCTTTTCCTCCTCTCATACCTGAAATATAACTACATTCTGCCTGGTCTTTCAAAATATACCCAGAATCTGAATACTTTTTATTACCTCTACCATTAACCACCCTGTTCCTAGCCAACATCTTTTCCCTTCTGACTGTTCTTCCCTCTTTACCTTTGACCTCCTAGAGCAACATCGTCCAGTAAAAATATAATTTTAGCCATAAATGTCATTAATATTTTAGAAGACATATTTAAAAAGTAAAAAGAAACTAATAAAAATAGTTTTAATTATATTTTTATTTAACCCAGTATAATCAATAAATTATTTCACCATATCACAATATAAAAATTATTAATGTGATTTTTACATTCATTATTTATACTAAAGGTTTTGATAGTGTATATTTTATACTTACAGAACATTTAGATTTTTTATTTTTTATTAAAAATTATTGGAGTGACATTCTACTAGCCATATTTCAAGTGCTCACTAGCCATATGTGGCATACTGGATAGTACAGTTCTAAAGTATATTTTTAAACAATATTTTAAAACAAATAGGATCTGTTCAAAATGCTGCAAATTTTTTTTTTTTTTTATTAACTTGAAGTAATGCCAAAATCCTGCCGATGACATACAAAACTCTTTTGGATCCAGTCATCCAATTACCTTTGTAATCTCATCTCCTACTACTTGCCCCTTCATTCAAGTCTTCCCCAGTCATACAGGCATCCTCATTATTTTGTGACCAAGTTAGACACATTCATCTCAATCCTTATATTATCTTTCATCTTTGTTTGGAAAGATCTTCCCCTGCATGTGCCTATGCCTCACTAGCTCACCTACTTCAAGCTTTTATTACACATCACATTCTCATTGAACCCTACCCTGACTACTGCACTAAAATTTCCATGAACAGTCTTTCCACCAACCATCCCAATCCTCTTTATCAGATATAACTGATGACAAACTATGTAATTTACTAGACGTTTAAGCCTCACAGAGCAAAGATTTTTGTATATTATGTACACTGTCCTAAAGCTACTAGCACACAATAAAAGCTCAACAGGTAGTTGTTAAATAAATGAATAAATAAATGAATGAGTTAGTGAATGAATAAGAAAAACTTGGCTTTCTGGTGACTCAAGTTCTGAACCAAATACTTGATTTTTGTGTTAACTGTTTATTGAAACTTGACATTTTAAAATTATTTTGAACTTGATACTTTTAAATAATTTTTCCACTTGGCTTTTATATCAGTCCCACACTGATGAATTATTGTTCCATTTCAGGATCTTCTCATTCATAAGCTTGACTATGAACCAGTCATTTATTTCAGCTGTGGGTAGGAAGTGTACTTTTAGTAAACCTTGTCTTTCTTAGGGTTATACCTTAAGAAGTAACTTTATTAGTTGCAGTAAAGTGAAGAGTAAAAAGCTAGTAAAATTTCAACATTTTTTCTCTTCCATTGTTCTGTGCTTAAGGACAAAGGAAATCTTTAACTTCTGGGGAAATGTCGTTCTTGAAATACAACCTAGTCTTGGATAGTGAGCTAGCCCTCTAAGGCTATGGAGATAGAGAATTTGCTTATTTACAGTGAGGAATGTCCCAGATTCCATAGTAAATTACAGGAAAAGAAATAGAGAAAATGACAGTATAAAGAAACTGGGAGGGGGAAATGGCTGAAGAAGTCTAATTGAGTTCTTTGAAGTTTATTTATTTGTTTATTCTTGCTGTCTTAAATTATGCATAGATCTGAATTCTTCAATGATAATTTCTTTCATGCTCTGTTCTTGATCTTTAATTTTTTTCTGAATTTAAAATTAAACCATTTGAATTGAATATAAAAGTAAAACATATTTTTTCTTTTATTTATTTTTTATTATTTTGATTTTTTAAATAAGAGTTCACCTCAATATTATTTTATATTATTTTCAGCATAATGGTTAGACATATAATTGACAAGGTGATCCTCCCAATTACTCTAGTACCTATCTGGCACTATACAGGGTTACTACAATATTATTGACTATATTTCTTATGCTATACTTTACATCCCTGTGACTATTTTATAACTACCAATTTGTACTTAATCCCTTCATATTTTTTCAACAAGCCACACACCAATCCCTCTCCCTTATGGCAATTATCAGTTCATTCTCTGTATCTATGAGTTGTTGTCATTGTTGTTTTATTTCTGTTTTGTTTTTGTTTATTTTATTCTTTAGATTCCACATATAAGTGAGATCATATGATATTTGCCTTTCTCTGTCTGACTTATTTCACTTAGTATGTCCTCTAGGTCATGTTATCATAAATGATAAGATTCTTTTTTTTATGGTCTAGTGATAGTCCATTGTGTACATGTTTCACATCTTTTTTATATAGTCATCTATCGATGGGCACTTAGGTTGCTTCATATCTTGGCTATTATAAATAATACTGCAGTGCATATAGGGATGCATATATCTTTTCAAATTAGTGCTTTGGATCTCTTTGGATAAATATGGATCAGGGGTTAATATCCAAACTTTATAAAGAATTCGTACAACTCAACACCAAAAAAAAAAAAAATTAACAATCCAATTGAAAAATGGGCAGAGGACTTGAATAGACATTTCTCCAAAGTGGACATACAGATAGCCAATAGACATTAAAAGATGCTCACTGTCACTAATCATGAGAGCAATGCAAATTAAAATTACAATGAGATATCATCTCACACCTGTCAGAATGGCTATCATCAATAAATCAACAAACAATAAGTGCTGGTGAGGATGTTGAGAAAAGGGAACCCTTATGCACTGTTGATAAGATTGCAAATTGGTGCAGCCACTATAGAAAATAGTATGGAGATTCCTCAAAATATTAAAAATAGAACTACCATATGACCCAGCGGTTTCATTTCTGGGTGTTTATCTGAAAAAAATACGTTTTTTTTTTTCAATCCAAAATATATGAGAATCGTTTACTCTGAAGGTTAAACTTTCTTTCTCTTACACTTTGTTCATTTTTTTCTCTATCACTATGTTAATCTTAGCTAAAAATCCAAGGATCTTTAAATTTGAAAAGACATGCACTTGGAAGACTACTACATGTCCACAAGGCTGGAACCGAATCCATAATAACTGCTTCTTTCGATTTGAACTTGAAAAAACTTGGAGAGATGGCCAGGCCAGCTGTATGGCCTATCATGGATCTCTGGTCAGATTTGGCTCCCAGAATGAAGTGGTTAGATTTCTCCTTTGCAATATAAATCTCATTTAGTTTATAGAACTACTGTATGACAGGTATACTTTGAGAGTATGATACATCACTCAACAAAACAATCTTCACCTTTTTGTAGTATACATCTCAAGGGAAGAGATGGGGAATGAAAAATCATGATAAATATGTAAATTATGTAGTATATTAAAAGTCAGTAAATTTTATGCAAAAATGTAAATATTTATAAATTAAGGGATAATATGAGTGTTCCAAGTAGGTAGGCTGCAAGATAGTCTTTTCTCACTGAGGTGATGATACTTGAGCAAATACATATAAGGGAATCTAAAGGAATAAACTTCTCAACAAGAGGAAACCACTGGAACAAAGGCCTTAAGATAGGTATATGCATGAAATTTTCTAGGAACAGAAAAGAGACAGCCAATCGCTGTGCCTAGAATGAGAGAATCAGTGAAGGGTGTGTAAGCTATTGTAAAGACTGGTTTTTCCTCCAAGTAAAATAGGGAGATATTACATAATTATGAAAAAAAAGTGTGACATGATCTGACTTAAGTTTTAGAAGAATCATTGTCTTTGCTCTGATGAGTTAGTAATGGTAAATATAAAAGTACAGTGTCATGTTACAAAGCTGTTGCAATAAGCCTAGCAATAGAAGAATGGGCTCAAAGAAAGATCATAGCATTGGAGGTAGTGAGAATGAGAAATTCAGAAGAGGTTCATTACTACACTGCACTCTGTATTTTGTAAAAGGAAATTTTGACCCACTCTCTGGGGCCTTCTACATACTGGATTGGACTGAGAAAACAAAATGCAAGCAACCACTGGATGTGGGAAAATGGAGATGCATTAAGCAACTGGTAAGCCTTAAAAACATTTACTTGTTATTAAATGTGTTAAGCATGGTAAGGATCATGAGTCTATAATCAGCTACCTCCACAGTTTCCTCCAAACCATCCCCGCCAAAGATCCTCAGCAGATAGGGGTCAAAGAGGACCTTCAGACAAATACATGGTCTTTAGTGAGGGTCTGGCATCAACTACCAATATTGACTTCTCTATGGTGAGTTGGACTATACCATGTGTGAGACACAAGTATTCCTTTTATCCTAAACTAAATAAAAATCTAAATAGTTTGATCCTTGCCTTGTTCCACTTGAGGCTTTGCCTTTTGTTTGGTTGCTGTCACTTTGGACTTTCATTGACACAGGAGTCTTAGAAAAATATATTTTAGCCTATATTTACCCCACCCACTGATGGCCTGAAATGGAAGAGAATAAGTGAGAAAGAGAAAATATTTGCTCCTCTTGGCCTTTATTTAAAATGCTAGAACTTCACTATGTTCCTTACCTTGAGGAATTGATTGTACTCTTAGACTCTTGAAACATTTAAGATGTTTTGTATCTTCAGGAAAGATAACTAAAAAGAAAAGGTACTAAGTTCCCCATAGAGGGGTCCATTGTCTAGCTACATTTTATGGAGCACCTACTATAGATACTCTCCTAGTTCTGCGGCATTCCATGCTATTATATGAGATATATGACATAAACAGAATAGCAACATGTTTTATGATATTTACTAGATTATAAAACAACATAAATTTAGAGAAAATTCTGTCACCATTGTATTTATATCCAATTTGAGGTAAAAATACACATACTGTGCTTTGAGAATAATATAATCAGTAACTATGTGTTCAACTTTGAAAATGTAAGGAAAAGTATGTTATAAACTTTCTGACTACAAAACCCAAAACTTATGGTATTTTCTTGAGAAAATATTGGCAGCTTAACATGATATTATACAGAGTTACACTTTAAAACAATGATGAAGGAGAAGTAAAAGAGCTTTAAGTAACTTAAAGTTGGTGTATTAGTTTGCTATGGCTACTGTAACAAATATCACAGACTGAGTGCCTTAAGGAACAGTTTTGAAGATTAGAAGTCCCAGGTCAAGGTGTCAGTAAGATTGATATCCCCCAAGGCATTTCTCTTTGGCTTGTAGATGGCCATCTTCTCCCTCTGTGTCATCATATGATCTTCCCTCTGCACACTCCTGTGTCTAATTTCAGCCTTAAGACAGACCATTTTTTAATGTGTGAAGGGTTGTCAATGAAATAACAGTTAAATTCTCCCTCTATATAATCTTAAAATGGCTAAATAAACTGGCTTATTCATTTTTATTCTAAAGTATAAAGAGAAGAATCTAATCTTTCACAAAATGGGTTTACAATGTTTACTACATTATAGAACAATATAAAGTTCCAGGACGTTCTTTGTTATTAAGGCAGTAAAGGTCCCATGTTCATTTCTTCCCAACACCACAGTCCTGAGGTAAAGTTTAAAGCCTGATAAGAGTGAGAAAAGCAGTTTATTTCACTCCATATGTTTCTTCCATGTTGCACATTTTGAAATACAGTCAATGAAATTTACACTACATATATTTTAAGCTATGCTTAGTTATTTTTCATGAAGCTCAGTAAATAATTAATCTCTTTGTTTTGTTCCAGGTTCACTATTGAAGGAAATGGAAATTGTGCCTTCATTTTTAAGACGGGCATAAGTAGTGCCAATTGTGATGATAAAAGAAAATATATATGCAGCAGAAAGGGACTTTGTCCTTAGATAGTTTCCCCATACAAACAATTAAAAATATTTTAAAAGTCTTTTTATGTTTTATAAATTTACATCGATACATTTTCTTTTCCATCTCGCATAAGTTTTAAGTCGACTGATGAAATTTTAAATGATTTTTTATCCTTATTTAAATACATATATAAGAAGTCAAAAACTAAACTGAGAATTTAATCTTTCTAAAATGGAAGCACCATGGAGACAGGGTCTTCTGTCTGTTCTGTTCATGGATATATCTCACATACCCAGAACAATATTCAGCATATATCAGATATTCTATGAATGTAAAAGAACCAAGAGATGAATGTATGCATACATGTTTTTACAACTTATGCTGGACCACCTAAGCTGGTTCATCTGAACTAATGAGTGTAATAGTGATCTTGGTCATAAATGATAAGTTAGCATGTTTTAGAATGAGGAGTAAAAGAAAGGGAGGGAAAGATACCTCTACTTATCTGAAATTCAATGAGCTCTTCTAAAGGAGATAAAAGAGAAGAAACGTGAGGTGAACAATGATGTTCCACTCAGGCTTGAGTGGTGTGTATCTCATTAGAATCCACAAAGAAGGCCCATGGGAGAAATATTAAGAGTTTAATTAGGGTTTTCTACTTTGCTTCACCATCAAAGACCAAATCCCTGAAATAGTCCAGGGATGCCAATGACTGGGTGGGTAATGTGCCTTATTCCAAGGGGTAGAATTGGGAAGCCCACGTTTATGTGCATTTATCTCATGTTCTCCAAAATCAACTTTATCAGTAATAAAGCTGACTTTTCCTTCACTTGCCTTCTTAGCTTTGAACCATGACAGGAAAGAGAAGAATAGAAGTTGTTGGACCCTGCAAAATCTCAACATGACAAGAGCTTTCCCACAAAAATCTCTTTAGAAATTCTTTCTCCAAACTCAACACTTTTACATTTCAAAAGTTGAAGACAGGAACAGGTTCTCATTCATTTCTTTTTAAAATCTATATAAGGTTTTCTGGAATCTCACCGTGGAACTTTACATCTTTTGAAATTTGGTGTGCAGTATAGATCTTAATTTTCACATATGTTACAAATATATGCACCTACAAAGATGCATTTATTCAAATATAGAAATGAGTATTCATATATTCAAAAACATATAAGTGACAATCATATATATTGAAAATACTTAGAAGCACATATGTTTACATGCATATGCTATATATCCAGATACACATACTACACTAATATATTCACATATATCTGTACAAATGTAAAATTTTACATATAAATATAGGCATACAAATTATACATGAAAATATATTTCAAAGAAACCTGAAGTGGCTATAAAACTACCAAAATAGATTTCTAAAGAAAGCATATTACTGTGGATAAAGAGGCAAGTTTCATAATAAATGGGTCAATTCATTTGAGAATAAATCCTTCCTAATTGTGTGTGCATCTATTAAGAGAAATTTAAAACACATGAAACAAAAACTTAAAGAAAGACATAGAAAACAATTCTATTTGGGCATTTTACCCCCTTTTCTCAGTAACTGATACAATAATTTATAGAACAAGAATATTGAAGAACATTATCAACCAACTTTGATACTTATAGAACACTTCACCTAACACTAGCAGAGTTCAATTTTTTTTCAAGTTTATACAAAAATTTTAAGACCATATCTTGGCCACAAAAGAATACTAAATGAACTTCAAAATATTTTTAAAAGTACTTCTCTGACCACAGCAGAATAAACTGGCAATCAACAACCATACAGTATCTGGAAAATCTGTGTATATTAAGAATGTAAAATACAGGAGGGAACAGAGCAATTAACATGAGGGAAAAAAGCTACAGATTAATCTAGGCATCTACATTAAAAAAACAAGAAAAATAAAAAGCTGAACCTAATGTGAGAAGAATGAAGAATGAAAGAAATACAAAAACATCAATGAAATAGAAAAGAGAAAATAGAGAAAATAGAATGTAAATAATGTCAGGTTTTTTGAAAAAAATTAATAAAACAGATTAACATCTAGCCAGTTTGATCAGCAAACTAGAAATAGATGAGCAAACTAGGAACTTTCTCAAGCTGATCTACAAAAAACTACATCTAGCATATTTTATGGTGGAAGACATTTTTCCCCTAAGATTGGGAACATTATAAGAATAAGTAAGCATTCTCTATTCAACATTTATGGTAGGTTCTGGCTGGTGAAACAAGGCAAGAGAAAGAAACCAAAGAAATACTAATTAGAAGAGAAATAAAACAACTGTGGGGAAAATCTTAAGAAATCAACAAAATAGATAACAGAACTGCTGAGTGAATAGTTTGATAAAGTTTTACAGTACATGGTCAATATTTAAAGTCAATTTTATTTTTATTAACAGATTGGAAATTGAAATTAAATACATAATACCATTTTCACTGATATAAAAAAAATATAACATAGAGATATAACACCATATGTGTACAACTTGTACACTAAAAACTATAAAACATTGCTGGATAAAAAAGGGGGTCTACATAAATGGAGGAAAAACAATGCTCATACATGAAGACCAATGTCATTTAAACATCAATTTTCCCAAATTTATAGATTCAGTGTAAACTGAGTAAAAATCTTGGCAGGTAATTTTTGGAAATTGACAGGAAGATTTAAAAATTTTTAAAAATATGAAAAGGACTTAGAAAAGTAAAAATTTTTAAAGAGTACAATATAGTTGTAGGATTTAAAATACCTAATTTCAAGATTTAACATAAAGCTACAGCAATCAGGATCATATGGCATTGATGTAAGTATACAAAACAAAATAAAATAAATTCAAGAACTCAGACATAGGCCCTCAAAATTTCAACAAAAGTGAAAAGGTAATTCAAAAAGAACAGTCAGCAAATAGTCCTGGAACAGTTGCATATTCATATTTTAAAAATTTAACCCCAATATTTACCTCATACCAAGTGTAAAACTTTTCTCAAAGTGAAATACCTAAATATAAGAACTAAAACTACAAAATATGCAGAAAAGGAAAAAACAGAGGGAAAACTTTGAGTCCTTAAATTTGGCAAAGATTTCATTAAGAGGCACATAATTCATAAACCATGGAAGAAAAAAATGATAAATTTGTCATTATTAAAGTAAAATACTTTTGATTTTCTAAACAAACTGTGAGGAAAATGAAAAGTTAAACCATAGGCTGGGAGACAACATTTATAAAACAAATACAAGATGAGGGATTTGTATCTAAAATAAATAAAAAACTCTTACAACTCGAGAAGAAACGAACAACCCAATTAAAATGGGCAAGATATTGAACAAACATGTTATCAAAGAAGATAATCTAAATGAAAAACACATTAAAAGATGCTCAGCACAATGTCATTAGAAGAATGTAAACCGGAACTATGTAAGAGATCAATATATCACCATTAAAATATTTAAAATTAAAAAATTAAGTCTAACAATAAAAGCGTTGTTGAGTTGTAGAGCATCTGAAACTTTCATACATTGTTGATGGAAAATGAAAATTATACAGCCATTTTGGAAGCAAATTTAGTAGTTTCTTTGAAAGCTAAATATATACTTACTTCATGATGCAGCAATTCCACATCTGGGAATTTATCCAAGAGAAATAAAACATATGCCCATAAAAGACTTGTTATGAAGTACACATAGCAGCTTTATTTATAATAGTGACATACAGAAAACAAAAGTCTATTATCTGCTGATTGGTAGATTATATGTGATATAAATACAAAATGGGAAACTACTCATTAATTAAAAAAATAAATTACTTGTATGCAGAGCTTGGATGAATCTCAAAAGCATTATCTTAAGTAAAATAAGCCAGACACGAACACTTCATACTATATATGATTCCATTTATATAACATATTCTAGGAAAAGCAAAACTATGTTGCCATAAACAAATGAATGCTTCCCATAGATCAGGGAGAACAGTGATTATGAAAGGAAACAAGAAAAGTTGAAGGGCAAATTGCATGGCTGTATATATTTGTCAAAACTTACTAAATTATACACTAAACACTGGTGAACGTTATAAGTAAATTATATGACTTTTAAAAATATATATTGTTTTAATTTTTTAATTACAGTTGACATATAATATAATAGTGTCAGGTATAAAATATAGTGATTAGATATTAATATAACTTACAAAGTGATCATTCCAATAAGTCTAGTACCCATCTGATACCATACAGTTATTATAATGCTATTGATTATATTCCCTGTGTTCTACTTCATCCCCATGACTATTTTTATAACTGCTAATTTGTACTCGTTTTTAATTTTTTTTTATTTTTCAATTACAGTTGACATTCAATATTATTTTATGTTAGTTTCTGGTGTATAGCATAGTGGTTAGATATTTATATAATTTATGAAGTAATTCCCCCTATTAGTTCAGTACCTATCTAGCATTATACATGGTTATCACAATATTATTGACTATATTCCCTATGCCATACTTCATATCCTCATAACTATTTTGCAATGACCAATTTGTACTTCTTAATCACTTTACTTTTTTCACCCAGCTCCCCAAGCCCCCACCCATCTGCCAACACCAGTTTGTTCTCTGTATCTGTGAGTCTGTTTCCATCTTGTTTGTTTATTCTGTTCTTTAGAGTTTACATATATGTGAAATAGTATGATGTTTGTCTTTCTCTGTCTGACTTATTTCACTTAGCATAATACCCTCTAGGTCCATCCATGTCATTGCAAATGGTAAGATTTCATTTTTTGTTATAGCTGAGTAAACATGACTTTTTAAACTAGAGTTAATTATTGGGAAAGTGTGACTCATAACACTTTAAATGGTTTAGAATTTGTTTTATTTGAAATATATATAGAGGAGATTTGGGAGGGAATTCATATCAGTTCTAAGTTCTTTACATGTTGTAACATGGACCTCTTTATTTGCATGCATGTATTGCTCAAGAGTAAAAAAAAAAGTTAAGTTTTCACCCAGGGTCCTGTAGTAATACTTAAACAGAGAGTAGAAGATAATATTAAACTAGCTTTATAATCACATTATTCAAATAGCGTTTGTTCAATGTAAAAATTGCACATGTTTAAAGAAGGAGCCAATCTTAAACAGCATTCCTGGGGTTTTAATAAGTGGAGAAAAAGAAGTATATCAGAAGGCAAATGGAGAAGGGAATGAAGAAGAGACATTAGAAGGTATGGGTTTAAATCCAAACATGCCTGAATTTATTTTAAATAATGATCTTAGGCCAATCATTTGATTTTTCTGAATTTTAATTTTTTTATCAGTACATTTCAAATATTTGTTGTATAAATGTAACTTTGTAACATAAATATAACATGAATATATTTACAAACTAAAAATAGCACTTGTAACAAACAGTTATACCACCTCCATACCATCCAATCTAACATGCTACATACAGTTCCATGAAAGTTAATCAAATAGTAAAGTAGAAAAAAAAACAATGATTTTATTATATCTACTATCATGTCGCATTTTGAGTGGGAATATAAATTGGTATAATCTATTTGGAAAGTGATTTAACTTGATCTATCAAACTATAAAGTGTATATATTCTCAAACTCAGCCATTTCACTTTTAAGGCTCACCCATTAGATATACTTGTATATGTGTGTACAGTATAAAGACATATGGATTTGTGCTTAAAATATTGAGAAATGACCATAATATTACCAAATGGACAGGTTAGATAGGTTTTATTTATACAGAACAGCTTGTAGTTCTTAGATATTAGTTATACAAAAAATTTTAATATATATTATTAAAAAACAATAAAGAATAATGTGCATTATATGTTAACATTTGCATAATAAAAATAAATACACCTATATGTGAGCAGTTGGATAGATGATAGATGATAGATAGATGATAGATAGATATGCTTAAATATATATGATTACATTTATCTTCCTGTAAGATTTACAGAACCTGAGGCCAAAAAAACAAATCTAGGCTCACATTTCCTGTATTTAAATATCTGTGCTTATAATCTGAGCTAACAATTTTCTGTTCTATCCTACTACCATAAGTATAATTTCATAACCACGAAATTTAAAAATATGTAAAAAGAACATAAGAGTGTTGGAGTGACATGTATTATTTCTAATGTTTCCTTTGTACAAGAGGAAAATCTGGATACATTTCCTGCATAAAACATGAAATAGACATTAAGTGTGCTGTTTAAAATTATAGAGGTGACCACTGGAAAAAATACATAAATATATATAAAATGGAATAAAGAGAAGTAGGGCTGGTATTTTACACTCATTCTCAGTTATCAATAAGGAATTTAACAGATAATGTCTATAAAGGCTAAATACAAGCATATCACTTATAAATACTCTCGAAACCACAAGAGAAAACTAATAACATGACTGTAGTCTTCCTTTTATTTTTATTTCACTTTAAACATGATTTATTTCATTCACAAATATTTTGAAACAAAAAATTTTTAAAAAGCAAAATATATTACCAGTCTTTTTGATGTCCTACAAATTAATAGTAGCCTTCCCATTAGTGCATTTTGTATTGTAAAAAGTTAGTACACTTCTATTCCAGTAAGACTCCATCCCAGATACCACTGTATCAGATTACTTATTAACCAATAAAAAGCAGAGAAAAATATCCACAATATCAGCCAAAAGAGCCACAGATAGGTTTAAACATATTTAAATTCAACAGAAAGGGTAAAAACACAAATACTTGTGTGTGGAATATTGAAGAAAAAAATAATGTATTTATGAAGAAGTTTGGATAAATGTGTTAATCAATGCTTACTGAGAATCTACAATTTAGAAAACAACCTGAATATCTTTGTTTCTGGACATTCCATGGCCGTCCCTCCCAGGCGGCAAAGAGGGGTGTTGCTGGTTCAATGTTACCTCAGAAATTGAAGTGGATAAAAAAGCCATATTTTTGAAGTGTAATTAAGTAATTCACACCACTCTGACAAGCCAGGTCCTATGAATACAACATAGGTATTTGATTGCCTCTGTCAGGCTTGGGGAAAAACAAAACACACACACACACACACACCAAAACACACACACACAGAGTAATTGTAATGCAAAACATGAGGTGTTTTAAATAAATGCATGTACAAGATTATAAGGAAGCATGTAAGGAGAGAAAAGTTTCTACAGTTTACTGAAGACATACAATGCCTTTTCTATGCCCATTATACTTTTTATGTCATTTCATTTAATAGTCTTCCAAACAGAATGTGAAAGTTATGCGTTTCTACAAAAGCAATGATGAATATCCAATAAAGAGAATTCATGTAAAGAGAATTCAGGCTACTATTAATTTGTAGAAATCCAAAAAACTGACAAAATATAGACCCGAGATTACAATCTTACAATCAGTTCATCTGATTCCAAAAGTAGCTCTTTCCAAATGACTACAAGACATGAGCCAACCATTTTGAAGGTATCAGTCTTTTAATGTGATTGAGCAAAACTTAAGGGACATTCATTATTCCCTGTTATAAGCTCCTTGATTTCACAGAAATAAATAGAGAGCACAACAAAGAAAAGGTATGTACAGATTTTTAGTTGCCATAATTGAGCATATTACTATATATTCAAATTCAGAGAGAAATGCTGACTCTAACCATGAAAGTAGATCAGTGATCTAATTAATGAATGACTTACAGATGTAAAATTATTAATACATAATACAACTTCATACACAAAATGATCTGCAAGTAATATACATTTCTATTTTAGCTCATATATATGCTGTAATTCATAAACAGATTTTTAAAGTGATAAAAATGTACCTGATTATGTGTGTGTGTATAGATAGATAATAGATTAGATAGGTAGATAGATTATAGACAGATAGATAGGTAGATAGATGATAGATAGATAGATAGATAGATAGATAGACAGATAGATAGATGATAGATGATAGATAGATTGATAGATAGAGATATATTTTACATAAATGCCAGGCATCATCGTTGTAAAATTCTCCATGTAGTATCTCATTTGATTGTTGTAACATTCCTACAAGAATTTTGCTCTCAATTTTGCAGAAGAGAAAACTGAGCAGCGGAGAATTTAGACAACTTTCTCAAGGTCAAGTAATAAATGTATTTGAACTTATACAGACTGAGTATGTGTGTATAATTATTATTTATGACTTGTTTATAGGTTTTCTATAAAAATGAGATAATTCCAAGAAATGGTATGGAGTGCTCTAATAATAGGAATACTATTTTCCATGTGTGCAACTCAATATGCCAAGTTTTGGGGGGGTTTTTTGTCTAAAGACAAAAAAAAATTGTGGATTTCATAATACCCTTTTAACAGAGGGTCAAAATTCCATTTGCATACCTAAACAAGTCTGTATACTTCTACCTCTAATGGAAACAAGTATGAGCGTGTTGTCATGTTCGTATCGTCTCTAATACAATTTAATAAGTCTCTTTTGTTTGTCCATTAACATTCAGTTAGACACAGAAGCTCACTCAGTGCGTTTCTTGTTCTGTCCTACCGATCTGGATTAATTACATTTGCCATGAAAACCCCAGAGCTACGTGATGGCAGCCATAACAGCTGGATATGTCGGACATGTAAGTTTTACTGGGTGAGTGAGAATAAAGAGAAAAGAAATAAAAAAACATGAGACAGCCTAAGAACGCTGACCAATTTACTTATGGAGGAAAACTACAAAAGCGAGGTGAGGGAAAACATTTCTGTAAAGTAATAAAAGATTTGGGAGAATATGTGGAGGATTATACCTACAGGAAAGGGCATAAGCTTGTATGTTTGAAGATATGTGGGGTGAATTTTATGGTATGGGTATTACTTCCCAGATATTTTTTAATGTACTTTTACAAAAAGGAAAGAAGCTGTTTACCACAGTTTTACTCTACCCTGTAACCAAGATTGTTTTTCATGTTTCAACCTGTATAGCCTGAGGATGGGCAGAAATAACTGACATCCAGCTAACATGAATGAAGGTGTTTCTGAATGGCTGAGCTTATGCCTTCTCTTGCAGACGTCTCTTTTTTGCTATTTTCTGGAACAAGATATATAATATAAGAATTAGCTATTCCTTGAAAATTCAGTTGATTTACTCTATTTTAGTTGCCATTTCAGTATTTACAACATTTTAATTTTTCTTTTTTCTCATTATATATTTGGCATTTTATGTTTTTCAAAAATCTATTTTTTTTATCTTAGTTTATAAATGCTTTAGTGTTTTAATTTACTAGGACTGCTATGGCAATGTACAACAAACCAGGTGGCTTAAATGTCTAATATTTATTGTGTCACAGTTCTGGGGGGTGGAAATTTAAAATTAGCATGTTGATAAAGTTTGTTCTTTGTGAGGGCTGTAAGGAAAGGATCAGGTCCAAGTCTCTCTCCGTGACTTGTGGATAATCATCCTCATTTTGATGTGGCATTCTGCCTGTATGTTAGTCTGTCTCCAAAATTTCCTCTTTTTTGAAAACAATTATTTAAAAGATTTTTTAAATTATAGTTGATATAATATATACAATATTATATTAGTTTCTAATGTACAGCATAGTGATTCAACATTTATATACCTTACAAAGTGATCACCACAATAACTCTAGCAACCGTCTGTCACCATACATAATTATTACAACATTATTGACTATTCCTTGTGCTATACATTACATTCCTGTGATTTATTTTACAACTAGAAGTTTATACTTCTTAATCTCCTACCCGTTTTATATCCAACCCCCGACCCCTCCTTTCTGGCAACCATCAAAAATGTATAGAAGTCAGGGTGATCACTTTGTGAGGTATAAAAGTGTCTAATCACTATGTTGCATACCTGAAACTAAGTATAATTTTTAAAAGACCAAAAGGAGAAATATAAAAAAGAAAAAAAAGAAACAAACATAAAAATATAATAAAAAATAAATAATTGGAAGAAATATTACAAATACTGAAGTGATAATTAAAATAGAGTAAATCTACCAAACTTTCAAGGAACAGCTAATTCTTGTATTATACATCTTGCTCTAGAAAATAGAAAAAAAAGAGACATCTGCTCAATTTTTTATTAGCTAGCATTAGTTTGATTTCAAACCACACTAAGAACAAGACAAAAAGAAATAAACAAATATTTTATAAAATTAGAAGTACAAATTTCAAATAAAATATTAGGTGACTAAATACAACAATGTACTTAAAAACTCATATTCAGGTGAGTCTATTTCTGGAAAACTTTGATATCAAAAAATCAATCAGCATAGGGCTACTCCTTAACAGACTTAAAAAGTAAAACCATATGATTATTCAATAAATGCATATAAAACATTTGCTAATATTCAATATCTATCTGAGATAAACCCTCTTAGGAAGTGAAAAGTAGAAGAATACTTCCTTAAATGCTAATGTTATATGTTAAATTTATACAGCACATTTATGTTCCTTAATAATAAAATTTTATACAGATTCCTTTTAATATTAAGAACAAGAAAAAGATGCTTGCTTGTTGGTACTGTTTAACTTTGTATAACACTAGCAGTTGTAACAGGTGACACAAGAAAAGCAAAGAAAGTAAAAGTTGATTTCATTGGTATTCCTTTTTATATAATCAAACTGTCTAAAAACACTGCAGATTTCTTTCATTAGAATCCTTTTACTCTTTTATCGTGATCATGAAACTGAAGAAAACCAGAATATATCATCTCAAAATATGCTTTTTTTGACATAAAAATTATTTTGAGCCAAAGGCAATTAAGAAGCAGTAGCTACAGGAAAAACTCACTCTACCCTTCCCTCATTTCTGCCTAAAAATAGGATATAAATTCTTCCTTTACTGGAAACAGACTCTTATCAGCCCAGAGACAGCACACCTTACAGCATTAGTTTCCTCCCTAATATTTACCTTCCCACAGTCCGCTACCTTTGGAAGCCTAAAACTGCTTTTCTTTGACCGGCCACTTCTCCACGGATTTACTGTTCTTTGCTAAAAGTGCCTGTGTTTTAAGCCATCTCTTTGAATTCCTTTGTTTAGATTTCTCCCGCACTGTTTACCCTAATAAACTGTGCTCCTCTCATCAATCTTTTTGTTAAAGAACTTCCAGTTGAAAACTTAAGATATGTGGAAGTAAAGTTTTGCCTCCCTTACAAAACCTAATAACTTTTCTTAGTTTTCATTTACTAGGTTTGCCCTACAGCTCTAAAGAGACTACAAGTGTATTATGTCTTTTTGATTTTACTTCCTTCAAAACCATTTTTCTGACCTTTAAATGTACACGTGTGTGTGTGTATATACATATATTCTTTCCAGAGTATTTCTACATATGCTAATAATGTGTCGAGCAAGATTATCTTAATCATTAATAGAATTATTACTGTTTGTTTCTAATGTCCTAACATTTCCGTGAGTACCAAATCCCCTCTCCTCTTTAATTCGTTCTGATCACCACAAATTATTGCTTTTGTCTTGACATTATTTTGCTCAGACACATTAAACTTCCCCCTGTTGCTTACAGAATAAAGAAAGCAATTTATCTTACATTTAAGTTCATCTGTCATATGATCTTATAACTTTCCTTCCTTCTCTATCTTTAATTTTGTTGATTTATGTATCTGTTATAGCCATTTGCCCAATTATAGCCATTTGATGACCCTTATACTTTCTTGATTACAATCCTCCATTCACACTATTTTCACCTTTTGAAATAATCTTGCCTTTCCTCTCTCCTTCCACCAAGTCTCAATTATCTCCCCACCGCCCATGCCCCATCTGAACAGTTTTAGCAATTATTGGCACTTATCTTCTTTGCCCTTTGTAAGGTCATTGTATCCTCTATTACCTTTTATCTTATTTTATTGTATTTATTTTATTATTTTTTTATCAACCACCTTAATGCTTTGATTTAACTTTCTACTTTTCTCATCATCTCCATCTTGAATATGTGAAGCTAAATTATAAATAACTACTGTTGAAACTCGTGATGCACCCAAACACAAACAGATTCTAGTTAGGCACCAGTGTATACTACAGTTTCTTACCCCTGCCTGCATATAAGAATGACTTGTGGGATATTTCAGAAAAGCCCTGGGTCCCACTCACATTCTGATTTCATAGCCCAGGGGCATAGTAACTCTCATGTGCAGTCATAGTTGAGAAGTGTGAGGTCAGGTGTGCTGCTTACCTGGTCAAATTGGTCTATGTGCAGCACCTTTTTTTTTTTTTTCAGTTTCAGGTATACTTTAAGATGTAGATATTTTTAATGAGAGTTTCTTGACTGATTATTATGGGAGAAGAATAAATAACAAACATATAGTCAGGGTTTCTATGAAAATTTTACTGTAAATGTTTATTTATTTGCAGTTTATAAGTGAAAAATGCTATGCCTTTTTATATGCATCCTGATTATTATAGTGCCCATTCCTATTTTAGGTAAGTTGCTTAACTCATAAACTTTCGTGAATGAAAAGGGAGCTACATAGGCTTGACAAGCCCGGTGACCAAAAGTAACCACACAGGATAATCTGAACGATCATTCTTCACTGGGCAAGTCACAGTGGGTAATCACACCCCAGGCATATAATTTGGTTAGTAAAAGTTTATCTTTACCTTAAGCAAGCCCTGTTTATTGTTCTTGTACATCTAGGATAACATGTCTTCGGAATGTCAGAGTAATTTTTACTCCAGACTCCTCTAAAACTAATGTTAAATATACTATATTTTATTATTTATATTTAATTCTCACAAGACTATGAAACAAATATAACTGTGAAATTCATTTTCAAAGAAATAGAGGCTAGAGTGAATAACTTGTTTTTCACAAATAATAAATTCCAGAGCCAGAATTGAGACTCTTGTCTGACTCTAATTCCTGACTTTAACCATCATACAACACTGATTGTATAATTACAATGTATCTGTACTCTAATTTTTTTATCAAGACTAAGTAATATTATTAATAGCTGTTCTATAAAATATTCTTTTATTTCTATCACATTATGTTGAAAGGAAAAAGATAATAGCATAAATGATATATTGCAAGATTTTCTCTGTTGAAGTAGATTTGTAAAAATAAAGATGTTAATTTTCTTCTGGGTATCAGTTCATTTTGTGAAAAGAATTTTAAGGTAGATTTTAATTCTTGATCCAGGGCCTAATGGTCTTCAGTCTTGATTTTCCATATGCATGCTTTGCGTAATTTAACACTTAAGTTAAAATAACACTTTATAGCTCTTCTTTCTTGTTTCCTTTATCATTTGCAAGAGTACTGGATATTCTTCTTACAGCTTCTGTCGCTATAGAGTCCTAGATCTCAATATTATTGATATTTAAACATCTGGAATTTAAATATTTATAGAGAAGTGTTATTATAAGAAGTCTTTATATTCATTCATTAATTAATTTTAAAAAGTTTGAAACCCAATATATTTTTTAATATACATTTGCTGTAGCCCAAATTCCAGTTTGAGTATTACAAAAAAGAAAAAAATCATGGCAAAGTGAGGAGAGAAAGCTTTGAAGTTGGCCCTACATTTAAATACTTACTTGGCTCTTTACTAGTTACATTAACTTTTTCTAATATTTGGAGAGCAGAGACTTTATTTTATTCTGATTACTCAGGACCTAACTGAAAATGGTAAATTCTCAAAACAATGTACATAGAATGCATTTATTATTATTCCTTTTCCTTTGGCACTGACTGTTTGTTAGGTAGAGCAAATGTTCCAGTAACTCTTATATTTCAATGATTTGTTGTCATTTGTGATGAGTTTTACTTCCCTAGCTTAGAGGTCCTCTCTTATCTATGACCTTCTTCTTTATCTTTCAAGGTAAAGATAAACCTTCATTGTTTACCCTAGTCCTTGAGTCCTAAATTATACTCAGTTCCTAGGTCTCTTCCCCGATTGCTATATTTAATGCATTGCCTTTGAAGGATGTCAATATGGTCAATGAGAGGCTAGCAGTTCCATTTCTCAAAATAGAAGCCAGGGAAATAAGATAAAGTATAGACTACTCAATAACTAAGTTGTTTTCCTTGCAGACAGGGGAATTAAATTCATCTATCATCCCATGAATGAAGCTAATTTTACAGGCCTCCAATCATGGGAGTAAAAAGTAAAACTGATTCACCAGAATGAGTAGAAATACTTTTTAACTCATCTTTTATTGATCACTTCTTTCCTTTTTTTCCGTTGCAGTTTCTATCTTTTCAAAATCTTCCCTAACTATGGAATGTTCAGGAGAATGGATAGGAGTAAGAGAGAAGTGTTTCTATTTTTCTGACAATACCAGAAATTGGACAACCAGTAAAAACTTTTGCAGTTCACAGGAATCAGAAATTGCTCGTATTGATACAAAAGAGGATATGATGAGAAAAGAGGAAAGTTTTCAATCATTTCAGAGCTTAAGTTTGTGTGAAAAGAAAATAAAAGGGACCAAAGTTAATACTCAATGATAATGTATATCAGACAATGTTTTAAGCACTGTAATTATAAAAACACATATCTTCAACCAATGCCTATGAAGTAAATATTTAAATATATCTATTTAAAAGGTGAGAAAAGTGAAGCACAGAGATGTTATGTAACCCAGTCATTGTCGTATAGCCATAACTTGTTGAACTGTGATTTTAACCCAAGCGAGTTAGCTACCGATGCTATGTCCTTAATCACAATACATATTGTCCATATAGCTAAATGTCTTTGTTCAATATTCTTGGATTATTAAATAGATTGTTTTTAGTGCCTTTACACTTGCATCTTCTCAAGAATGGCTTGAGAAAATGAAAACAGAAGATACGGCTCTTAGAATTTAGAGGTGAGGGTGTGAGGAAAATCTGTACAGTCTGAAGAAAGTGAGACAGTGAATGAAAAAAGTAAAAGAGGGCAAAGAAAGAAGGACTTGGACTTCAGGAGCACAGTGAGAAAGAATAAGTTTATTTAAAAAGAAAAACTGACTAATAGATCCATAGACCAATAATGAGAAGAAGATAGAGGAGAGACTAAACCCATCAACTCAATATCTTTTATTGCAATAAATCATATTCAGAAGTTAGTTTCTTTTCTGATTCTATGAGCAAACATACAACAGGAATGGCATTCTTATCTGGTATGTAGTTAATCACAACGTTTTACTATTTTAACAGTACTTATACGTTTTATTAAACCCTTTCTCCCTAAAATACTTCTTCTGTGATGTTTGAGAGTGAACCTGTGCACAAAACAAAATATAAGCATCAGTTTTCTGTCACCTTTAAAGAACATGATGTATTAATTCCTATAAAAACTACTTAGCTCTCGATTTTGTCATCTATTTGGCAGTTTGTAGTCTTTGTCATTCAGTCCATGACTAAAACATACTGATAGTTTATGCATTAGAACTAGAAGTCAAATATATTTTTCTCATCCATTTCCCATTTGAGAGACAGAAGTTAAAGATAATTCAAGACAGAGCAGCTCAAAGAATTCGGTGACTTGTTGAAAGTCACTCTACTACTTAGAGATTTTAAGAAGTAAAAGGGCAAAGTGAACATCTTTCACTTTGCTAAAACTAAAGTAAACATCTGTGCTATTTGTTGCTATAGATGTATTAGAGCATGTCAATTAGGATGGAAATCATAAAAGCTGGTTGCACTGAGAAGCATGTTCAGCAATGTGCCCTAAAATATTAAGCGATAGATAATGCCCTCATTTTTGTGAAAGGAATTTTTGAAGAAGCACATGGGCATATTTATGTACTGGATTGGGTTGAGCAGAAAACAAGGAAAATCATGTAAATGGACAAATGGCACCGTATTCAATGGTTGGTGAGTTTCAAATTTAGTAGGAAAGGTTTTATTCTTGTCATACAAAAAGTTTATATCATTTTGGATTGTGACAAATGCCCTTTCACACTGAAACATACCTTAAACTTAGAGCAACCCGTCTTTCTTCTACTTTGTTAAATGAAACAATGAAATTTTCCGTTTTTATTTTTATCTTTGTTTCCTATTTTATTTTACTTTCACTGTCAAGTTAATGTTAATCAACCTTTCCATTGCTAATTGAAATTCAACTACTCTGTAAATTCCAGGACAAAGCACATATATTACCTGCATCTATTTTCAACTACTTACATTTATACAAGATTTCTTCTTTAGAGATCATATAGTTGTCTTTTAACATTCCAAGTGTCCACCATAAGCAATATTATTTATTTCTGTAACCATTTCTTGAGAGAACATTATTCCCTCACTTATATACCATTTTACCTATAAAAATAGTACTATTTTTCTTTTGTATCCATGTATGCCTGCTTTAATATTTCAGTGAGTACTATATTACCAAAGGGAATGTATTAAACAAATATTGAAATATATATGGAAGTACGAATTATATTTATTACAAAAAAAAGAAAAATTTGGTCATCAATGAAGCAAATTTTTTAAAACAATATTATAATTAGTCTCTTTGGTTCATATCAGTATGTTTCAAACATACCAAATAAATATAAATCTTATTACTTATTTTCAAAAAGTAACATTAGCTAAAAATATGCCAGGAAATGCTTTTTAAAAAAATTCCAGAGATCTTTATATTTAACAACTCTCTTTCTCTCAATAGATAGATAAAAATAGATATAGGTAAATGTAGATAAATATAGAGATATATCTATATCATTTACATATTCATGTTTATTTATGACTGTTTTTCCACCTATTGTTCTAAATAAGATTACAGATTACACTAATAATAATTAAATGCCTACATTCAGTCTTATATTCTTTTAATGTACCAGATATTTTTGTACTGCACATTGTAATGGCTGAGTATAGAGCTCAGTGTTTTATAAAATGTTTTAAATCACTCTATTCTTAATTTTATTTTTGATTACAGCAGTAAGTGGTTTCCGAACTGATTTTGGTTGTTCCTTTTCAGGTTCGAAATTAACGGGAATGGATTCTTTGCTTTTCTGAATGCTGATGGAGTCTATAGTTCCAGGGGATTTGTTGATATCAAGTGGATTTGCAGCAAACCTAGATTTTAACAGAGCAAGATCTTGGAAAATGATTAGTACACTTCAGAGATAAAGCAAAGTAATAAATAGACAAAAGTTGCTTTTCGCTTCTTATGCTAAGGAATACAGGGTTTTAAAAGTATTGGAAAAGGAACTAAAAAAAATTGAACAATCATAGGCAAAACCTCGCCAATTCAAGATACATAACCTCTCATTATGAATGTGTCAGGAAACTTCTATTAAATAGGGCCAAAGTAACAATAAACAATTTGATGACCTAGGACTGTAATGAAGGTTATGATAAGCACATTTAAATGGATCTATATTGACAAGATGGCCAAGACTTAAAGCATAAAAATTAGAAAAATATATGTGCTCTATATGTGTAAATATTATAAAATACTATCCAAAGTGAGTTCCACTTAAAGAACTTTTACAAGAGAATTACCTATAAACACATTTACTTTCACGTTATCCTAAAAACTAGGGAAAGCCCACCAGGAGGACCTTAATATTATAAATAATAATCACTGATAAATTATCTCAATTATATGTTAAGACTACAAAGTTTAGATTGTAGACTATAAACTAGAATAGTAACATCAGAAGTGACCATAAGATGTTTTATTGCTGGCTGTCTTCTCCCATATAGTAGGTTGTCTTTTCGTTTTGTTGATGGTTTTCCTAACTATGCAAAACCTTTTAGTTTTATGTAGTACCATTTGTTTGTTTATTTATTTATTTTTGTTCTCATTGCCTGAGGAGACATATCGGAAAAAAAAAAAATATCTAAAAACAATGTTAAAGTTTACTATGTTTTCTTTTAAAAGTTTTATGGTTTCAGGTCTTACATTTAAGTCTTTAATACATTTGAGTTTATTTTTGTTTATACTGTGAGAAAGTGGTCTAGTTTCATGTTTTTGCATGTATAATATGTCCAGTTTTCCCAATACTATTTATTTAAAAAGACTGTCATTTCCCCATTGTATATTCTTGTCTCCTTTGTCATAGATTAATTGACCATGTATACATGGATTTATATTTGGGCTCTCTATTTTGTTCCACTGATCTATGTGTCTGGTTTTATGCCACTACCATGTCATTTTGATTACTATGGTCATTTAGTATAGTCTGATATCAAATAGCATGATACCTCTAACTTTGTTCTTATTTCTCAAGATTGCTGCGCTATTCGGGGTCTTTTGTGCTTTCATATAAATTTTAGAATTATTTGTTCTTGTTCTGTAAAAAATGTCATTGGTATTTTGATAGGAATTTCATTGACTCTCTACATTGTTTTGGGTAGTATAAACATTTTAAAGATGTTAATTCTTCTTACACATGAGCACAGTATAACCTTCCCTTTATTGGTTTCTTCTTCAATTTCTTTCCTCAAGGTCTTATAGTTTTCCAAGCATGGTCTTTTACCTCCTTAGTTAAATTTATTCCTAGGTATTTTACCCTTTTTGATAAAATTCCAAATGTGATTATTTTCTTAATTTCTCTTTCCAATAGTTTGTTATTGGTGTATAAAAATGCAATCAATTTCTGAATATTAATTTTGTATCCTGCTACCATACTGAATTTAGTTATTAGTTCTGATAGTTTTTTGGTAGACTCTTTAGAGTTTTCTATATAGTATCATGTCATCTGCAAATAATGATGGTTTTACTTCTTCCTCTCCAATTTAGATGCCTTTTATGTCTTTTTCTTGTCTAATTGCTATGGCAAGGACTTCCTATACTATGCTAAATAAAAGTAGTGAGAGTGAACCTTCTTGTCTTATTCATCTGATAAGAAGTTAATATCCAAAATATAAAGAACTTATATGAGCTAACACCAAAAAAGAACCCCCAAACAATCTGATTTTAAAATGGAAAGAGGATCTGAATCGACATTTCTCTAAATGGCAAATAGACATATAAAAAGATGCTCAACATCACTAATCATGAGGGAAATGTAAATTAAAACCAATGAGATATCACTTCACATCTGTCAGAAAGGCTATCTATTATCAAGTCAAAAAACAATAAGCGTTGGTGAGAACATGGGAAAAAGGAAACCCTCATGTACAGTTGATAGGATTGCAAATGGAAAACACCATGGAGGTTTCTGAAAAAATTAAAAATAAAACTGCTATATGGGAGTGACATCAGAAATATAGCAGAGTGAGAGACATCCTTGGATCTCTCCCCTTGAAACAATAATAAGCTGAACATTTAAAACTTAACAAAAAACACCCAAACTGTACACTAGCATGTCCAAATGTGGGATCTGCACATAAGAGCTACCACAGGTCAGAACCCCGGGTGTCAGGCAGTGGACTGGGAGAAACAAAGAAAATACCTCTCTCAGCCACCAGAGCTCCCTATAGGAGGAGTAGGAGGAGGAGAGGAGAAAGTGTGGCGACATCCTTGAACAGCCCTGCCTGGGAGTGCTGTGAGCTCGCCATGGCCGGTGGCAGTGCCCAGTCATTGGGGCAGAGGGCAGAGAAACAGGATAGCAGAAAGGCAGGGACGGCAGAGAAACGACAGTTGATTTCTACCAGCAGTGGTTGCAAAACAGGCTGAGCCACAGCCCCCATCCCCCAACCCAGAAGGCCCCTCGCCCCATACCCTCCAAGAACATTACTGTGGAGCCCCAGGGGAATCTGAGCAATCGCTGCATAGACTGTCACTAACACTGACAGGAACTGAAACTGAGGGTAGCAGCATGATTAAACATCTATAAGGATAAAAAGACTTTATTAAGATTTTTATATAAAGCAGAGATTGAAGAGGCTTAGATGCCACCTACTGGAAACTAAAAGAAAAACACCTTCTTTGCAACAGGCTAGGGACCGTTATATAATAAATCTACTTTCTGGAAAAAAAAGTCAGAATACACTTTCATTAATGCCCAGGCAGAGAAATAGCCCATTAAACATCATGAGCAACCAAGGTGACAAGCTATCTCAGAAAGGAAGAGAAAAATATCCAGAAAATAAGCTTACAAACATAGAAATATGCAACTTAAATGACAGAGAATTCAGGATGGTAATTCTGAAAAAATTCAGTGAGATTGAAAACAAAACATATCAACAATTTCAGGAACTGAAAAAACAACTAGATGAGCAGAATGAATTCTTTAGCAAGGAGATTGAAACCCTCAAAAAGAGCTGAATAGACCTTCTGGAGATAAAGAACACACTGCAAGAGTTGAAAAATGAAATAACAAGCTTGTGAAATAGAGCTGACCAAATGGAGGAAAGGATCAGTAATATTGAGACAGAAATCTAGAAATAAATCAGAAGGAAGAAGAGAGAAGCCAAAGAATGAAAATTAATGAAAGAGAAATACAAGAACTAGCTGAAACCATCAAGAGAGGAAACATAAGAATAATGCGTATTCTTGAAGGTGAGGAAAAGGAGCAAGTACTAGAAAGCATTTTTAGACAAACAGTTGATGAGAATTTCTCAAATCTAAGGAATGAGCTGGAGCGTGGGGTTCAAGAGGTCAACAGAATACCCAATGATCTCAACCCAAAAAAGGCCTTCACCAAGATACATGATATTAAAATTATCAAAAGTCAATGACAAAGATAGAATTCTCAGGGCAGGCAGGGAAAAGATGATAACCTATAAAGAAAAACCCATTAAATTACTGTCAGACTTCTCAGCACAAACCTTAAAAGCCAGAAAGGAGTGAAATCAAATATTCAAAATATTAAATGAAAGGAACTACCAGTCAAGGATAATGTATCCCGCTAACCTCTCCTTTAGATATGAAGGAGAAATTAAGATCTTTCCAGACATTCAAAAATTGAGGGAATTCACTACGGGGTCTGCACTACAAGAAATACTAAAAGGAGTCAGCTCACCTAAAACAAAATGACAAAAAAAAAATACATAATTATGAGTAAGATGACTAGCAGGCTGACAGAAGCAGAGGAGTGTAACCCTTACTAGAAACAGGGTATTATAAACTTAAAAATAAGAAGAGATTTGCTATAGCAAGATAGTAATGAACATTCAGCATACATAGAAACAAACTGACACAACAATGACTGAAAAAGGGAGGAGTCAAAGGTCCAAATTCGCAAAGGAGAATGGAGATAAGGTACACATAGAAGAAAAGGGACAACTGTATATATCTATCTTTTAAATATTCGTAATGGTAATCACACACCACAGATTCAGAACTGAAGTATATAACAAAAATAAGAAGGACCAGAGGGAAAAACCACAAAAGCCAAACAAAATAAAGGAAACAGAAACACAAGGACAAAGAAGCAATGGAAACACCAAGCTACCAGAAAGCAAAAGATAAAATGGCTATAAGAAGACCTCATATTTCAATAATCACTCTACACGTAAATGGACTGAATTCACCAATAAAAAGGAACAGAGTTGCAGATTAGATCAAAAAACAAAACCCAACCATGTGCTGCCTCCAGAAGACACATCTCAGCTCCAAATACAAATATAGACTCAAAGTGAAAGGCTGGAAAATGATATTTCAAGCAAATGGCAATCAGAGAAAAGCGAGAGTAGCGGTACTAACATCGGACGAAATGGACTTCAATATAAAAAAGGTAAAGAAAGATACCGAGGGACACTTCATAATAATAAAAGGAATCATGCATCCAGAAGACATAACACATTAATATCTATGCCCCCAATCAGGAAGCTCCAAAATATATACAGCAATTACTAACAGAACCAATGGAAGAAACAGACCTAAACACTATCATAGTAGGGTACCTAAATCCCCCACTGTCAGACATGGACAGATCATTCAAACAGAAAAATAAATAAGGAAATATCATCCTTAAATGATATATTAGACCAACTGGACATAGTAGACATTTATAGAGCCTTTCATCCCAAAACAGCAGCTTATACATTCTTCTCTAGTGCACATGGAACATTCTCAAGGACCGTATACTAGGACACAGAGATAGCCTCAAAAAAATAAGAGAATTGAAATCATACCAACCATATATACAATGGAATATTACTCAGCCATAAGGAGAGATGAAATACTGTCATTTGCGACGACATGGATGGACCTTGAGATAATCATGCTAAGCGAAATAAGCCAGACAGAAAAAGTTGAAAATTGCATGATATCACTTATATGTGAGATATAAACCTAAAAGCAACAAATGAACAAGACAGAGACTCACAGACATGGACAATGGACTAGCGGTTACCAATGGGTAGAGGGAAAGGAGGAGGATGGAAGGGAGATGGGGGGAAAAATTTAAATGATTTCTTCAATTAAAAAAAAATTTTAATAAATAAAGGAAGAAAGAAGAAAAAATACCATATGACTCAGCAATTCCACTTCTAAGTATTTATCCAAAAAAATCCAAAACACTAATTTGAAAAGACATATGCACCTCTATGTTCATTGCAGCATTATTTACAACAGCCAAGATATGAAAGCAACCTAAGTGTACATTGATAAATGAATGGATTAAGAAGAGTGGTACATATACTCAATGGAATATTACTCAGCCATAAAAAAATAATGAAATCTTACCATTTGTGACAACATGAATGTATCTAGAGGTATTATGCTAAGTGAAATAAGTCAGATGGAAAAAAACAAATACCATACAATTTTACTTTTATATGAAATCAAAAGAACAAAATAAATATACAAACAAAACAAAAACAAACTCAGAGATACAGAGAACAAATTTTTGGTCACCAGATAGGAAGGGAGTTTGGGGATGGGTGAAATAGTTGAAAGAGATAAAGTACAAATTGCAAGTTATAAAAATAGTCATGGAGATATAAAGTACAGCATCAGAAATATAGTCAATAATATTGTAATAACTATGTATCATGTCAGACTTACCAGGGTGATCACTTCATAAGGTATAGAAATGTCTAATTGCCATGTCGTACAACTGAAACTAATATAATATTCCATGTCAACTGTAAATTAAAAATAAACATTAAAATAGTGTTGTCCTAAAAAGGGGGGGGCAGGGAACAAACCTGATAACATGCACAAAAAAAAAAAAAAGTGACCAAACCATAGATTTTTGAAAATATTTTAGTTTTAAATAGGGATAAGAAATTAGGAAAGATTTACGACGCATTCTTGGATTGTCATAAAATTCAAATTCTGCAGAGCATTTGGAAAATTATAGCAAAACTACCTTTGTTACATTAACTTGAGTTTACTTTCCTGCCTAGGTAACCATAATTTATGTGTACAGGAAGGAATGTGAGTGTAAGTGAAGAAACAGACACTTAGTAGAATGAAGAAGTTGTAGAAAAGAAATATCTAGGTTACAGGCAAACACATAGAAACATAAACAAATCCTTCTCCTATCTTTAATAGAGGTTTCCATCCTTAATTAATTGCAGATAAAACTTTCTGATAAATAAAAAGGGAGATTTTTGTGAGCCCCATCCACAGATGTTTTACTTGGCACTATATGTGAATGCAAACGACTTTAGTAATCCTGACAAATGTCAGCATGTAATCAAGTATGCGCATATTACATCTGTGCACCCAGGATACTTGAAAATGATGGTTGTTTTAAATTTTGGCTCAGTTTTGTTTCAGTTTTACTTAAATAATAATATGAGTTTTATTTTTATTGTTGGTTCATGGTTACAAGTTAATTTTGTTAATTGCTTAGCAATTTAAATAATTCATCTCTTTTTTCCTTTGATTCACAGTTACCACGATATACATTCCCAATGGTTAAGAATAAGCTACTCACAACTTCTTGAAGAAGTTAAATAATTACCTCACTTATATATAGTGGACACAAACTGTTGCATTTATTTTGAAATGTGAATGAGTTTTGAATAAATGACAAGAAAACAAACTATTTTTTTAGAGAATTTCAATGAGAAAACTAAGGGAGTAAAACAGTTCTCAGTATAATAATGTTTAAAATAAATTTGACTAAAGGAGAATAAATTATGGAATCACATTAAAAACAAGATTATATGTTACTTCAAATAGACATCTTATGCTTACAACATTTGAATACTTTATTACCAGTTGAAACTTTTCTTTTTGATAAAAATTGAAAACATTTAATTGAGTGTAAAGACCCACCGTGAAGGAAAAAAATGGCATATTTATATGTATGTGCCTGATCTATTACTTCACTGAACACTCAGAAGGGGTTAGAACCCAAAAAATAGGACACACATGGAGAATAGGCAGGATTAGAAGATAAAATTTTATTATATTTTTAGACATTAAAACAATATAGAATTATGTTTTCTTCTTTAAAAATAATCTTTTCTCATTTTGAAGTCATTTCTGTATAGAATGTTTGAAAATTTTATATTTGAATAAAAAAGAAATAAATTTATATCCCTTTAAAAAGTAGATATGCACTGTTAACATCCACATACATTTCTTCCACTTCTTTATTTAAATGCACAGATTTGCTTTCATTGTTCAGACATCTCTCTGACAAATGCCATTAAATTTGGAGTTACAGTCTTCAGAACACACTTGATTTCCCGTTGTGACAGCACAACTCATATTATCAGTTGGTCCAATTATTGAAAAACTAAGAGATAAAGGGCATACTTTAGAACATGTATCTTAAAATAATTGTACTTATTAAAGTTTTTCCAGCCAAACTTGTATAGTTTTTTTAGCAGTCAAAATGTGGCAGGGTTTTTCAAATGGACCTTTCTATTGTTGCCGATTGTTGTACTTGGACACTCTTGATTTGCTTGCCCTCCAAGCCCTCCCACTTTGGATGTCTCTCTTATTTGAGTAATATCACCAAGGAGGCTCAAGCTTGAAGACCAGGATATCCCTGTCTCTTTCTTCCCTCTCAATCCTCACCTTACATATATCAGCAAGTCCTTGGTATTCTATCTCCAGATTAGTCCTCATATTCATTCACTTTCAGGCCAGACTACTGGTAACTCTCCCTTATCTTTGGTCATTGCCTTCTAACTGAACTTCAGTTTTCAACTGAACTTCAAGTATTCATTTTTCACATAGCAGCATAAATAATTTTCTTTAAAAAGTAATTAGATGTTAAAATGAAAGTTTTGGTAAAAACTACGTGGTGACAGATATCATACTGATCGGAATTACAAAGCAGTAACCTAGGAAAAAAGAATTTTTTTTTTAAGTTAGGGTAAAAACTGTTTAGGTGACTATTAAATTCCTTATTTAACTTCAATGGTATGATAGGGTAGGAAAATGCATTGTAAAATATTTTTGGAGACAGCTACTTTTTAAAATATTCTTTCTAGTTGCTGATTATTGTTTAAAATATAAAAACCAAACACTATTATAACCGTCTGCATGACATTCTCCTTAAATAATTAAATGAAAGCTTTTAAAAAGACATGTTTCTCTAACAATACATCGGTTTCCAAATAAAGAAAAGGAACCTACACATTTTTTACTAATTTTTGTCAAAGATTACAATCAAAACATTAAAAAATGACTACTTCTTTATCCTTTAGTTTTATATTCATGAAAGATGATGATAAATGGAAAATAGGAGTATCCAGAAGTAGATAAATATCCAAACTGACATGAAGAAAGAAAGAAAGAAAGAAAGAAAGAAAGAAAGAAAGAAAGAAAGAAAGAAAGAAAGAAAGAAAGAAAGAAAGAAAGAAAGAAAAAGAAAGAACAGGAAAAAAAGAGGTAAGAAGAAAAATGGATAGAAAAAAATTGAATGAAGATGGGAGGAAAGAAAGAAGAAAGATAAAAAGACTTGGAAACCAAGGAAGCTTAAAAATACTTTTCTATAAATAAAACAACATCATTACACCATCCTGTCCCTCAAATAACAACTTACATTTTTTTTCTACAAAAAGGTGTTTATTTATCCACATCCATTGTTTTCTTGGGGATGTCATATATAGTCCAATCCAAGCAAAATGACCAGGTTTTAAACTCTTCTGTATAAATTCCTACAGAGGAAATAGTGTACTCATTCATTCATTTAAAAAAAAAAAGTCAATTCCTTCTATAGAGTAAGGCACTATGCCAAGCATTAATGAAATAGTAAATAATTATTTCTTTCAAAATTATAGGTTTTTAATTATAAACAGTATATTAATAAACATTAAAGGCAATGACTATAAACCACCTACACTTGCTACAACTGCACCTAGCAATTTTCCCTTGGACACTTGGCTTTGATTCCTCACCAGCTCTTCAGAATTGTAAATCATCGGCAAATGTGCCTGGAGGTTTATACAGTCATGTTGACTCTTATTCCAAGTTTTAGAAAAAGTTAAAAACTTGTAACACTTCCCTTGGTTAGACAGCCAGTCATTTGGGCACATATAATTATTTCCTAAAAAAAAAGTAAGAAAAATTAATTAAAATCTATAGTTAATTGAGAAAGTGTAAATAGTATCAAGTGTGATTAACTGGAAAATAGATTTTTGCCAATTCAATTTTCATAATTAAAAGGCAGCTCTATTAGCAGAACAAAAATGAGATTAATTCATTACTCTGTGCATTTCCTGGAATGAGGGCAAGGTTTTCAGTGACAAGTTGGAGTGACAAAGCTTGTGAATTCTCACCCCCATAATTAGAAGAAAAAATATATGTAATATTTTTTATCGTTTATTACTAACTGAAAAAGTAGAAGTCTGTTGTTTAAGTCCCTGCACTACCTGGTTCTAATTCCTTTTTCTCGAGGCAGTCTATAACAGACACTTCATTTCTGTGAGATTATTTACCGCTACTACTGCTTACTTCGTTGCTTTTGATATGCTCACCCTCCTATGCTTTCCAGTCACACTGTTCCCTTAGCCTTGAATAGCCTTCCCTTCTTTTTTTATCCTCTAAATTACAGAGAATTTTCAATTGTATTTTTACTTCTTAAAGCCTTTTAACTGGTCAGAATTTCTGCTGCATCTAAGACTCATAATACTTAGGTATCATTTAACAAAGGATGAGTTGTCTGTGTCCTACTCATTTGTGAACATCTCCACATCTTTTATCTGACTGGAAGGTTCTTGAGGTAATTGTCATATTCATCTTCAAGGCTCCTCTCATGTAGCACTTTGATTATAGTGTCTAATTGTTGATTGTTGAATGACTAAATTAAATATCCATAAGTTAGAGCATGTCATATTTTTCATTGTTAACATTTTCATTTGTCATCTATGAGCTTATAGTTTTATAAAAATGTATTTTAAGAAATTGAAGTAATGTGTCCAGCTAAGATACAGGAAAAAAAGTAACATCAGCAGATATGATTTAAAGAAGACTATCATAGGCTAATTTTCAATATATAAAACTTCATATATATTTTTACATCATTAACATATTTTGTACCAGAGAAAGAGTTGCCAACCATGAATAGCTATAATCTTGCAAAAAAAAAAAAAAAAAAAAAAAATTTCAGACACAGGATAATTGGATTCTAACCTCAGTGATAAAAGTACATAGTTGTGTGCTAAAAGGCACAAAACGATTTAAAATATACTCCCCAATTTACAACTTCAGAGGAGCTATTTATCCACTATTATTAGTAAAAAGAAGTCATTTGAACCAAGTGATAACATTAGGTAGATATTGATAGAATGGTCAGTAACATACAGTTTAGAGCTGCAAAACACATTAAAAATAGTCCAAATGGTCAGCATAGTATATTAAAACACAAAAGCATGATGCAAAATGTGGACACCAGTTGTGCAAAGAGTTATTTCAGTTAACTCAGCTTCAAGTGTCATCTTCTATAATAAGAAATATTATGGGGATAAGGATAGAGAAAAACATTTATTTAGCAATATTTTGTGTCAATTCCTGTCCCAGATACTTTATATAACAATAACAACAAACACATATAGCCATTATTGTGGGCTAGCAGGTTATTAAGCACCTAACACATATTTAGTTTTTAAAATAACTTTATAAAATAATGGAACATGTTAAATGACATGATGAAAATATAAACAGAAAAATCCAGAATATGAGAAATTTTACAAAACCATGACCCATTTTTGACATTGAGATATTTTAACCAAATTCAATTGTGGTCTTCTGATTCTCGTTCTAACAAAGCAAAAAGAGAGAGAGAGAGAGAGAGAGAGAGAGAGAGAGAGAGAGAGAGAGAGAGAGAGATTTTAATGCTGACTAGATAATAGATAATATTAAGAAGTTCTTGCTAATTTTATTACGAATTTTGGTAGACACAATTTTTAAATGGCCCCCAAGATTCCTGGCCCCTGGTGTACATGGCTTGTGTAATTCCCTCTCCATGAGTGTTAGTCAGACCTGTGAATATGATGAGATATCACTTCCATGCTTAAGTTATATTACATAGCAGGATGAAGGAATTTTAGACAAAAAAAGGGTCCCAAGTCAGTTGATTTTGAGTTAATGAAAAGAGAGATTATCCCAGGTAGATCTGAAGATGGCGTCAGCCTCGAATGTGAGGGGACCTAAAACTTACATGGGGCTTCAGGCGGGCCTTTTAGGGAGCATTTTTTTGGGTGGGTAAATTGGCAGAGAAGGGAGGAGAGACCAGTGAAGCGGGAGGTGAGTATGCAGCATTGCCAACCTGGATGCAAGGTCCGGTTCCTACACAAAGGTAAGGAAGAAGTCTGGTTCCCACACTGCAGAGTGGGGAAGGGGGGGCGTTAGAGGTAGGAACCTCCTGAACCTAGCAGGTACAAGGAGGAGGGGGGAGAAGGAGAGGAGAGGCGGCGGGAGGGGAGGAAGAGGGAAGTGGGAGAAGGAGAGTGAGGGGGAGAGAGAGGAGAGATTTCAAGGAATCGGCTCAAGCCCAAATGTGCAGAGCAGGTTGTCAGGCTAGAGATCCAGGGAAGAGTTGATAGTGCAGCTCAAATTTGGAGTCTGAAGAATGAATTTCCTCTTTTTTTGAGGAACCTCAGTATTTTTTCTCTTAAGGCCTTCAACTGATTGGATGAGGCCCAGCCACATTATAGAAGATAATCTGCTTTACTTGAATCTACTGACTTCAATGCTAATCTCATCTAAAAAGTAGTTTCACAGCAACATCTAGAATACTTGACAAAATATCTGGGTACCATGCATGGCCTAGCCAAGTTGACATAAAATTAACCATCACGGCTGATTTAATATACACTACATATTCTATGATGTAATTATTATATCCCCATTTGAAAGTTTAAAAAACATATTTAATTTGTCTAAATTCAGGTGACCAGTTCGTTGAAATCTCTTGATTCAAATATAGAGCAGCACATTACGAACAGAAAAGAACATTACCTGCTAGAGTGCTGATATTTATGTTCTGTGAGGAATCCATTTTTTTACCCGTACTCAGTGCAAAGAAAAAAATGTGAGTAACATTAAAAAATCAATAGCAATCTAGGCATACAAGAATAAAAATACTAGCACAAATAAAAACAAAAATTCAAATTACCTCTCTTTTACTAGGCTTCTGTTCCTCTCATTTCCCAATAGTAGCCATTTTTATATCTATTTTTATTCCTTTAAGTGCTAATTATATCCTATATATTGCATACATTATTAGACCTCATATCTATTACTTTTTGTACATTATTTTCTTTTTTCTACTAAACTTCTTAATTGATGTTATTTTTTCATGTTCTAGACCCACCTCTAAAAAGAAAAATAAAACTCCTTTTACCATATCAAGTTTCTTCAGTTTCTTAGTTGTATTATTTATAGACTGTTTTCATATAGAGTGAATAAACTGCTTTTCAGGAACAAAATAGCTGATAACCTGCTACGACTTTTCATTACATTCTTTGGCTAGCTTCACTCTAATATCAGTACCTCTCCCCCTTTATTTGTCCAAAAAGAGTGGATGGAAAAATTATATTGCTTCATTACTCCTGTTTTAAACTTAAGTTAAAATCAAGTTCAGAACTTTGAAGGTATTACTAAAGTGTCTTTTTATATACATTTAAAAATCTGGTATGAATTTGTTTCTCTTCGCTTTGGGGGAAAACAAATTCTTCATGTAAACTTTTAGAAATATATGTTTACCGATTGTGTCCTGAAATATGATGAGGATCTATCTATCATCATCTCTCTTTCTCTCTCTCTCTCTCATCTATCTATCATCTATCAATCAATCAACTATCTATTCATTTATCACCTATCCATCCATTTATCATCTATTTATCTTTATTTTTGTATTGTATTTTCAATTTGGTGGGCTGTTATAAACTGAAGATTCTTGTTTTATGGTTTTGTTTTTTTCTCCTGCAAAAAATTTGTATATTTTTTTTATTATTTCACATGTGCTTTTTCCCCCTATTCTTTTTTTCTGAACATTTGTTAAACGGATATTGCCCTTTCTGTAATGGCAGTATGTTAGATTTTGTCTCAGATATTTTTAATTTGTTTATATTTATTATTTTTTTTAATACTTTTCTCTATGCTCTGGGATATTTGATTAGCAACCATAAATTTTCAGATAGCAAGGGCACAAAAAATAGCCAAGCTATATAGTAAACCAATACATTATTCCCCTCTCCCACTCAAGAACCAAAACAAGGGAACAGATACCCTATTGCACCAATCACCACTCGATAAAATAGGAGCTCTAGCTTGCTCTAGTTACATAGTTCATTACTTTAAAAAGATTTTGTTGGTTTGGGGGCTTTTGTTGTTGTTGTTTGTTTGTTTGGTATGACATGGTAGCAAATACCACTGTGTGAATGTAGTAAGAGGTTGTCAAAATGGCAATCTAAAAGAGCATTCTTTAGTAAGTTTTTCAGTTAATTACTTTGCTTTGGACCTTTTTTGACACTCTGTACTCGTCTATGAAAATGGAGTCCTGCCTAGGTTTTGCCATGAGGAATAGCTTCCATTCACATGGAAGCCCTTTGTTCTTTCTTTGAACTTTAGTTGTCTCATTGATTAATCCAATAGCATTATTCCATCTGCTTTACATATTTTTGTTTTACATTTTTCTTTCCTTTCTATTCTCTGTGCTTTTTAAATTCATTTTATTTTGTTATTGTTTATTATTCTAATATAGAATCTTGGAAAAGCAGATGTAAATATTTATGATCAATAATTTGTTTGGAACTGAATGCCAGAGAAAATATTTTAAAACTGGTCAAACTATAAACACAAATTTAATAGAAACAAAAATATTGAAATTGTCACTAATTATTAGAGTTAAAAATATCACTAAGAAAAAATATTACCCCTACTTATATTTCATTAATTCATCAAATTTTATTACTTGTCTCAATAGCATCTTTCTCTAAAAGAATCTCTATTGCACCAGTTATGTCTTTTTTACCATTTATATTTTACAGAAGAGAAAACTGAATCACAAGGGAGTAGTGGTGGTTTGTACATATTGTACTTAGTATCTAACAGGAAACCATTTGCTCCTGAATTTTAAGGACTTTGAAAAAAGCTATAATAATGAATATGGCATAGTCTACTTTTCTAGAATTAATGTTAAATTATCCCTACTTAGATCAACTCATGAAAACTAATATTAGTCATCTAATATTAAATGTTAAAGAGAAGGAGAATTTCATATTATCAGAAACTGATTTCAATATAATGATTAAACACATCTTAGGAGTATGATTGGTTGATGGCTTCCCAACCAAAATGCTGTGCAAAGTACAGAAGAATTACCTTAACCAGAATACTTATTTGGTCTTAGAAAAGTCTGACATTTTCTATTGTTGTATTTGGAAAAACTCAAAAACAAATATAATTGCCCAATAAAAAATAGACCCTTTACTTTTTTGGTTTCCTTAGAAAAGTTGCATTATGGCTCATTTATATTTAGATATCTCAAAGGCCTTCAGAGTTTATGTTTCTATGTCAATATTATATATGACAGTGCCCATTTTAGTCCTGCATTTTCAAGAATCATAATTTCATGAGAAATACAGCAAATTATAGGAACCATGAATGGGTCTGGTTATTTCAAAAATAATGAGTACATGATACACACATTAAATACAACCTTGGAAAAAAAAAAAAGCTGAAGTCCATCTAAAATGGTTTTCAAAAAGATCCTTTATTTTCAGCTAGCGCATTCATACATTTAAATTATCTCTCAAAGCGGTACCAATGAGCACATACTCTGTAAAAACACATTACTAATTTTTTTATAAAATAACAAATCAACCTTGTACTGGAGGTTCTTCAAAAGAAAAGATGCAGAATAAATACTTATTTTATATTTGAATGTTTCTTAACTTTTCTTAAATTTAAAATAATTTTGCAATATAATGGATATGGCTTGAAAGTTTAATTTACCAGTTGTGGACTACGATGTGAAGCTGATCTTAATATTAAGAATTAAAAGTACAAAGATAAACAAAAACTCCATACTTACCCAAAAAGTTCGGGCCAATCACTGTTATCATGAAAATAAGGATCCCAATGCATCCAAATACTAGCATAATACAATAATCATATGGATAAGGGGAGAAATCTGAAATGTTGAGATGGTTTTTCATGAATTTTAGAACTCTTGTGATTATTCACTTCATAAACATTTTTCTGACTTGCTTTGTGAATTATTCAGTGATGTTTTTGAAAAGTAAAAATGATTTAATTTTATCAAATTCTTTATTATATATAAATAATATATATGATTTATAATATAGTGTTATGTGTATTATTTATTAATATTTAAAATATAATGTAAATATATAATTTATAGTCTATATATAATGTAACATATAACATAAATATGTAATATATTTTTATATTGTACATATAATATATAGAATATAAAATAATATAGTGTATAATATATATCTGTATATCCCATATATATCACATATAGAAAAAATTACATATATAATGCTATTATAAATAGAATTGTTTTCTTAATTTTATTTTTGGATTGTTTGATGCCAAGTATGTATATACACACATATATATGTATATCCTACGTGTTATTTATTTTAATGATTTGCTTTTAGAAATAAAATAAGGAAAGGAACATTTATTGAAGCTCTATTATGTATCAGTCACTGTACTGGGACATACTATCTCACCTTTACATAATATATTGTATTTCCCTGGCTGTGACTTTTTGTACAGGAATCAGTGTCAGCCTAAATAGCATAGACCTCTGGTTAATACTGTTCACTTAGAATTTTTGCCATAGTACTCCTTTGGATCAGAGTTGGTAGGAAGTGTTTTTAAAGAGGAATAAATGAAGAAACTTCAGAGACATTACACAGAGATATATATGTTGTTATTCTCTTTTAATTTTATCTATTTTTGCCCACATATTAACACTTTTGAATAAGTTAGATATATACACTCTTTCCATAAAAAAAAGAAGACAGGTATCTTTTTACATGTAGAAATCATAGGAATATTTTCTTAGTCTAGAGGCATGATAGCCAATTTGCCTTGTTAGTGACCCAAGTCAAATACTTTGATACTTAGATAATTATTTCTCAGTTATTAGCTTATGAGTGAACAAGCACTTAATTCCTCAGCTGTGATTGTACATTTTACAAATAAATTTTATTCTGTCATAATAAAAGAGAGCTAATTCTCAAATCTGGGTAATATGTGAATGTTTTATTTCAGTTGATTTTTATGGACTTAGTGCATCTCATTACGTCTGTAGTACGAGTTATAGAATGTGCTGTATACAATGAAACTTGAAATGTACTACCCGATTGTCTGTATTGCAAAAGAAATTTGAAGTTAGTTTCTATTTTTTTCTTGCCTTTGGATATTTCTTCACTCAAACAAAGGTAGAAAGACTTCCACTTAGCTAAAAGTCCTCAAAATACATTTCTGCAAGTTACAAGGGAATACTAATTCTAGGTATATGGATCTGCACTTAGCTAGTTCCATACTTGCCAGGAAGGGAAATTTTATACTCATTGTCAAATAATGTTATAGCTACATATTAAAAATTAATATTCATTTATCTCAGCCACAATAATACTATGTCAAGCCAAGTGACCGGAGAGTTAAGTACCTTGCAGCGCATTGCATTGGCCCATTCCAGAATTGCTTGACTGGGTGTCTTGGCATCCATAGGGCAATATTAAGAAATTTCTTTATGAAACCTGTTATTATTACTACTGTAAGAACACTAACTGTATTATTTATAGCTCCTTTGTGATGGCAAAATTTTTTTTCTAGATTTAGTAATGAGATTAATTATATTCATCTTAAGCAATAGGTGTAACTGTCTTACAATAAGAATCAAATACTTAGTTGGCTTATCCTTACTCATCAATTACAAAGAAGCTTAAAAACATGCTTACAGTAATGTAACTGTTGCTTAATTACAGTCCTAATTTATGTTCCAAGCCCTATCCTTCTTTCACCCATAATTTAAATGGATGTTATCCTGTATTTTATGTACCTACACCCAAATTTTATATATTATTACTTACTTGTTTGTTACAAGTTGGTTTATAAAGTAAAGAAAAAAGTTATTAATTTAGTTTAACATCTACAGAAAAAAACAGAAGATAGATTCACTTTATTACAAATAAAAGTTTTATATTTAAGAAAACAAAAAGATTTTGCCCAAGGCCACGTACTTAGACTGAAGAGTTGAGTCCAATTCAGTCACTTTAATTTCAATGGTCTTAGTTTTTATTACATCGAAATAAGTTGCCAGTGCAAAAGAAATAGTTTGTTTCCTGTTATGGAGACCGTAAAAAAGACCTTGAGCCTTCAAATGACGATGAAAGTAGCATGTCTTTAAAAAAAAAAATCTTGAATTCGCTAGATGAAAATCAGGATAATACATGAGGATGTTCGACAAGAATATGTATGGCACAGCTTTGTTTTTTGCCAGCAATTCTAAATTTCTGGCCCAGTCACCTCAGCTTAGATCTTTACTATTGAAACAGGATTATTTTTAAAATTTATTTTAGACCAACTGAATTTAGACATCATTATTGTGTTTATTAAATTTGTCTATAGAAACTGTAACAGATCTGAAAACAAAACAAAACAAAAAGAACAACCTAGACTTGATACAGTAGCCCTAAGTGGCAAAGATTAATGTTTTATATTGCCCTTCTCTCATTCCCAGTAGATTATTCTGACAATCCTATGGCTCTTTTTAAAAGATTTTAAAAAATGCAATATGTATATATAAAAATGCTTTTTAAGCTGTAAAACACTATAGAACCACTGCTACTCTCATCATCAGCACTAGATCTTCTTCTTCTGAGTGTAGTAATAGGCATCTTGATATAGATATTATACCCAAAAAAACTTATTCCAAAAATCTTATGTTTTGTAGAAGGAATAATTTCTGTAAAAATGCTAACTTTGATCTTTTACTTAAAAGTTACATTTTTATTCTTATACAACATTGAGGAGATTATACATCATCCTATTAGCATTTCTCTTGCCCCATGACTTCAAAAATACTGTTTTTTTTAATCATTGACACAAGTCTAAATAAACTATTTTAGACAACTTATAACCATTTTTTAAATCTCAGGATATAGTTAATTTCAACGATTTAAAAATATTCAAATATAATTGTCTTCCTTAAGAGAATAATGCAATTTTAAACTGGAGTCTGAGTGGGGAGAAACAATATGCTTACCTTTAGTTTTCTGCCTGTATTTGAAATTACTTTTGCAAGTCAGCATCATGTAACCATTCTCATCTTCCATCTCTTCAAATGTTTGCATGTGACATTATATTACACAGAAAATAGTATAAAGGAAATGGAGAATACTTTCACCCTGGATATTTCTCCTAGCACAATGTACCCAATACTAAAAGGAAGTTCAAAAATAGCTAAAATTTTACTCACGTATCACTGTCTAAAACCACAAAGGATGTGTTGGTAAATGAAAATAGATAGACATGTTAATGTCTCACTAAAATTCTGTATGCTACAAGGTAAAAGTGGCTATTTTGTTCCATTCTCTTCAACAAATATTTATTGTACATCGTAAGTGTACAAATACAGCATTTTTACAGAAATTATTCCTTCTACAAAACATAAGGAAAGGTAATATTAGACCTACGTTAAATCAGTTATCATAACAGCCTCAATAATTGTTCAAAACCCCTGAGAGAGGTGAGGTTATGATGGCCTGAAGTGGCTCTCAAGAAGTGATCAGTGCAGAGACAATGATAAATTGGATACAGCATACTATGAATCCTTGAGTCTATGGATAATGGCACTGCAGAAAATCTGTGGGCAGGAAGTCAAATTCATTATTGGATTAAGAATCTACCTTATTAAAACCTAGTATTGCCCTCTTCAATATGATAAAGTCTCAGTGTAATTAATCTGCCATCCGGTTAATAGCCGTCCCTCCCAGAATTGGTGTTTTATCTGGGACTCAGATTTGGTCATTGCATTTGGTAGCTTGAGCACTTATTAGTTCCAGGTAGTCCTTGGGTGGTAAAAGACAATGTTGTTGATTCCATGCATAGGATCCATTTCAGCTACATGACCACTCTGCATTGGTCCTTTGATCAAACCTCAGAGCATCTGGAGAAAGAGGCTTCCTGATGCCCAGAGCATATACCATTTTGTTTGCCTGAACATTGAAAGTCTCTTCCTCAACTGTAGCTATTGATTGTGGGTATTTGCCTGCTGATGAACTTCTTCACAATCTGTGTCATTCTGAATAATTCCTTCACCTCTCCCTCAAATCTGTCACTAATTTTCTAATTTTGTTCTTTTTGAGTTCTTGACCAGTCGCTTAATCCATTAATCGTTGACAATAAGTGAATTTATATCTCTGGTTGCTCATCTTTTCTACCAGAAGGACAGCCAGATGTATGACCTAAATTTCTGTTTAATGTGAAGATTTAACTTCATCTCTGTCTTTCATGACCACCCCCTGAATGGGGCTATAATGTGGCTTCTGTTTCTAGTTGGCATACTTTTCATGTTCAATGATAAAACTTTTCCTTTTACAACTTTATTTAAGTGTAAATTATATTTTAAAAACTGCACATATTTAATGTGTGTAATCTGATGAATTTAGACATATATGAACACTTGTGATACCAACACCACAATCAAGGTTATAGATATGTCCATCACCTCTCAGATTGCATGTTAAGTGTTTTTATCACCAAAAAAGAGGAGTGGACACAAACATATATTTTCTGTATTACCTAACAGTTCTACTCTAAGGTATTTCCTCAAAACATTAGAAAATAAATGCGCAAAGAAGGACTTTAACAGAAATATTTATGCTGGTTTTATTTATTATAGCCCCAAATTAAAACAACTCAATGAAGTAATGGATATACAAATTATTATATATCCGCACAATGAAATACTGTGTGACAATATGGATGTCACTCAAAAACATTATGCTGAGCAAAAGACATCACATCCACGAGAGTACATACTCTATGATTTCATTTATGTAAAATTCTAAAACCAGCAAAACTCATCTCCATTGACAACAGGTTAATGGCTGCCTGGGTCCAGAAGTAGAAAGAGGAACTGCAAAGGTACATCAAGGAACATTTTGAGGTGATGGAAATGTTTTATATTTTGTCAAATTTCATATTTTATATTTTTATATTTTGACTATTTTTCCTTAGGAGCAAATTAAATTTCACTCAACCATGATAGTGTAATTTCTATATTCTCTTATATAGACATTCTTAGTAATTCTATGAATCAAATATTTCCTCGATGACACAGGTAGAATATAGTCAGGTTTTTCCCCCAAAGTTTTAGTCTTCTTTCTGTCCCTTTCCTTCTGTATTTTATCTTGCTTAATTTTGTTTTGTGTAATGACAGAAGTGACCAGAGCTGTATATCTGGAGCCACCCAGAAGAGTTTAATCCTTCACTTCTTATTCTCTTTATATTTTCTTTCTTCTCATTCTTTTATATTTTACCTCCCTCTCTGTTATCATGTGTTTTCCCCTCAGAGTGTCCCTGCCCAAACAAATGTGGTGTTAAGAAGCTTGTGGGACATAAGCTGTTTTCCCTTTTATGTATAATATATGTGTATATAATATTGATGGGGATATGAAATAATTTTAAAATTATCATTAAGGTAGATTTGAAAACCAAATTGTGTACTGATGACTTAATACTGGTATAACATTATCATCTTCAATGTCAATGATAACATTCTAGGTATATTTTAATTATTTTTTTCTTCTCTCTTTTTCTTCCTGTATGTGTGTTGTACATGCACTTTTATCATCTTTAATATGCCCTTTCTTAATTCATGATAAGTCAAAATGTCCTAAAGTATGTCTTTTAATTAATTAGTGTTTTTATCTCTTATGGTTCTGTAAAGACACTAGCTATCTACCACTCTTGAGAAAACTGAAACAATTTCTACTTGAATATTTTTTACTCTGTGGTCCAAATGAGGAACCTCTGCTGAGAGATAATAATGCATGAGCTCCTTACCGTTAACTCTTTAGGTTTTACTTTTGTTTTACTAAGTTTTCTTCCTTTCTGGTCTTGTTTTTTTCCACTCACAGAAAGATAATGGTATGATCTGAGGTCATAATCACATGATTACTTTCGTTTTGAAAAAATCTAAAATCTGTTTCACTTTTCAAAAGTAGCATGACTGTCGTTTGGAGCTGAGTTGTGAAAACACATTTTTGTGTTAAAGTGAAAACTTTGAAGAAAGGTTTTGGAAAATATGGTACAAAGCATCCCCCAAGCTGCCGTGGATGAAAAGATGTCGAAACCTGGTAACAGCAGCCAAGAAACTGACGGAACAAAGCAAGGTAAGAACATTTTTAATTGTTCAGAATAAAGGTTATTTAGTGAAATTATGAAGCATAATGTTAAATAAAAGCCATAGAATACATGAAATGGGTTTTAGTTTCTTCCATCTCTATAAATGAAAATTATAACAAAATTAAGATTTTAATTGACTATTTTATCCTTTTAATTTGGATTCACTTTACCTTATCTTAATAATGGAGTCAGATTAACCACAGCATAACACTATCTAAGATTCAGTTTCATTTTTACTTAGTTTTAATAAAGCCATTATTAGGAAAGATGTTATATATAATCTACATACTCATTCAATGCCTAGAATGAACACACGCTGTAAAAAACTGGCCAATATTTGTAATATTTTAAAAGATTGTTTATTGGCTTTAAGGAAGTCAAGATAAACTAGACTTAAAGCAGAAAGATTATCTCCCTTTTTTACTCTTATTTAAATAATTGCTGGTGCCCTGATTACCTTGAGGATGTCTCTGGTGACCTTAAGAAGGATAAGGAAAGAAAATGTACTAAAAAAAATACTTAGAAAGTGACTTGGTATCATTGGATGTATTAAATAGCAAGTTCAGAGTATGTAAGATACAAATTTTAAATCGAACAAGAAAATCTTTCAGTTATTTAAACAGGGTTCTTTTGGTCAAACTATAGTGAAGAAGTTGGGGAATGAGGCTAAAATTTATTAAATACAACAATCCATGCTTTAGGGACCATGGTGAGTTTTAAACATTTGCCATTTAATTTATTTCAACCTACCAGTGCATTTGAAAGTCAAAAATTATTTTTGCAATTCATATTGAAACACATAAATACTTTAATCCTCTTTTTATTGACAATTTAATAATTCTGTCTAAGTTTAGATCAAAGAGAGTTGAGGACAAAGGAATCGAATACTGTATGGTAACATGAAAATATCTGAACCAAAAGTTTTAAGAATGTTTCTAGCAGCTCATAAAACCAATGTTAAGTTTGACCTTACATATCTATCAACAGTATGGATTTATATGTTTTATGTACAAATACATCATATATCACACAAATATGTTACTTAAAATTGTATTGTTTTGTTTTGAGAAAGCACCAAAAGTTATACTCTAGAAACTAATTTTTGTCTTTGTCAGCAATTTATTTAGCATGGATTTGCTGTGGTAATTATACTAATTTCACAAGCCAATAACATACAGGATACTGTCTCTTAGTAACCCAATAAAAAAAAAATACTCTAAACCAATGACAGATTAATCATACTACCATTCCAGGCAAGGGAAAATGAAGGGATAAAGTCCAAATTTAATATAAAGTGTAGCTTTTTATACCAAAAGCCACTCAGGAGAGACAGCCATCAATGAAGAGCTGATTTCCAGCTGCTACACGAAAGTAAAAGTCCGGTAGTGCCAGGTTGCCTGGCTTTTGGCCACTGCCAATAAGAGAGTACCCTTTACCAGCATGAGCTAATGCTCCAAACATCTCAGGAGAGCTCTGGTGAAGGAGAATATAGGCAATAATATTGCGGTAAGTTTGTGTGGTGACTGATTACTGAATTTGGGCAATTACATTGTAAGGCATATACATGTTGAGTCACTACATGGTACACCTGAAACTAATAGAATGTTGTATACCACCTACACTTAAATAAAAATAATAAATAAACAGGAGGCTCTGTTTTGGGTCTAACCACAGTGACTTCGAGGGCCTATTAAAGCCACCAATTCTGGGGCAAACAATCCTTACCCAATGGCTGATGTGCCCTCTGAAACTTGGTAAGCTTGTAAAGTGGTGGGAACCCTTCAATTGCTAAAAGGTTCACATCTTCAAACTCCCACTGGCCCCACCTTCTACTCCACAACGTTTCCAATTTTAGACGAGGGTGGGGGCACATTTCTCTTTCTACCTGAATGGACCAATGGCCAAGTCTGGATCAATGGGTTTAACTGGGGCCAGTACTAGACAAAGCGGGTGCCACAACAGACCTTCTACATACCAAGGCTCCTGCTGTTTCCTAGAGAATCTCTCAACAAAATCACATCGCTGCAGCTAGAAATGTGCCTCCCCAGCCCAAAATCCAATTTCTGGATAGTCCTCTCCTCAATAGCACCTTGCATAAGACATATATCTATTCCCTCTCAGCTGGTACACAAAGGGCCTCTGAATCAATAGAGTTAAGTGAGCACTGAAAGAAAGGTCCTGGGAGATGGAGTAGGTAGGATCCCTTGGTGCTGGCCACAGTGACCATAAGGAACCAAAGGCCCCAAGGCCTGAATGTAAGTAAAATAATAAAGAAATAAAGAAATATGAATAAAAAGTTTACCAGAGTTGACTGGCCCAAACCAAAACTATCAAATAGTCCTCACAAACTCTTCCTCTGTATAGTCTAACTGACTGCCGAGATTTTTATCAAGACAATAGGTGAGAATAACATGCTGAAGTAACTTACTTCATTCTTATAGCAAAACAACTTTAGTTCTGAAAGTTTTTTTTTGTCTTTTTCATAAACAAGTGGATTAAAACAACTTCACTTAAGTCATAAACAAGTAGATTTGAAATTATATTAAATCAATACAAAATATAAATATGTATATTATTATATATAATTTAAAATTATAAACACCACTGTAATAGTAGTAACTTAGTGTGATATAATTCATTCATTTATTTATTTTGTATTTTATATATTTTAATGTTTTATTTTCTTCTTTCTGCTTATTGATTATTTTGTGATTTTTTTTTTCCCTAAGATGGAGAGCTAGAAAATAGGGTATTTTGTTTGGCTTTACATTCATTGGTCACCCTGGATCTTTCCTCCAAACTCTCTTTGGGGAAGATGAGATTCCAAAACAGAGAAATTAGTTGAGTCAATGAAGCATCTCTATTGGGAAAATAATTGGAATCCTTCTCTATTTAGATTATAGTAAGGATTAATGTAAAACTGTTTGAGTTACATCGTGTTAACCAAAGAAGAGGTCCAGGCTGTAATAAAGAACAAAAAGCATTTATTTAAGCAAAAGGAGTTGTAACCCTAGAGACTCAAATACCTGTATAAACTTAAATTGTGCTCCAGAGAGAACAAAGAAAATCAGCAAAAACGACAAAGTATAAATCTTTCATGCAAATGAATACTTGCTGGCTAGGTTAGCAAGAATTGGTTAGCTCTGATATGCAAATGAGGGAGGCTAAAACTATAAGGAGGAGGTAAAGTTGATGTGTTGTTCCAGGATGTTTATGACTCAGCCTTGAGCAGAGTTTAGCAACAGGTTAGCAACTTCATAACACCTCTGAGAGCTGAGATACAAGATGTGCTTAGGCCCCACTTCTTTAATAGCCTCCTGACTGTATTTTACGTAACTGTCTTAAAAAATGCTTATTCCGTTTTACTTTCTTCAGTATTATATATTGTTAATTAAACAGGTTTTTACTGAGCTGCCCTGGGATGTTATTTATTTTTAACATTCCTTTGTTGAACACATTATGAGGGCTGAGCAACTTCTTTTAAATTCATTGTTTTCTTTAGTTAAAATATAGATGACGTACAATATGATATTAGTTTTGGACGTACAACATAGTGGTTTGACATTGATGTATCGTACTACATCCTCACTAAGTTTAGTAACCATCTGTTAGTACTAAATTTATAGTGGGAGACCAACAATTTCCGTTGTTTTGATTTTGGATAATTTGTGCAGTGTTCAAGCATTTGGATTTTGAGAACATAAAAGAAAAACTTATAAAATGAAAGTTATTTATATTGAGTGTAGAAAACTAGATTTTAGGGCTTAGGAGGAAAAGACTCTAAAAGAGCATGACTACCTACTTAAAATAATAAATATGAAAATATATTTAAAAATTCTACTTTACAGCAGTAAGTAATCTTCACCTTCCCATAATTAAAATATAGAAAGATAGAGGAGTTAACAACAGAAAAAAATAACAACAAAAGCTTTCTTTCATTTAATTCCTGTAATAAGCCAAGACCTTTGAGAACATAATACATCTATATTCTTTAACTTAAAAAGAGATCATGTTATTTAATGAATGAAAAGATATAGGCTAAAATGGGATAAGAAAATAAAATTATACACTGTAAATATTTGATCAAGATTTTGAACCTGTAATAGTAATAATAATACCTTTGGTATTATTATTGGATAAATAGAATGCCATAATGACATATTGACTTGACTGATGGCATAGAAAAAGGAGAACAAGTATTGATTTTCTTGATTCCTGATATTTGAAGAAAACTAACAAGGAATTAAAGAAATTAATAAGGTGATGTTTGAAAGGTGATTAAAACCTCATTAGAAAGAGCCTGGACTCAAGTTCTGACTCAGCCATATACAACACCAAAAAAGCTGAAAAGACAGTTGTATGTTTTGTTTCTCTTCTTTTTTGACCTTTGCTACATTGGAGACAAGGTTTTACCTAGGAATAATCCCTCCATTTGCGCTTCAGACTACAACCCTTCTAGACTATGCAAGAATTATTCTTTTTAATTTAATTATTCTCTCTCCTTCCTGACTACATTGGCGATCTATCCCTTTTACACTAAATCATCCCCAAATGTCTAGAACATTATTTGTTGTCTTTTTACAAAATCCTACCACTGCTATTCATCTCATCCAATACTTTGCTTGCTCTTCATTCACACAGAAAAAAGTTCTCTGAGAGTCTGCATGCTGCTTTTTAAGAGGAATTTTCATTCAAAAGGCTAATCGGCTCTTTGTTCTGTTTCTGTAGATATGCTTGCCACATAGGCCATTCTGGAAATTAACTAAAGACTAGCCTTCCCTTTTGCTTGCTCTGTCTAAGCAACAAATGTAACTGCTGGTATCCTCTAGCAACTCCTGCACTTTGTAACTCTTTGTAACTGCCTGCAACCCATAGCAACTCCGAAGCTTTGTAAGCATCTAAGGACAAATTAACCAATCAGCCAATGCCAAGGAAGTTCTATATAAGGAATGTTGCAACTGAGCTCGTGGGCCCAGATCTTCAGAGCTCGCTGGCATAATAAATCTGAGTTCTCCAACTTTCCAAGTGCCAGCTCGGTTTCTTGCAGGTCTGAGTTTTGCAACTTTTCTGCAACACTTTCACTTTATTTTCAGCAATCTAAATTCCTTCTGCATTACTCCTTAAAAACACTTTCGAAAAAAAAAATTTCCATGTGCTCCATTTGATTCTTTCTATCTCCACTGTTAATATCTTGCTTTAAGACCTCACCGTATTTTGATTGGTTAGAATTATAGCCTCCTAAATAGTCTCTCCATCCAGTAGTTACAGAGAATTTTAAAAATCATGAATCTGGTAATGCCAAACACCCACTAAAAAAAACTCAATGACTTCCCATTATATTTGCGAGAAAATCATTTTGTTTCCCAGGGCCTTCTAAGCTTAGCATCATTTTGCTCCTTTGTAAGCTCTTACATAGTCATAGTTACACTTTGCTACACTCTTTTAACTGAGTCAAGGCAACTGCACTTGCTGTTCTCTTTGTTTGGAATATCTTCTCTTATTTATTTCATGTGAAGAGCCAGACTCTGTCCAAAACATCCAGAGAAACATTTGGTTCAGAGTTAACAGAAATCCTAATCCTCTTCAAGATTCAAACCCAGAGCCATCTACTTATCTCCATGTAGCATTACCAGCTACACTACTAAGGCAAGAAAGGTTATTGTTGGCAGAACAGCCACAAAATAATTATTGGACTAACAAAACATGGTAGTATTTTTAATTTAATATTTCTGTTAACCCAAAGTACAAATAAATGTTATGGGCTATTTGAATTCAGGGACGTTTTCTTAACTGCGGACATTTGGGGCAAATATCAAGGACCGTTTGAATCTGGTGAGAAGCAAATATGTTTATGGACATTTTGGACGGGACCAAATATCAAGAACCTCTTGGCTCAGACCAAAATATCTTTGTGGGAGTTTTATACAGAACCAAACGTAACACAAGATTTGGTATACATAGCCACTGCTCATGTTCGAGGTCTTGGTTTTAGTGTCATTTTCCCCAGAGTGACCCTCCTGCCTACCTTTTTAGGCCCTTATCAATCATAGCACTCTGTTTATTGCCTTCCTTTCTTGCTCTTTTTGCAATTTATAATTTTTAAATTCATTTTTATCAGCTTATTGTTGGTCTTTTCCACTGAATGTATATTCTGGGAAACCATGAATTATGTCTTTTTTGCTTACTATTTTAGTAGGTGATTAATAAACATTTGTTAAAGGATAAAAGAATAAATAAACAGAGCTGGTTGGAAAGTAAAGCATTACAGATACTACTGTTCATGCTTACTATATAGCTTTGAAATTCCGGATAGTCAGAAAAAATACACAACTAATGACAAGACTTTTCAGAAATTCGAAAGAAATGTACAAAATTATATGTAACTCTGTAATTATATTTCTCAGGTAGATGAAATAATAGCAATTGAGTGCTTCAGAAACAATGCTGATATTCTTTTGCTGTGTTCCTTTTCTCTTTTCCCTCCATATGGTGTTCCATAAAAAGTACTTTATTATGAATTTTTATTGGCACTAGTATTTTCATATATTACTCATAATAGTGTAGATTAGTACCACACTTTTAGAACATTTAATCAATATATGCCAGTTCATTTATTTTTGAAAATTTATCTTAAGAAGATAATTAGATAAGTATGCAAAAACACATTGAAACTACACTTACTTTGGTTCTGGTTTAAAAAAAGGAATGAAACCGGAAACTGCTTAAAGATCTATCAGAAACAAAATAATATTTTTACAAGTATAGCCGTAGAAAAGAGATTATCAGCCATTAAAATTGTGATGTCAAATTATACTTTTACACGATGTATAAATTTATCTGTTGCTCTGAGAACAACCATGCCAAAGTTTTAGTGGCTTAAAACAATAGCCATGGTATTGCTGGTGATTCTATGAGTTGGGAATGCAGACAAGATTCAGTAGAAATGGCTCATCTCCTCTATATTATGCCAGCTGGTGTATTTGGGAAGGGACTGAGCATCTAAATGTGATCACTCACAGATTTAAGCCTTAGTGGCTGGATTCAGTTGTTGATCTTCCATTCTCTCGCTCTCGTTCTCTCTCTCTCTCTCTCTCTCTCTCTCTCTCTCTCTCTCTCTCTCTCTCTCCCTCCCTCCCCCGTCTCTCTCTCTCTCCCCCTCCCTTTCCAGCCCTCCCCACCCCCATCCCTCTCTGTCTCTTCCTCTCTCCCCTTCACTATCCCTTCCTCTTCTCTCTAGATGATGCCTGGGCTCCAGACAAGTGAAAGTAGAAATTGCAATATCTCTTTAGGCCTGAGTTCTGAAGCCCAGACTGTCACTTCTACCACATTCCGTTGGTGAAAGTAAGGGACAAGGCCAATTCATATTCAAGTGTCAGGAAATACAGTGTACCTCTAGTTGGGAAGAGTAGGAAAATCATATGTCCAAGGGATGATGAACACAGGGAGGCATGATTCATTGGGGGCCATTTTTAACAGTTTGCCAGGCATGGGAACAACATATTATGATGATTGTACTCATTTAAAATTATGTGTATTTGAAAGGGAGGTTATATGTATAAAAATAGTATTAGAGAGATACAACCCAAATGAGAATGCTGGTTATCTCTAAGTAATGTAAATTTAGATGAATTTGAAATTTCTTCATATATACACTATGGAAAAAAGTACTTAACAAAGAACTAATTAAAAAAAATAAGAATATTAAATGTTTCAATGGGTTTATAGTCTATCTTTAAGGAATTTCTATAATGTTTAAAATTCTTATAAAATTTTATAATAACAATACTTTATAATCATATAAAATATTTCATTTTGAAAAACTTATGCACCATTTTTTCTCTAAATGAGCACTAGTAAAAGAAAAACATTTTCTGACCAGAGATTAATTCTGTTTTACTGACTTTGCAGATGTGGGAATACAGGACCAGAAAAAAATGACTTATCCAAGTTCCCATTGCTTGTTTGTGGCAAAAATCTCAATCCCAAGTTTTTGATTGATTATT